>CM047813.1:30490588-31013421 GCA_026214975.1 Gentiana macrophylla
ATTGTTGCTTTGTATTCAATGTGCTACTAGTGTACTAGATTTCTATGTGTTGATCTTGCTAGCTCTTGTTTCTCTTTATATCTATATCCCCATTATTCTCAAATTATCTATGTTTTGCTCCTTGCTTAGTGATAATTGTTGCTAGTTGGGATAGATAATTCTGAGTTGCAGTTCTTCCTCCCAGGTGTTTTGACCTGCGTCAATAGTTTCTGCCGTGAGTCAGAGGATTTTTCCTCCTTGACGCACGTCAACTCTCCTTGACGCACGCCATTACCCTTTGACACGCTTAGCACACAAACGACAAGCTTGGCGCGCGTCAATATCCTTTTGGCGGGCGTCAACTGACTTGACAACCATCAGTCACACCTCTGCCACCATAGAACCCTAGGATCAGCTTTTGTCCCCTTGAAGCAGGCCAATGTAGGCTTGGCGTGCGTCAATAACTCGTTTTCTGCCACCAAATTACCCATCAAACCCTAATTTTCTTTTTATAACTCCACCCCTTCTATCTATATTCATTCACCTCAATTTCACTTCTTTCACACCCCTCTCTCCTCTTATTCTTCTTCCTCCTTCTTTTTCTTCCATCATGTCATTCCCTCAAGCTGATCGTCCCGTCATTTTCTATGATGTGGCTGGTGCAGACGCCGTGCACAACTATATCGAGTTGTTCAACCGTCGTCCGATTCTTTTGGAATGGGGAGTTAACTCCAAGAAGCTTCAAGATTTGTCTGAATATCGCATAGAGTGGGGAGGATGGAATCGTTTGGTCGTACCACCGCGTGGGCGTGTCAACGAGACTGTTATTCGTGAGTTCTACGCCATGTTTTCCACTGAGCATGAAGAAAGGCCGACTAATTTAGTTATGGTACGTTGGATTGAGGTGCCATTTCATTGGATGGATATTAATAATGCTTTTCACCAGTCTTCCACCACCGTTGCACCCCATCAGCACTACGAGATCAAGTGGAACCTCTTCAACATTGGCAGTTTCATGGCTCAGCTCTCCACTGCTACTGCTGCGCTTTTCCTGGGACGGGAAGGACCTCGTGCGGACTATTCGGTTTCTGCTCTTTCTTCTGAGACACGGGCTTGGAAGCATTTTATCAACAACCGCATTCTGCCCACTGATGACTTCTGGGTGCTGACTGACAATGAGTTGCTTTTGCTCTACGTAATCAGACGCGAGGTGTACATCAATTGGGGTAAGTTGATTCATCAAGCTGCATGGTCATATGCTCAGCCTACGTGTACCTTACCGTTCATTCCTTTTGCATGGCTAATTTCTCATCTTTGCACTCGTGCTCGAGTCCCTGCCTACTCTCAGGATGAGTTCTTTCCTATTCAGTTCTGGCGTCGTGGCCTTGTTCCGAGGGACATGCCTGTTGCTCCTCCGTCTTTGATGAATCTGATGTCGAATCCGATTAGTTCGTATGTTTGATCGTTGGTTGATTGGGTTGGTCGAGTTTATCTAGTTTTCAGTTATGCTGTTTGCTTTGAATCTTTGTTGCAATTCCCTTTGATGTCGCTGAACAATGCTTTTGCAATTCTGTTTTATTAAAATAATGTAAAATATTTGTCGTTGTTTGTTCAGTTGATTTTGCTTTTTTTTTTCTTTTCCTGCCATTTTACATAGCTATTTCTTTTTCCCCCCTACATGAAAACCCTCCATTTTCTGAGTTTTCTGCACTACTGACCTACGCCACGGTGTAATGACACACGCCATTCCTATTATATTCAAGAATGATGTGCGTCATCCCAATGTTGGCGTGAGTCAATTTTTTAGGCCAAATTCTCTGTATAGCAATAGTGCTTTTAGCCCGCGTCATTTTGTTCTCGGAGTGAGCCAAAAGCCTATTCAGGCCCCGATTTTACCCTAATTTTGCATATGGTCATCTCATTATTGTTGCTCATCTTTGATTCCCTGTTGTTTCCCTAACCATATTGTCATTACTCATTTCGAATTAAGGACACTGCAAGCTCGTAAGTGGGGAGTGGGAGTACGGTTAGTCTAACAACGCGTAATGCCTCTAATTGCTTGAGAAAAACCTTAGCATTGATTGTCTCCGAGAAAGTGGGAGTTGTATAAATTATCTTTTGGCATAAATTATGATCCTGTAATTGATAGAGCGAGCATTTCAATAAAACGAGTAACTCTGACGAAACATAGGTACATGTTATTCACTAATCTTTGTTAGTAGTGTGACCCATTGTGCACGTATATTCCAATATCCTTGTTAACAAACAACTTTTCATGAAATTGTGCATGCACGCTCTGATTTGCAACCTGAACTTAGGAATGTTATTCATTCGAGACGAATAACAGGTATTTGGAATCGGAATAAGGATGACGATTTTTGGCATTGCTTTGACTCAACCATAGCCAAATGGCCTACCTGAACATGAATTTCCCTTTCTGTCCCCATCTTAGCCTTGTAGAGTGGTGTGACCCCACTCGAACTAGCCGTTCGTATTTAGCCTCATTATAATCCAACCTTTAGCCAGAATTTTGGTCTACATTCCTTTGGCCTCCCGCAAGCATAGCAAGAGTCTAGTAATTGTGAGAGCGGTGGTTGGGAACTAAGAGTTGGATGAGTGTGCTAGCAGGTTAAGACGACATCTTGTGAAGTTCGGTTCGAAACCAAAAAAAAAAAGTCTCTTTTATCTTGTACATATTCCAAGAGTCGAATAAAGGCTTACAACAAATCAAGACTCAAATCAAAAGAAGCATACGAGTTGTAAATACTTAATCGTTCAATAATGAGTCATTGAGGGCAATTTTGAAGCAAATTGTAAGATCCTAAGTGACATAAGGATAGGAAGTGATTAATTTGAAAGAATGGTGTCATGAAGGAGAAGGTGCGGATTCTTTCTATCTTGCCTTATTCTTTTGATCATCCTTTTATTTCCTTTCGGTTAGCCACTACTCTAGCCTGAACGTTACAAGCCGATTTGTCAACTACCTGAACTAATTCCTTGATTCCGAGTACCTCAACAGTGGAGATTGATTTCATTCCTAAGCTTATGGTTGCATATTTTGAGTAAGACTTGTATGATTTGATGATCGTTAGTTGATAGCAAGCTTGAAGAATATTCACTCACACACTCCACTAATTTCTTAGATTGTGGAGAACATGTCCTTGTGGTTTTGATAGGTTGCATCACCTAATTGAATCCTCAATTCTTGATGTTGCATGATCGTATTTTTGTTACTCTAGATAACCTTATCGCTCTAGTTGCTCGAGGACGAGCAAACGGTAAGTGAGGAGTGGTTGATGTAAGTCAACCTGATGATATCATTCCCGATGATTTACCCTTTTTTTCTGATGCAATTAGTGATATTTTGACATCAACTTGAGCAATTTGTATGATGATTGGAACCATTCTTTTATGTACATAGAATTTTAAGAAAAACCATATTTCCAGTTATATTATATTAGCAGTAGCCAATTTTGTTATCAGATTTACGCGTGGTATCTTTGTGTCTATTTTGCAGCACATATATCATGGTTGGTAGCGTGGATTTTGACCTTAAGGTGGCCGTTGATTTTTTACGATGATTTTGGAGCTATGGCAAAGATTTCAACCCACGAGGATTATCGATACATGTTAGAGGGCTCAATCCAAGCCAAGTGGAAGAATAAAATTTGATTATGTGATTTCAATTACAAATGACTCGTGCCATGTCACAATGACTGCGTCAAGAAGTAGTGATCATCAATCACTGAATGTCTTTCACCAACTACTTCATATTTGACTTGACCCGCGCCAAAGGATGTGATCTGCCCGATGGTTCATTTTGGGCTTGACGCGTGCCGAGTGGATTGACTGAGTCAACATTGCAGAGTCGACAAAAGAATTAATCCTTTTATTCTTCAAGCACAAGATTATCAAAATACACTTCATCTTCTTCAACTTTTCCAACTTGAAGGCAAAACCCACCCCTCGGCTCTTATAGCGAATTTTAGTAGAAATTAACCATTGATTTTGATTGTAAAAGCTAAGGATTCTAGTTTAAATCTTCTAGTTGATTGGATTCAACACACTAGTGTTTGTTCATTGAAGCTTTTGGAAGTTGGATGAAGAGCACCAACTCGAATTTGTACTCTTGATTTGGTAATCCTTAATCTTTATTTTCATTCAATTGTTCTTATGGTTATGAATATTAATCTTGAGATGTTGATATTTGTAGACATGAGTGGCTAGACCTATCTAGCCAAGATTTTGTTGTAGCTTTAGTTATCCTCTTTTGATGATTGGGAAGGATAGTGTATGTTGTTAGTTTTGATTGTGTGAAGCTTTTCCTACTTGTGTTGTATTGTTTGCTAACATTGGAGTAATTGGCTAGTATTAGCATTTACACGTATGACGGAGACCGAAAGGAGATGTTAGTCGTGAGAAGAGGGTAGGAAAACCGGAAGGTAAAATCGACCTTCGAGGCATTCGATTTCATATCCGGGGATAGTTGACGTTGTCATTGCATTCAAGTCGTAGCATACCAATTCATTATGTTTAGCATACAGACCAAGGAGGAGGTAGAGAGCAATTCCATAAACTCGTATGCGGGGAATTGCTTGCTTAGAATCGCCGTTTCATGCTTTCGAACACCAATGGTAGGAAGGTAGGAGATCATTCCCATGATGCTACAAGAGGATGGCTAGGTTACACGTTGTCTTCGCTAGTTGTTTTATCATTTTATCAACCTTATTATTACAAGCACTTTATTTATGCATTTAATAACCATCTTGCAAATTTGTGACCTAGATCGAATTAATATAGACTTTTTAGTGTGTAACCTCACAATTGAATGTTCCCTGTGGATTTGACCTTGGCTCACCATACTAGATTATAGTCGATCCGGTACACTTCCGGTTAGATTGGACCTCTAGGAATCGGCGATCATCTGTGATGGCCTGAATCGACTTTATAGATCTTGTATTGAAGGTCTAAGATCCAAAAGGACAATGTGATGAAATGATCTTAGTTATTATTTTGAAAAAAATGGTGTACTCTAATCTAGTCATTTATGATCAGATGAAAGATAGTCTGCTGACTATAACTGAAAAGTCAGCATGACAAAGCCTGCTGACGAGACAAGAAATCCAGTTGACTTTTGAATGAAACTCAGTAAAGCATATATGAATATGAAGCTAGATGCTGAGATCAAATTGAAAACGTACAACTAACGGATATATTACAAATGTAACATTTTCATTGGATGACAGACCGTCACTGTCAGAAGGACACTGACATTTGACGAACAATAAGCAGGACCACTCCAACGGCTAAAAGAATTTGAATTTGAATGTTGGATCACCACCTATATAAGGAGCACTTAACATTCAAGAGGAAAATGAGCAGGGCTTTGAATAACAAGGATAATAAGTGTGGTGATAGTAAGCCATATATGTAACATCAAGATATAAGAATTTTATCTACCCAGGAATCCTACTGAATTCATATTTGCAAGATCAAAAAATATTTAAGTGTTAGAATTATTCAAGTTGATCAAGATCTACAACACTTGAAGAAACAGAGCTAGTGGACAAATTATATACATCAAGATCAAGCTCACTCACAAGTCGAATCACTTACTTGATTCAAGTCTTTCTTTGATTCTAACAAAGGATCTGGACTGTGAAACACCTGGAGGTGTAAAGGACAGTTATGGTGCAGTCAAGAAGATTGTGTTTGTGGTGGAGCTGGTGAAGAGGCAATCATACCCTTCGAGGACCAGTGGAGCAAGCTTAGTGACAAGGAAATTCTACCCGTCAAGGACTAAGGGCTCAGATTGTGAAGCTAGGGAATAGTCAAGGACAATAATTTTAAATTTGTATCTTGTAACTGTAACTCAAGAACATAATGAATTTCCTCCAACATCACATTAGAAGAGTGGACTAACAGGATTACACCATCTGGAACCACTACAAACTTTGTGTTATTTACTTTACAGTATTTTACATTCAGCACTTTGCTTTGTGATTGTTTGCTTACTTATTTGCACATCCAGTTTATCACAAAACTCAACTGATTTGATCAGTCAGCAGACTAATTAAAAGGTTGAGTTATCAACTCCAAGCTCTACATTAGTTTTTAAATAGAGTGGTTTCAAGTTTTTGAGTTTTAGAGGACAAGTTTATTCAACCCCCCCCCCCCCCCCCTTCTAAACTTGTCTTAAGCCTTTTGTAGGGACCTAACAAAAAAATAAGTCTCTAGTTGTATGGAAGACTATAAAAATACATTTCAAAAGTGAAAGCTACTAGTATGTAAGAATCTATAAATGATTCGTCAAACTTCTCATAAGAAATGTCTAGAAAAGTCCATACATTTGTAGAACCCACATATTTTGTCTATATATAACACCACTATCATGTACTTGAAGCAATCAATCAAATGAGATCTTGTCAAGCGCATTGGATCTATTGTGTACGTTCCCGCAGGAAAGCCTATGCTAGGGCGTGTGGTCTACGCGTTGGGAGTACCTATTTATGGAAAAGGGGCTCGAAGCGATCATGTGAAAATCAAGTTCCTTTCTCTAACCTATTCAACTTATCAAACATTTTTTATTCCTCCACAATAAATTAATCTTAACCTTCTCCATTCAATTATTATAAAAATATCGGAAACATGGCATCCCAAAGTGATAAGTGATGTGGTCATTAACCCGGAGGTATCGGGTTCGAGTCCCAGTTAGGACAAAAAGTGTGTGTGCGTATATTTTGTATCCGTCAAAAAAAATTATTATAAAAATATTACAAGTGGTATCGGCTCGGTTCAGATACAACAACAGTTAGGCGAAATCAACATCATGGCAGAACACACACTACGCTCATCCATTCCGGTTCTAGTTTTTTGAGGTAAAAATTTCGAGTTTTAAAAAAATTATTATAAAAATATGACAAGTGGTATCAGAGCTCGGTTCAGATACAACAACAGATAGGCTGATCAATATCATGGCAGAACAGACACTCCGCTCATCCATTCCAGTTCTAGTTTTTCGAGGTGAAAATTTCAAGTACAAGTCTATTAAAGTGAGAACTTACTTTGTGCTCAGGATTTATTGGATATCGTAAGAAAGGGATTTAGCGTCCAGCGACATTATTAGCCCAAGCATTATTAGCTCTTTACCTAAGCTTGAATGGAGAATTGTTTCGAGAATTATGATTGATAAGACGGTTAAAGATCGATGGATAAGCTGCAGGAGAAGTTTCAAGGAAATGAAAAGGTACGAGTCTCAAACACCATTCATTGAGGATAAATTTTGAAATTTTAAAAATTGACCTGAAATACATTACGAAGATACAAATACAGGGCCCTTAAATGATTTTGAGATGGGCCCTAGGCTACGGCCTTGCCCCAGGGACGCCCATGCTAAAGCTAAAGCGCAGAGGCGGATCTTAAAAAATTCTTGTGGGGGCACCAAAGCATTCTCGAAGATCCACCGTGGGGGCATTAGTGGTTTTTTTATATTTTTAACAACAAAAATAAAACATCTAATACAAAAAAATATGGATCTCACTAGGCGTGTTGGTCCTCTCTTTTAACATGTTGTATCCGCCCCTACTAGAGCGCCACCGCGCTGAGGCTGAGCATCGCGCTTCCAATGAATCCAATGGACATTGTTTCCGAGCTTTTTATTTGTTTCAACTAGCTTCCGCGTTTTTCTTTGTGTTTAATTATTTATGACGGTTGACATGAAAATTAAGTAAAGAATATAAATTTTCGCATGTCGGACGCTTGTAGACACGGAGGTACACAGTGAAAGGAAAGTAAACGAACTTAAAGATCAATGTGGCTGCAGCATCACAACTTCAATAGCTGATGATCTTATAACTTAGTATTAAAACGGTTTCATCGAATACTTTTACAGGAAATTTAGTTATAGATAGTTTATGGTTGTTGGGTTAGTTTTAACAATTGTAATTAATTCTTTAGCTGGTTTATAGCTTTTCCTTATTCTGTATAATAATGTAGAAAAAACTGTAATATCCTGATTTCTCATTAAAGACAATATAGTAATTATGATTTACTAAATATTCTAATTATTATTATATTTGTATTATAATTAATTAAAGATAACTAATTATCAATTAACGGGGAATCAAATTAGGGAGGTTAATACATATTCACTAACCTCACTTTCTCTTGTAGTTGTATTAAAAGAAAAAAACTGGATATTCGAAGTTTGTCTGGAAGGGAAAAAAAAAAAGGAGAATAAGGGAATCTCTGCATTTCTGATCGATTAAGCCATTGGTTTTGCAGGTAAATTAGGCCAAAGTGATCACCAAGACGAGGGGATTATTTCGTAGTACTTTTCATCTCAATCTATAAGGCATATTGTATATCCCTCCTAAGATTCTGTTTTTGTTCTTGAGTTTTGGGAAATTCAAGCGTTCTACGTAGACCATTCGAATTGATTGTAGGAATCATAGAAGTTGTAGATAGTGCCGGAGATCAACATTTGGAAGTTTATATTTCTTGACCAAGATTGCAATCGAGGTAATGGGTGTTCATTTGAATCTAAGTTGTTGTTTGGTGCTTTTGGCTTGGTATATTTTGTTTGTACATTTTGCAGGAATGATTTGTGTAGTGTTCAGTGTGATTTGGTTGGAACTTTGGGTGCAGATTTGTCCAGTTTTGCAGTCTAATGTTTTGCAAAAATCGACATCAGGCATGCGCCTATGATGCTAGTTTGGACAGGTTTCAAGTCTGGTCGACCAAGCATGCGCTTGGACATGCCAGGCATGCACTTAGGATGCTAGGAATATTGGATGATGAATTTGCTGAACCAAACGTGCGCTAGGGAGGTCAAAGTGTTCACTTGACAAGGAAAGCACACAAACGCCTGTGCTTGGGTCGGAGATTTTTGCAATATCAGTTCTGGTGGCCCAGGCATGCGTGTGAGAGGATGAAGCATGCGCATGACCCTGTTTTCATGAATGATGATCGTGTTCCACACGTTGAGTGTGTAGTATTTTGTAACCTTAATTATCATGTGGCAAAGCAAAGTGTTCACTTTCTGGTGACCCTTGTTTCGTAACCTGCAAATCTCCTCTATGAGAAAAGACACGGGAGCACATGAAGACGTTATTTGACTTTGCGTGATGTTGAGCTTTGTAATCAACATCATCTACGCAACATGCTAGGTATATTAATGTAGAACTTATTACAGTTATAGTGGTTTTTAGGAGATCATTTTTATGAATTAACATATGTGGATAGATAATTGTGCAAATATATATGTGATGAGTTTAAAGATAAACATCATGGTCTTTGGTGAGGCGCTTTTATGTTTTGCAACTTGGAGTAGTACTCCACTCGGTGTAAGCCCGTGCCACATGAGAAGTTGAGAATATCTTGATGATGCATTCTCACCATGAAAAGTGTCCTTAGACCATGTGTATTACAAATCTCTTTGGTGGTTGAGCTTTGCTAGGCGGGCAAGTAGATGTGAGTGTGTTTTTATACATACTTGGTAGTAATTGTAATTCTACTTGTGTATTTGTTGTATGATTATTATTCGGTATTTCTACTTTTACTAAGTACTTCCGTACTTATCTTTTTTTGACTTTATGTTTCTCCTCCTTGAGAATATTGACAGGTCGAAGATGATGTTGACTTTTATATTGTGTAAGTATGTTGAAGAAGCAATGAGGATGCGTAGGCGGACACACATGTATGTAAATTTGATGGGTGGATCACTACTTTGTTGAGCTCACCCAATAATAGATAAATAAAATAATAAAAGGAAAAAAAATATGTCAAGTATTATTTAAGTAAACAAATTAGGTCTACTGGTGAGCTAGACTATAACCTGACATTAACACCAGCGTTCGAATCCTGTTAGGGGCCACACAAAAAAAATTAGGTTAATTTTTCCCTAATATTCACAATCTTTTACAACAAAAAAAGGCAAAACTCGCAGCTTTATTGGTGTTACAACAGGAACTTTTCAGCTACGATCGGGCATCGAAAAGAACTCCGATCGGGACGAAATTTTGAGGGATTGTTCGTCTCTCATTCTTCTTCAATTTGAACGGTGAAATTTTGGTTTCAACAGTTCAATCTCCGGGAATAAGCCACCGATCGCTCTGCGTTTTGGTGTGATATTTTTCAACAACTCTTGTATTATGCATTCTTAGTTGATGCTTTGGTATAGTTGAGTTGATTGATTTGTTTGGAACACTTTTGTATCATCTTTTGCCAATCAGTGGATATTTTGTGGGCCTCGGCCTCATGGCTTTTACTCTCTCACATCGAGAAGGGTTTTCCACGTCAAAATTGTGGTGTTGTTTTTGTTGTGTATTCGTTTCAATTTATTTGTGATTTAGCTTCGTTGGGCTGCCTTGTTAATTTCCATTGTGTGCCATTGGGAAGACTTTGTAGGTATTTGTAATACGTGTGGTATTGCGGTTGTTTATTTTCCCAACAAGTGGCATCGGAGCCCAAGTTAGTGATTTGGTTTTGAAGTGTTTTTGGTGAACATTTTATTTTTTTGGTGAAATGGAAGCCATATTGAATAGAATGATTACTTTGAATGGGTCTAACTATGCCACATGGAAAAATAAAATGGAGGATCTTTTGTATGAGAAGAATTATTTCTTGCCGGTTTTCAGTGCTGAAAAACCTGAAGAAAAAATAGATGAAAAGTGGAACTTATTGCATAGGCAAGTTTGTGGATATATTAGACAATGGGTTGATGATAATGTTTTAAATCACATTAGTGATGAAAAACATGCTAGGTCTTTGTGGAAAAAGCTTGAAGACTTGTATGCCCCAAAAAACTGGAAGCAATAAGATGCTTTTGATGTATAAATTGATGAATTTGAGATATCATGATGGAACTCCAATAACTGATCATTTGAATGCTTTCTTGTGTATTATGAACCAACTTAATGCTATGGGTGTTAAGTTTGATGATGAAGTGCATGGATGGATGCTTCTTGGCTCTTTACCAGAATCGTGGGAAAATTCTCGAAGTTCTCTATCTAATTCTACTCCAGATGATGCTATGACCATTGATTTTGTAAAGACTAGTGTGTTGGAAGAAGAGACAATGAGGAATCCACACGATGTTTCCTCATATTCAGATGTCTTGGTTACTGAGTCAAGAGGGAGAAGTCAAAACAGAGCTTCTAAAGATAGAGGCCGGAGTAGAAGCAAATCCAAGGGCAAGTACAAATTTTTTTAATGCAATCACTATGGCAAGAAGGGACACATCAAGAAATTTTGATTTAAATTGAAATAGGAGAAAAAAGAAAACAGTGAGAAGAAAAATGATGAGAAGAAGGAAAATAAAGTTAATACATCTTCTTCTGATGATTTCCTTGTATTTCAAGAGGTTGATGATGTTATTCTTGCTGATGATATGACTAGTTGGGTTGTTGACAGTGGTGTTTCGGCCCATGCTATTTCAAGAAGAGAGTTTTCACATCTTACACTCCATGTGACTTTGGTGATGTGAGAATGACTCAGGATTCTATCTTAAAGTGTGCAGGTGTTGGAGATATTATTTTGGAGGCGTCTAATGGTACCAAACTGTTTCTTAGACGGGTTAAGCATGTTCCAGGGATCCAGTTGAATTTGATTTCTGTTGCCAGATTGTGTGATGTTGGTTATAATAGCTCATTTTCTTGTGATAAGTGGAAGCTCACAAAGGGTCATCATTGTGGCTAGAGGTACAAAGACATCTACACTTTTCTTGACTCAAGCCAAAGTTATTGTTGATGAGGCTCATACAGTGGAGTCACGTGATGAGACCGAGTTGTGGCATAAGAGGTTATGTCATATGAGTTTGAAATGAATGACCTGCCTTATCCAAGAAAATTTATTGTCTTGTTCTAACAGATTAGCATTTGGAGAAGTGTGCTCATTGTCTTGCATGGAAGCAAACGAGTTTATTTTAAATCAAATCCACCTTCAAAAAAGTTAGAAGTACTTGAGCTTGTTCATTCGATATTTGTGGTCCTATGAAGACAAGGATGCTTGGTGGCTCTCGCAATTTTATGACTTTTATTGATGATCACTCAAGGAAAATTTGTGTCTACACTTTGAAGACAAAAGATCAAGTGTTAGACATGTTCAAGCATTTTCAAGTATCAGTTTTGAAGTGTATTCAGACTGACAATGGAGGTGAATACAAAGGTCCATTTCATTATTACTGTAAGCAGCAGGGTATCAGACACGAGAGAACTCCGGCAAAGACTCCACAATTGAATGGCTTGGTAGAGTTGATGAACGCAGAACATTAGTTGAGAGATTCAGATGTTTGCTTTCACAAGCCGGATTGGGAAATCCTTTTGGGGTGAATCTTTTAGTATAGTGGTTCATGTACTAAATCTGTCTCCATGTGTTCCTTTTCAGAATGATGTTCCTCCAAAGGTATGGTCCGGTAAAGATGTATCTTACCATTATTTACGTGTTATTGGTTGTAAGCTTATGTTCACATTCCTAAATATGAGAGGTCTAAGCTTGATGCGAAGACTAAACAGTGTATTTTTCTGGGTTATGGTCAAGATGACTTTGGGCACAAATTTTATGATCATGTTGACAAGAAAGTGATTAAAAGCCGAGATGTTGTGTTTGCAGAGAATGAGACTTTGCATGATGTTGATAAAAATCATAATTCAACACCTTCGGGCCAGTGATGGTTCAGCTGACTTGGAGATAGTTTCTCCTACACCTATAGAGGAGCATGGTGCAATTGATGACCAGGGTGATGAGCAGGATAATGCAGATGATGCAGTTGATTTTGATCAGAACATTGATGATGATATGATTGAGGAACTAGTACAAGATGAGGCTCCACCGGTTATTCCCAGAAGATCTACTAAAGAGAGACACCATTATTCTAGATATCCAGTGACTGAATATGATTTGCTCTCTGATAGTGGAGGGCATGAATGTTTTGAGGAGGCCATGGATGATGAACATAAAGATAAATGGCTTGATGCTATGACAGACGAGATGGAGTCTTTGCATAACAATCACATATATGAGTTGGTAAAATTGCCAAAGGGGAATAAAGCTTTGAAGAATAAGTGGGTCTTTAAAATTAAGAACGAAGACAGTAATACTACACCTTAGTATAAGGCAAGATTAGTAGTCAAGGGTTTTGGTCAGAGAAAGGGCATTGATTATGGTGAGATATTCCCTCATGTTGTGAAAATATCTTCTATTCGGACTGTTTTTGGCTTGGCAGCTAGTCTTGATTTGAAGGTTGAGTAGATAAATGTTAAAACAGATTTTCTTCATTGTGA
Source organism: Gentiana macrophylla (assembly GCA_026214975.1). NCBI lineage: Eukaryota > Viridiplantae > Streptophyta > Magnoliopsida > Gentianales > Gentianaceae > Gentiana > Gentiana macrophylla. The sequence goes on from CM047813.1 coordinate 30,503,848, forward strand.
TTCGGAAGAGGATATCGACATGGAGAAGCCAGAGGGTTTTCAGGTTAAAAGAAAGGAGAATCTTATGTGCAAGTTAAAGAAGAGTCTTTACGGGTTGAAGCAAGCGCCTAGACAGTGGTATAAGAAATTTGAGTCTGTCATGAAGGATCAGGGCTACCGAAGTCTACTTTAGCTCATTGCGTGTTTATTAGAAGATTCTTTGAGGATGATTTTTTCATTCTTTTATTCAATATTGATGACATCTTGATTGTTGGCAGGAATGCTTCAAGGTTGACATGTTGAAGCAGCAGTTGAGCAAGTCTTATGTCATGAAAGACTTGGGCCATGGAAAGCATATTTTAGGGATGCAGATTACTCATGACAGAGAGGCCGGGAAAATTTATTTATCACAAGAGAAGTACATAAATAAGGTGCTTCAATAATTTAGCATGAGTGATGGTAAAGCTGTGTCCATCCACTTGCATCTCATTTCAAGTTGAGTATCAAACAGTGTCCTTCTAGTGATGATGACAAGGAAAAGATGTATAAGGTCCCGTATGCTTCCATGCGTGGGTAGTTTGATGTATGCCATGGTATGTAATAGACCAGGACATAGCTTATGCAGTTGGTAAGGTCAATTGTTTTCTTTCTAACCCTAGTAGAGATCATTGGAATGCAGTGAAATGGATTATGAGATATCTCAGGGATACTATAGATTTATGCCTTACTTTTGGTGGTGAAAACCGGTATTGGTTGGTTTCACTGATTCTGATATGACTGGAGATGTTAATTTTTACAAGTCTACTTCAGGAGATCTGGTTAAATTTGCAGGGGGAGCTGTGTCATGGCAGTCGAGGTTGCAAAAATGTGTTGTACTTTCAACTACTGACGCTGAGTATATAAATTTAAATCAAACGTGTAAAGAAATGTTTTGGATGAAGAAGTTTCTCCCAGAGCTTGGTTTGAAGCAAGATCAATATGTGTTTCTTTGTGATAGCCGAGTGCTATTCATCTTGGTAAAAATGCAGCTTTTCATTCTAAGACCAAGCACATTGATGTCCATTGTCATTGGATTCGGGATGTGATGGAGTTGAGGTTGCTAGCACTTGAAAAAGTGCACATGGATGATAATGGTGTGGATATGAAAACAAAAGTGTTGACAGGGGAGAAGCTTGAGCTATGTCGTTCTATTGTGGGAATGACAAATTCCTCCTCAATGTCGTGAGGAGGAGGTTTGTTGTGTAGATCACTCATTTGTGGAGCCCACCCAATAATAGATAAATAAAAAAATAAAAGGAAAAAAATATAACACCCCGACCTCGGCCTGGTAGCACTAAATGAGTCATAAATGGTCTAGTCGACTGCTTAGAACGCCGCTAAAAGGGCTAACCCGAGTTGACAAGACCTTTATGTCTCACACTTATATGGGGGTGAGTAGGACTTTACTTTACCGAAGTAGGATTTTACATTCTCACCCCTTATAAGGGTCGTCCTTGCCGGGACGGCGGCCAAGACTTGTCCCAGTGGGTTTGTCCCGATTCGTCCCTTACCATAAGATTCTAGAGGTGGCCCTACCACCTCTCATGGTGTGGCACTTATTTCTATATGATAGTCGGCTATAAATATCATTCTCAGCACGCCTCAGGACCCGGGCTCAGTAGCGTTAAATAGTCATAAATTTTTCGGTCAACTTCTGGACACTCGTCCTCGCTTAAGTCTAAAAGGGCTAACCTGAGTTGACAAGACCTTTATGTCTCACACTTATATGGGGGTGAGCAGGACTTTACTTTACCGATGTGGGATTTTACATTCTCCCCCTCTTATAAGGGACAGGCGTCCTCGCTAGGACGGTCAAGACTCGTCCCAGTGGATTTGTCCCAGTTTGTCCGTACCAAAGGATTCTAGAGATGGCCCCCACCGCCTCTCACGGTGTGGAACTTAGTTTCGTATGATAGTCGGCTCTGATAACATTCTGTAAAGCCTCCAGACCCCGGGCTTGGTTGCGCTAAATGAGTCATAAATGGTCCGGTCAATTGCTTGAACCCTTGAGCCTCGCTTGTCTAAAAGGCTAACCCGAGTTGACAAGACATTTATGTCTCACACTTAAATGGGGGTGAGCATGACTTTACTTTACCGATGTGGGATTTTACAAAATATGTCAGTATTATTTAAGGGAACAAGTTAGGTTAATTTTTCCCTAATCTTCACAATCTTTTACAACAAAAGAGAGACAAAATTTGCAGCTTTATTGGTGTTACAAAGAGAACTTTCCGGCGACGATCGAAATTACAACAGACTCGATCGGGATGAAATTTTGAGTGATTGTTCGTATCTCATTCTTCTTCATTCGGAACAGTGGATTTTTTGTTTCAACGGTTCAATCTCCGGGAATAAGCCGTTGACTGTCTGTTGCATTTTCAGTGATATTTTTCAACAACTCTTGTATTTTGCATTCTTAGTTGATGCTTTGGTGTAGTTGAGTTGGTTGATATGTTTGGAACACTTTTGTATCATCTTTTGGTGGAGATTTTGTGGGCATCGGCCTCTTGGTTTTTTACTCTCTGACATCGAGAGGGGTTTTCCACGTTAAAATTGTGGTGTTGTTTTTGTTGTGTTTTCGATTCGCTTTATTTGTGATTTAGCTTCGTTGGGCTGCCTTGTTTAATTCTGTTGAGTGTCATTGGGAAGACTTTATGGGTATTTGTGATACGTGTGGTGACGATTCCAAAAATCGTCTATATTAAATCTAGGGTTTTTCCTCTTGTGATAACCTAATGGGGCTCATAGAATGTAGAAAATAATCGAAAGAAGGGGTGGTTGTAAGATGTTTTTAGGCTGCACTTGATTGTGATCAAGCTGCCTACGTATCCAATGCGTGAATTGGAATCAAGTCTTCGTAGTTCCTTAAGGATCGTTTATATAGAGGGGCTTGTGCCGTAGGGTTAACGTGTGGCGTGTCCATGGTGGACACTGATTGGTGTGTTCCCTAAGAAAAATGATTATGATTAGCTGATCTCCTTGATACTAGGAGATAATTGTCATATTCAAATATTTGTATTAAGGGATAAATATTGGAGCCTTTATGATTCAGGATTTCTTCCATAATTATCTGTTTATTACACACGTTGGAAATACAATTAAGGATTCGCCCCGGCCGTCTTAGATGGCCCGAGTGGAACTGGCTGACTCCATCTATGCTCTGGCCGACCTACAGAGGCCGGGGAGGAAAGGCGAGCAGGTATCTGCTCGGGCTCTTGTGTGCATAGAAGGTTTGGTCCGAGAGGGACTTAGGCTGACCTGTGATAACGCCCTAAATTGTACCAATAATTGTACCTATATTCACCCTGAATTCTGCTCAAGAGAGGATAAATAGACTCGTTATTATGTGCAATATGTGTTAAATGCTACGTGAGTGTTTCCAGGATCGTAAGTCGGCATCTATGCAATTTACCCGAGATTTTGGTACTGTTTTGTCTCGTTTTACGTGTTTTATAGGATGTACTGGATATGGAGCATTGGAGAGTGGATCTGGACCAAAAGAAGTGCATTGGGCCGAGTAATTAAAGTCCAAGAAGAGTCTCTTTGAAGAAAAGAGGAAAATTAGGCCCGGTAACCCAAGGTCTAGGCCGTAAACCGGAAACTTGTTTGACACGAAATCGATTATGCTGTATTGTCTAGGTCGGTTAGGGTTTTAGAGAGTCTTAAGTCGGCCATTGTATCTATATAAGGCCGCAATTACAGATTATTGTATAAGTTTTGCATATTACATTACATACATTATATAATTTGATGAAATAAAGTTTTCTTGAGCTTTTGGAGAGTTAATTCTGGTTTCTTCCCTTCTTCCATCATCTCTAGCTTGAGTAGATCGAGCTAGATCTCCATTGTTGAATGTATGAAGCTTTGAACGTTCTTTTTGTCTTCAATATGGTATATATGTTCGTATTTATGTGTTTTAGTTAATCTGCATGTTTAAAGACCCCATAATTTACTTATTTTAATTGTATCGAGCAATGTAGATCTAGAAATTTGGAAAAGTTGACCCCGTAAACCGGCGGTCTATACCGCTTATCGAGGCAAAATTTAGAAACTAAACTGGAATTCACTACATTTCGTTGATATATAAGGTTTAATTTACATGTTAGTAGCTTTGATAAACTATTTGCATGTCTTCGTAAATTAGCATGAAATACAAATAGTGAAGCGCTAGTTTGGATGATATCTTGAATGGACCACAAGAACGTCTTTGGTCAATGTCGACAAATTGTTTAGGCGGGTTAGCGGTATGAGTTAGCGCTCAATATCGGCGATTCTAGTTCTTTATGCGTATGGGCTATTACGGACCAATTAAAGAGGTAGCTTGCGAATAGATTGTCTCTTGCCATTGTCGGAGTAGATAGGAGTAAAAATTGCACCCATAGTGATGGTGATAATGATAATTAAAACTAAAGCTCACGATTAATCCGAGGAAATTATGTTGGGAAGTAAACGTAACGATTAACTAATCCAAGTTAGTAGATTGGTGAGAGAGGAGAGAATACCAAGCTTGTTTTCTTTTATGTTATTGTTGGTCAATGACCGCTTTTATGTTGCTTCTCAATTAGGTTAGAATCGTTTATATCCAAAGTTGCATTGTCTCTGTGGGATTGACCTTGACTCGCATTTACTAATCTACGATGTACCTAGTATTCTTGCTAGTAATATCGACGTTAGTGACTTACACGCGATCAACCTGTAAGGTCAGGCACGAATTGATTTGAACACAAGTATCGGCCGACCTACTGGGGTCGGGATGGATACTCGGGCCTGTGCCGCTCGGAGGTCGGCCATAAGTATTGGTCGGCCTAGAGAGGCTGGGATGAGCAGCCACACTACTTTGGTCTGACTGCTGGGGACATTTGACACCCTCTCTATTTCTTATACACTTAATGTTGAGCCACTGAGAGAGTCTGGCGTGGCGCAAGTTCAATTCCTGGCATCGTCGTGCGGTGGTATTGCGCTTGTTTATTTTCTCAACAAAATTGGGTCTGCGGACCCGTTAAAAATACTCAAACTCTATATTTTACTTATAGAAAAATAATTCTGACTCATTAATTAAAAATAATAAAACTCTAGAAAACTATCTCGGACCCTGCTGATAAACATTTCGGGATCCGCTACTGTGAGGATGTTATTATGTTATTTTGTCTTTTGTGAAATTATTGTTCTAGAAAACTATTTCGGACACCACTGATAAACATTTCGTGATCCGCCACTATGAGGATGTTATTATGTTATTTTGTGTTTTGTGAATGTATTGTTGTAACCCAACTTGATATAAGTCGTGCACTCGTTTCAGTTGTTAGCCATGGCTAGACTTGAGTTATGTATATTCACTTTGGAATTGTTTTTAGTACCCGTGTTCTCTTAATTTAATCGACTTTTAATATCTCTGGGAAAACAAATTAAGCTTGTCAGAAGAAAAAGGCATGTCTATAAAACGGGTAAATTAACAAAGCTACAAATGTACTACCTTCGTCGCGGACCGTCCAGGACCCATGTATCAAGGCGAAGGGGTGCCTTCTGCAAGAAAATAAACGGTTTCAATGGATACAATAAATGTTTAGAATAATAGATTAATTGAATCAAAAAAAAAAATTATGGGCCTAAATTTTAGAATTTATCGGATACTTGCAGCGCATCTACTTGTTGGCTGTTCTCGGGACGGCCTGCGCTAAAATGCCTCATTAAAAATGTCATATTTTCTTTCTACTGATTAAGAAATCATTTAATGTATAGTATTTTAAGTATTAATGTATAACCCCTTATCACATAATAAATGGTTTTTTAGAATGTGAAATGAATATACAAACATTAAATCTTAAATAACGGTATTTAATGTATGTGGTTACCGATTTGCAACCCGCCCTGTTGTAAGCTGGATCCTTCGGGCACTACTTGTTCTTCTGCACCTTCGACGTTTATTACCCACTCTGATGATTGCCCCACCATTTTTCTCGTATGGCATTATAAAAATATTATTCAGCTACAGAAAATTTATAGCAGGAATTTTCGTTAAAAAATAATAATAATATATTATGGGAGGAAATTTTTACACATATATGATATATCACGGCAAGTATAATTCTGTTTTTTGTACGATGATAAAGAGATTGTGGATAATAAGTAAAAAAAAGTTTGTACCGATTCGATCCCTTGCGTGATCTTTCAGATATATATGCTAGCAGCTATGTTGCACTTGACACGATATCTGATTATGACATACGCCACACACATGTAACATTACCTTATATACTTATGTACATTTAATTCTAAAATTTAAGAATACATACATACTATGTTCAACATCGTTATATTATAATATAATATATATATATATATATATATATATATATATATATATATATATATATATATACACACACACACACACATATATATATACACACATATATACATCTATATATAAATATATATAAGATATGTAATACTTAAACTCTATCAATATCTAAAATAGATATTTGTTATACATCTGATGTCAAAAGTAAAAAAAATTATGATTTGACTTTCAAAATATTACAAATTAAGTGTAAAAGCGATTGTCTAACAAAAAACATATAAACATAATACAGAGTAATTAAAATAGAAATTGTATATTTTCGTGTTTCATCAAAAAAAAACATTGAAAATTTTGTGTTGAGAGGTGTCGGGAGGTGTCGCGCGTGTGTGGAGTGTGTGACAACGTGTCGGAGAGGTGTGTCGAATATTAAAATTTTAAATAATATTAATTTAATCACCGACACGCGTGTCGGACACGGTGTCGGAGCGTGTCGTGTGTCGTGTCTTGTGTCGGACCACGGCGCACGGCCGCCATATTGAAGTGTCGGTGCATCATAAGATCATAGCGCGCTATAGCACGTTCCTCATCTCAGCGCGCGCGGGGACACGGAAATTCGAAATCGGTGTGGCAGGTGTATGGGGTTGTTTTTCAGCTCCTACTTTTTCTCACTTGTTTTTATTAAGTACGCCGCATAAATTACAACGATCTTGACAGAGATCGTAGACAATTTCTACGATCTGGTACTAGTGGTCCGCATACAAATAAAATATCCCCAATTTTCGAAATTCGTTCCTTAGACCGTAGCAATTTCAAACAAATTTGTACGGACTAGAGACTTGGTCTGTAGCAATTTCATGCTTTTGTGTGGGCTGGTTCAATTTGCCAATTTTCCGAATTTCCTACAAGTCCGTAGCATTTTCTTGAATTTTACACGGGCTTGTAACCTAGTAGAAAAATGCTAATTATTATACGAGCCGTCTTCATTCATTCATCAATCGGTCATTTAAAATTGGACGCAGAGATGAGAGAACCACCCCAAAACCGTCGTTCTCCTCCCAAATCACCCTAAGATATACATATATATATATACCTATTTATAATCCTTGGTTGGGAAACTCCAACCAAGGTGGCCACGTATTTTTTTTTTTTTTTTTTTATCGTTCATCAGCCGCCCGGCCAGAAAAATGCTTTTTTTTTTTTTTTTTTTTTTTTTCATTGGTAGTGCAAAATTTTAAAAAAAATGTTTTTTTTTTGGCTGGTTTGAGTTAAATTGTTCCATTTAGAGACTCAATTGTATTTTTAATCTACACATTAGCTTTAATTTATTCTTAATCTTATTATGTGTGTTGTGCTTAAGATGTATCCGATTCCAATTTAATTACATTTGGGAAATGTCAAAGAAGCACAATTATGTATCCCCATTTCATATCCAACGGTGCCACAGTGTCTGCCAAGCGCGTTGTGCGGCCTTCCCATCTAGTATATATATATATAAAGAGAGCAAAAGCTCAAGCTGGAGGCCACGTACACTGCTTTTTTCTCAAAGATTATTTCGCGTTTGGGCCTTTTTTTTCCGGCCTGCTGCGCTTTTTTTTTTTTTTTTTTTTTTTTTTTTTTTTTTGAGGGAGGCCGGCTACATTTTAATTCCAGCTATTTAGTCAAAATTGCCTAAACCTAATATATATGTGTATACTCCCAAACCCTACGCTCCGTCACCGCTTATGCCGCCTTCCATTTCCTTAAAACTTCAACCAATATTCATCCATCATTTCCGCCTCTCCTTTTCATCTCATAGATTTTTGTTTATTGCAACACGTTTTACGAGAAACGTGAATGCTTGAACCTTAGGGTTTATCCGATGGAATCGTTCCTATCCTCTCTCTCATTTCTCTTCTGATTTTACACTATTCACTGTAATTAACGATGATTTCGATTTGCAGATGTTGATAAGGAAGAAATATGCCTGGTCAGAGTCAATGGCCGTTGAAATTCAAATGAGGATTAGGGATTTGACCACCCGAATTTTCCGGTGGTCGTTCGGAGCTTGAAAGGTTGTATCTTTTGACTTGATTCGTCGAAAGCTGAAAGGTCAAGCCTGAAAAATCGAAGCTTGGTTCACCAGAGTTCCTTTCTGCCAGGCCTCTTCCCTATTCACACTTTAGTTAACCTTCCAAACCGAGTTCCAAGATGAGTTGGATCTGGTAAATTGGCTTGACCCGTTTATTTTCAGTACATGGTATGAACCATATGTCTTATGTGTATATATTTTTGGTTCGAGTTTGGGTCAATAGTGCGGTTTATCCGGATGTAGTGAACTTTATTAAGTTTCAACTCCGACATTGTTAGTGTCCGGTTCAAATTGGTTCGATTAATCGAGTTCAACAATTTCACAGAGAAATAAGCAGAAATAGAAGCAAAAAAAACAGTGAAATAAGCAGAAATAGAAGCAATTAAGTTGCTTCTTTTTTTGCTTTTTAGGTGTTCTATCTATGAGTCTGATAAATTTTTCGTTGATTGAGACTCAGAGAGTTGCTTTTGTCCGCTGTGTCAAAAGAGTGGGATTTTTGCCATGTTAATGTTAGGTTTTATGCCCGAAAGACAATTTGTAATTGTTTTATTTAAATAAATGATGTAATTTATATCATCTTATTTATTCGCATTAATTGCAAATATTAATACACTACTGAAAAAACCCTAAGTATATTGATTATGTAATCACATAACTCAAACAGATATGGCTATACACACTAGGATTGAGTTTGTGAAATATACTTAAAATTGACTTAGTCCGTAGCGCTTACTAATCTGAGTACGGGTGTCTAGATTAATTTGCTAATAATGCGTCCAGAACACTTTAGGTGTGACAGTCTTATCCAGGCATCGCGGTAATAGAAATTACTAATGGGGCATTTATATATGATGATAATCATATAGTAATTTGGACCGATTTGATTTGAGTTCTCGATATAATTCCGTAATCGAGAAGTCTTATCGAATCACAAGATGATCATATATGGATTAATCTCAATCCTAAGGTGATCACAGACAACTGCTTAGACTAGGGTTGGGTTTGATGTGTTAGTAAGGATCACTTCATAATATGTGGTCCAACACTTCTCGTTGGCTCTATTCTAGGATGAGTGAGTGGTCTGTGCTATCACAGATATGGAATCCATTTCTTCCTCGTGAAGTAGACAGACGCTTCCACTTATTTTTAACCCTGTAAATCGATCGATGGGCCTAGTTCATATTATATTAGTTATGGACTAATTGATCACTAGGGGGTTAATGGTAAATAAGGATAATATGTTTTGAGAAGGGTTTACGAAGATTTCCCGAATCGAAGTGAACATTCTATGGAGGATTTATCCGTATGTAATGATTATATCAGTGGACACCTTATCAACTCATAGTTGAGTGTAAGTTTATATCTATATTCAGCAGAGTTCAGTTTCGGGTTTATGGTGGTGTAATCCTGGAATTAATAGATTGAATATTATTGTTCAGTCTGACAAATAATTTTATTTAATTTATTGTAGCTACTGAATATGGGTCCATGGTCCCGACCTGGCTCCTAATATAACGTATATACGTTTTCTAGTCGTTTCACCTTAATTATAATTAAATAGTTGGATTGACTTATTTAATTGATATGTGATTAATTGTTTAGTTGACTTAGATAATTAAATGAATGGAAAAGAAATTTTTTGTGGACTCGGTCCAATGTGTCAAATTTTGTGTGGCCCTATACAACCTAGGGTGTTGGCCGAAAATTGGTTATTTGATTATTAAGAAATTAGTTTTTTCTTGGATAATTATCTAACATGTGATTTATCTTTTATTTGTTAAATGATAATTCATGAAATATTAGATAATAATATAATTTATCTAATTTGTTTGGGATAATTATTTTATTTATCTTTTATTTGGAATAAGGATTAATCTAATAATTATCTCTTAATTATTAAATCCTTCGAGGACAAGGATTACTCTCTATATAATGAGAGTTCTCCCAAGCCTTATGACACACATTATTATTTTGAAATATTGGGAGTATTATAGCTTAGAGATTTCGGCTATAATACTAGGGTTTCGAGTTTAGAAAACTTCGGGTTTTCTAAGGTAGCATATCAAGGAGGTCCGGCGGCTTGAAACACCATCCACTTGGTGTTGCTTGGAGATACAAGTTGGAAGACGGTGGCATCTCATAGGATCGAGTAGCTTGGATTGAAGATTGTTCTTGGCGTTTATACACCATAAACTCGTAAGCAATCTAAACCCCCTTGTAGATTTAGATCTATTATTTTATGTATACTATTCCGCTGCGTAATCGGGTGGATTTTGATCCATCCGGCGATATTACATCCCACAAGTGGTATCAGAGCCTTTGATCTATCAATCAAAGTATGTAAATTTTAGATCTAAGGAGTGAAAAAAGCATGTTAGATTGTTTTTTTATTTTCGTTTTAATGATGAATCGGAAATAATCATGTTGTATGCTTGTGAATGTTGTGGTTGAAGAGATGGATTGGGGTTGGTATTGTTTACCCGTAGATCTATTTTGTAGCTCTCTTGTTTAGAAACAATTGAGCATAGGATTTGTATTTAATTTATATGTCATTCGAAATTAATATGAAAAAATAGCATCTTTGTTGTAATTTTATATATTCCGGGCTCGAAATTTGGAAATCTTGAAGAAAAGATGAAGATCGAGGCGAAACTCAAGGTATGAACGAGGAGAAACGGTTAAAAAAACCTGCTTTTAAATTAAAAAGCGCACTACAGGACTTTCTCTGCGCTGAAAAGCGTCGCTATAAGTCTGTTTTTTATGTAACCCTCAGCTAGGGTTTATTTTGGCGGCTGTACATATATATATTTTTTCTAATCTGTTTTTTTATAAAATCTTCCGTTTGGCAGAAAATTAAATAATAATAATAAAAATTAAATTTTTGGGAAATAATTTAAAACAGCCGAAAATAATGAAAAAAAGAAACTGTTTTTTATTATAAAAAGGGTTTTAATTATAATAAATTGGTTTTATTTAATTAAAAAGCCTTTATCCTCTCGGGTGTTCGTGGTTCGTGATCCGGTGGTTCGAGTTCAAGTTTCGAAGTTCAAGACTCGAAGATTAGATTAAGTTTTACTTTTCCTTAGAAAATATGTTAGTCGGGGGTACCAACGATCCATCTCGGTGTTTAATTTTTCAATTTATTTTTTCGTGTATGATCGAAATTATGTAATAGAACAGGAAATTGCCATGACATGCATCTTCATGATTCCACTCCAATGCATACACGTAGATATTTAATTTCGAATTAAATTAGGCGTGTATAACTCGATTAATTAGTTAACATACTTGTTTTAATTAATATGTGGTAGTTAATTAAAATTAAGTAACTAATTATAAAAACCGAGGACCCGAGTTTTGTCAATCGTTACGATTTTAGTGATGGATTCTCGGTGAATCCCACTTAGATAAATCGTTGAGCTTTTCGGTGATGGCTTCTCAGTGAACCCACCTTAAACAGAAACGAGATTACGCTTTTGGGGACAATTTAGAAATGGGAAAATCTTAGTACATGGGTTCGGAAATGGTCTAACCATGGTTGTGCGAGTTCAACAGAGCTTCGGCTCAATCGACTCCCCTCCACGTGTGATGTACGTTACAGTAGTCCGACAAGACTTAGCATAGCCGATAAGCCTTCGGGCTAAATGGGGCTTCTCTTGCCGGATTGGCCTGAACTGTCACATATGTTCCAATGAATAAGACGGCGTAGGCTTGCCTACATAACCGACCCTGTTCGGAGTACTTTGATTTATTATTTCTTATTGTCAAGGCTAAAATCATAATTAGTAAACCCACCACTTTTTCAAATTATTGAGTGGGAGCGGGGAAGGCGACAACCAACCCCACGGCCTCTACTATAGATGCAAGCATGTGAGAGAAGGGTGACGCCTCGATCCGCTTTGATTTCGGCCCCCTACGGATGGTGTTCACCCCTATCAAAATTCAAGTCTTGGTCTCCGAAAGGATAGGATTTTGGGTACTCGTTGAGTCACTGACCGACCTACGACATACTACTCGGGGCGTACTTTGAGATCTGATATAGTAGGTCACACTCTTTATGGATATTTTCGAAATATCTAGGCTAGAAAAAGGAAAGTAATCAATGATTAAGGTCCGGGATGTCTGATTCCCGTGAGATGTTTGATTCTCGAAACTTAATCATTGAGAGAGATTGTCTCAGTTTTACCGTCACCTCTTTGACCTACCCTACGGTGGCACTGAGGTGTGAGGTTAAATCCTTGGAAAAGGTAGGATAGACTTTATATAAGTTTATTATTCCTAAAAACAAATTATAGTAGTGTATATTTGATTAAATTTCTGTCATTTTATTTACAGCAACATGTCTTCACAAATTCAAACTTTCTTGAACGATAAGCTAAATGACAACAATTTTACTACGTGGAAAAGTAACGTAAATGGTGCTCATATTTGAGAATCGCAATTTGTTTTGACTGAGGAGTGCCTTGTGATTCCCTCATAATCGCCTAAACGCATTTGCGATCAACATAAAAAATGGACGGAGGCGAATAATAAGGCAAGAGACATCTTCTTAGCCTCGATGTCGGAGGTCATTCGGAGCAAGATTGAGGGTTTTAATACTGCACAAGAAATTATGCAGCATTTGACCACCATGTTTGGCAAACCGTTTGATCAAGCAAGACACGAGTCCATGAGGAAGGCTGTCAATGCCAAGATGTGGCGGGGTCAGTCGGTTACTGGTCATGTGATGAACATGATTAGTTACTTTACTGAAGCAGAAACTCATGGTGCGACTATAGATGATGCTAGCCGTGATTCTCGAATCATTGACACCTGATTTCCTAACGTTCAGGACTAACTACGTCATGACTAAGACTCGTCTTTCCATGACGGAGTTGATCAATGAACTTCAAGTCTTCGAGGGTCTTTCTGTGAAAGTTAAAACCCAAGAGTAGGAAAAGAAGGCTGAGGCTAATATGGTCGTAGCCAAGGCGTCTAAGTCTAACAAAGAGGTAAACCAAAGAATAAAAAACAAATTGCGCCGTTGCTAAACCTATGAAGAATAAGGCTAAGCCGAATGCACCATCAAGCCCAAGGGCAAGTGTTATTCTTTACTGCAATGAGATAGAAATCTTTGGCGTCAAATCAGCCCCGTATTTCTAAAAAATGTAAAGGATGGGAAGGTTAAGGCTAGCAATGGGAAAGATAAGAAAGGTAATCCTGAATTACTTGTCTTGGAATCTTTTAATGTAGCTAAAGATATATCAATTTGGATATTGGATACTGGAGCTACTAACCATGTATGTTCTTTTTTGCAGATCCTTAGTTCGTTTGAGAAGCTAGAGAAATGAGCTCAAGTTATGAGAGTCGGCTCCAGGGCATTAGTTTCAACAAAAGCATTGGGAGCTGCGGTTTTACATTTTGGAAATAAAGTTTTACATTTAGACAATGTTTATTTCATTCAATTTTAAGTAGAAATTTAATTTAAGTATTCTACTTTGAAAGACCAGTTGTACTCTATTTCTTTTATGAATGATGAGTTTACTATTTCAAAGAATGGTTTTACTTTGTGTACTACTGTATTAGAGAATGGATTGTATTTCATTAAACCTATGCAAGCTCCCCAGTTAAATACTGAAGTGTTTAAAGTAGCGCATCAACAATCTGCTAAAAGGCAGAAAGTTTCTCATAAAGAAGATAGTATTAGAGATATTGACAAAGATTGAAGATTAATTGCTACCATATCTTTGGATACTGCTAATAATGATGATTGATTGTCATTTGATATTATTTGATTCTGTCTTTATTATTCATTTGTTGGCCAAGTATATTGTCCTATAAATATTGTAATCATCTTTCAGTATTATCAATACAATCAATTATCGTTTCTCTATTATTCTATCATGGTATCAGAGCTCTAGACTAACGTCTTTTCGATCCTGAGCAAGATTTACGAAAAAGAATGTTTGGGTGGGGGTTTGTGACATCAATATGATCAAACCCTCACCCCTCCCAATTTTTTTTTAATTTTTATTTTCACGTTGATTTTTTTTTTCCTTTCGAAATAAACATGGCTGATTGAAATGCTCGGTGGCGTCAAAATTGAAAGCGAATTAGGCTCCCAAGCATCCTCCTTCTTCATCGCGCTCCAGGTTCATTCAAGCTTCTCACCGGATTCTATGGTGAAGTCTTTTCAACCCCTGTTGCCTGTGCAAATGATTTCGCAATATATAGCGACACTCACCTCGCGCAATGCCGATATTAGCACGGCCCTTCCGCAAACGCCGCTCATCTCCATGCCCCACCAAAGCCTCCGGCACCTCCTTGTGTCTTTAATATTTTCTTATTATTATTATTATTATTATTATTATTATTATTATTATTATTATTATTATTATTATTATTATTTTATCAATCTTGTCATTATCTTATCCACAAACCCGTATCCACCTTCAACTCATTTCTATTTTTCTTTTCTCCACCTTCTACCATGCGCTTCTTTATATTTTTTGTTAGGGCATGACCCTCCGTTCCTTTTTATTTTTGTTAGGGTATATCCCTCCACTCATTTATTTATGTTTGGGTACAACCCTCCAAGCCTTTCTTTCTGTTAGGGTATATCCCTACACTCCTTTAATTTTGCTAGGGTACATCCCTTCAACTATCGTTTTTCCTTTAGGGTTATATCCCTCCATGCTTTCCTTATTAGCCAATCTCCATGTTCATTGTATTACCATGGGATTGCGGGGGCGTATTAGAGATATTGACAAAGATTGAAGATTAATTGCTACCATATCTTTGGATACTGCTAATAATGATGATTGATTGTCATTTGATATTATTTGATTCTGTCTTTATTATTCATTTGTTGGCCAAGTATATTGTCCTATAAATATTGTAATCATCTTTCAGTATTATCAATACAATCAATTATCGTTTCTCTATTATTCTATCAGATAGTACATATCTTTGGCACCTTAGGCTAGGTTACATTTCCTTGGAAAGACTCAAACGACTGGCTAAGGGTGATACCTTAAAAGAGTTATCTGTTGACTCGTTGCCGGTTTGCGAATCTTGCCGGAAGGAAAAATGACTACGCATCCCTTCTCGTCAAAGGGAATAGGGCCAAAGAACCTCTAGAATTAGTACATTCAAACCTTTGTGGTCCGATGAATGTGCAAGCTAGAAGCGGATTCGAGTATTTTATGACTTTCATCAACGTCTACTCGAGGTTCGGATATGTTTATCTCACTGCGTCGAAAATCCGAGACTTTTGGCAAGTTTAAGGAATTTCAAGCGAAGCGAAAAGCAATTAGGTAAGTCTTTGAAATGCCTTCGCTCTCGATCGCGGAGGAGAGTACTTAGATCTGAGTTCATCGACTACCTAATTGAACATGGGATCTGCTCCCAACGTTCGCGCTAGGACACCTCAAAGAAATGGAGTTCTTTGAAAGGAGAAATGGAACATTGATTCACATGGTCAGATCAATGATGAGCTATGCCTCGCTAACGATATCCTTTTGGGGTTATGCTTTAGAAGCAGCGGTATACATACTCAATGTCGTACCGTCAAAGTCATCAATAAGACACCCTTGGAATTGTGGAATGGACGTCGTGAAAGCATGCGTCACTTCCGAATTTGGGGTTGTCCCGCACATATCTTGGTTGACAAGACTACAAAACTACAAAAGCGTCACGAAAGTATGTAGGTTTGTTGGTTACCCCCGGGAACACGTGGAGGTATGTTTTACGATCCGGAAGATAACAAGGTGATAGTTTCTACTAACGCCACGTTTTTGGAGGATCGATATATGACGACTTCAAGCCTCAAGTAAAGTCGCACATGAGAGTAATTTTACGACGAGGTCGGACCACAAGTGCCACCTAGTGTCACCGTAGACAACACTCACGAATGCAACAATCATCCCTAATCCTAATCCACCCGGACGTCTTCGAGAGAGTGGTTCGGCCACCAAATCGGTATGGACAATCGAGGCGAATGTAGCCGTCTCGATGGTGTGGAAGATGATCCAGTGTTTTTAGCAAGGCCATGGATGATCGTGACAAGGATCAATGGGTTGACACGATGAATCAAGAGATAGAGTCCATGTACTCTAACTCATGTGCAGGAAGCTTGTAGATTGCCCGAAGGGAGGGTAAACCCATAGGGAGCAAGTGGCTCTACAAGAGGAAGCGAGAGTTGATGGTAAGGTTCAAAACCTTTAATGCACGGGCTTGTAGCTAAGGGCTACACACGAGAGAGAGGTATAGACTATGAAGAGACCTTCTCCCTCGTGGCCAAGCTTAAATCCATCAAGATCCTCCTTTCTATTCTTTGCATGTCTAGATTATGAAATCGGCAAATGGATGTCAAGACAACGTTTCTTAACGGCTTTCTCGATGAGGAAATCTATATGCAAAGACCGAAGGATACATCGAGGAAGGCCAAGAGCACAAAGTGTGCAAGTTCTTGAGATCCATTTATGAGTTGAAGCAAGCATCTCGGTCTTGGAATCATAGATTTGATGACACCATTAAGTCATATGATTTGAACAAAATCTGATGAACCTTGTGTATACAAGAAAGTCATTAAGGATAAGGTTGCGTTTACTAGTGTTGTGCGTAGATGACATTCTCCTGTCGGAAACGATAAGGGATGTTGTCGACGTTAAAATTTGGTTGGCCACCAATTCCAAATGAAAGATTTGGGAGAGGCGAATTATGTTCTCGGGATCCAATTAATACGGGATCGTAAGAACAATATGTTAGCTCTTTCACAAGCCACTTACATTGATAAGGTGATGGATATATATAGCATGACGGACGCAAAGAGGGTTACCTACCAACTCGTCACGGGCGTCCATCTCTCTAAGACTCGAGTCCTTAGACTCACGAAAAGCAGAGGCTATGGAAAGAGTGCCTTATGCTGCTTGGTGTAGGTAGTCTAATGTACGCTTATCTTTGTGCACTGACCGACATCTGTTATGGCGTTGGACTCGTGCAGTCGTTATCAGTCGAATCCAGGCAATGAGCATTGGATTGCAGTAAAGAACCTCTTAAAGTATTTGAAGAGGACTAGGAATTATATGCTGGTATATTCGGGTGAAAACCTGGATGTTTAGGGGTACACTGACTCTGACTTCCAGTCAGATCGAGATGATTTCAAATCTACCTCAGGCTCAGTGTTTACCATTGTTGGTGGTGCATTCATTTGGAGAAGTGTCAAGCAATCCAGCACGGCTGATTCTACTATGGAAGCTGAATACATAGCGGCTAAGGAAGCAGTTTGGCTCAAAAAGTTCCTGAGTGGTTTAGGGGTCTCTCCAAATCACAACGATCCGATTACTCTCTATTCTGACAACAATAGGGTTGTATCAAATTCGAAGGAACCCCGTAGTCACCGCAAGTCGAAGCATATTGAGCGAAAGTACCATTTAATCAGAGAGATAGTCCAAAGATGAGACATTTCCGTCAAGAAAATCGCCTCTGCTGACAACCCTGCTGATCCATTCACCAAGACATTGCCCTTAGAAGTCTTCAACCAGCACTTGGAGACTATTGGTATTAGGGACATGACTTATTTGCTTTAGAGCAAGTGGGAGTTGTATTGCTGTAATATAGATATTGGGTGTGCTCTAAAACAATTAATCCACATGCCTTTCGTGGAAGTGGGAGATTGTTAGGTTTTATGCCCGAAAGACAATTTGTAATTTTTTTATTTAAATAAATGACAGAATTTATTTCATCTTATTTATTCGCATTAATTGCCAATATTAATACACTACAGAAAACCCTAAGTATATTGATTATGTAATCACATAACTCAGTGTATGGCCATACACACGAGGATTGAGTTTGTGAAATATACTTAAAATTGACTTAGTCCGTAGCGTTTTACTAATCTGAGTGCGGGTCTACAGATTAATTTGCTAATAATGCTCCCAAAACACTTTAGGTGTGAAAGTCTTATCCGGATTTGTCGGTAATAGAATTACTAATGGGGCATTTATATATGATGATAATCATATAGGGCTAGACCGATATGATTTGAGTTCTCGATATAATTCCGTGATCGAGAAGTCTTATCGAATCACAAGATGATCATATATGGATTAATCTCAATCCTGAGTTGATCACAGACAACTGCTTAGACTAGGGTAGGGTTTGATGTGTTAGTAAGGATCACTTCATAGTATGTGGTCCAACACTTCTCGTTGGCTCTATTCTAGGATGAGTGAGTAGTCTGTGCTATCACAGATATGGAATCCATTTCTTCCTTCGGGAAGTAGACGAGGCCGATTCTCTTATTTGTTAACCCTAGAAACTGATCGATGGGCCTAGTTCATATTATATTAGTTATGGACTAATTGATCACTAGGGGGTTAATGGTAAATAAGGATAATATGTTTCGAGAAGGGTTTACGGAGATATCCCGAATCGAAGTGAACAGTCTATGGAGGATTTATCCATATGTAATGATTATATCAGTGGACACTTTATCAACTCATAGTTGAGTGTATGTTTATATCTATATTCAATGAGTTCGATTTGAGTTTATGGTGGTGTAATACCGGAATTAATAGATTGGATATTATTGTTCGTCTGACGAATAATTTTATTTAATTTATTGTAGCTTTCAATATGGGTCCATGGTCCTGGACGCGGCTCTTTATATAGCATATCGTTTTTCGTCACTTCACCTCAATTATAGTTAAATAGTTGGATTGGACTATTTAATTCATATGTGGATTAACCTGTTTAGTTGGACTAGATAATTAAATACATGGAAAGAAATTTTTAAGTGACTCGGCCCAATGTTTCAAATTTTGTGTATTTTATACAACCTAGGGTGTTGGCGAAAATTGGTTATTTGATTATTAAGAAATTAGTTTTCTTGGATAATTATCTAACATGTGATTTATCTTTTATTTGTTAAATGATAATTCAAGAAATATTAGATAATAGTATTATTTATCCTAATTTGTTTGGGATAATT
This sequence comes from Gentiana macrophylla, assembly GCA_026214975.1. Lineage (NCBI taxonomy): Eukaryota > Viridiplantae > Streptophyta > Magnoliopsida > Gentianales > Gentianaceae > Gentiana > Gentiana macrophylla. The sequence continues at coordinate 30,523,210 of CM047813.1, forward strand.
ATTTTATTTATTTTTTATTTGGAATAAGGATTAATCTAATAATTATCTTTTAATTATTAAATCCTTGGAGGACTATGATTACTCTCCTATATAAAGAAAGTTCTCCTAAGCCTTATGACACACATTATTTTCAAAATATTGGGAGTATTATAGCTTAGAGATTTCGGCTATAATACTAGGGTTTCGAGTTTAGAAAACTTCGGGGTTTCTAAGGTAGCATATCAAGGAGGTCCGGCGGCTTGAAACACCATCCCCTTGGCGTTGCTTGGAGATACACGTTGGAAGACGGTGGCATCTCATTGGATCGAGTAGCTTGGATTGAAGATTGTTCTTGGTGTTTATACACCATAAACTGGTAAGCAATCTAAACCCCCTTGTAGGTTTAGATCTATTATTTTATGTATTTTGGTTGACTAGATCTAAATCTATACTATTCCGCTGCGTAATCGGGTGGATCTTGATCCATCCGGCGATATTACATCCCACAGTTAACAGAGCAATAATGGTCATTGTCTAATGGATTTTAGCCGAGGTCAAAGAAGATTATATGGTAAACACTCTGCTTATTTAATCTTCACATCTTAACACCAAGTTCATTGTGTGTAGTCACTGTAGTGGTCTGATTAAATTGGTAGAATTGTATGATTTGAGTATTAATGTTAGAATTTGATAATTAAGCGTCAAATTACACATTAAGTGGCGAGGATTGTGTAATTTAAAGACCATAATTCATGAAATGGACACCTATACACAATTTAAAGATTATAGCAATCCTGTGTTTTTTTTATTTTCGTTTTCTCATTCTATTGTGCCTTGTTCCTGAATCAGAACATAAAGGTTTTTGATTGATCTTCTCTATGTTTGCCAGCATTTGTTGTTGTTTGTAATGCGTGCCGTGTATAAGAAAAACTCTTGCTTCAGGTGTCTTTTTTTTATGATGTATTTGTTTTGGTTCTCGAGCAATGTTAACTCTATGTGGTTAATGAGGATGGAAAAGAAATTAATCCTCATACCCCTCAATACATGTCTTCTGCTCCATGGTATCTCAACGCCGACAAACCGGTAATCTCATCTGTTCTTTTCTGGAGAACATTAAAATTCTTTATTGATAATTCAACTAATGGTGTCGGCACAGAGAAAGCTTGTCAGTACGACTACGACCTGTTTACTATAGGTGCTGGAAGCGGTGGTGTTAGAGCTTCCCGCTTTGCTGCCAATTTCCGTGCTTCTGTTGCCGTTTGCGAGCTTCCTTTCTCTACTATATCATCGGACACCACTGGCGGCGTCGGTGGCACGTAATTTTTTCTTCCTGGTTTACTTATTTTGTTTCTTCAGATTAGAATTAATTATTGTTGCTACATGTGTCATTTTACTACGTTTTTTTTGTCAGTGTTTATTAGCTGCAGTTAACCTATTGAATTGCTTTACATTAGATAACCAATGGTTGGATAATATGCTGAGGAATAAGAGATAGTACCACCTTTAGCTACTTTGAGTTTTATCTGTTGCATATTCCCCTCCCCTGTTTCATGCGTGTCTTCCATTCATCATCACATGCCTTTTAGTTAACATTATTATGCATGTTGTTGTGGCTTAATGCAAAAGGGTCAACTTCTGCTTGATTTATTAAATCCATGAAATTCTTGTTTCATTTCTCTAATCTCTGATTGGTGGTATTTGAAGGTATCCCTGTCTGCTCCGTGGATGTGTGCCGAAAAAATTTGTTGGTCTATGCATCATAGTTCAGTCACGAATTCGAAGAGAGTCATGGTTTTGGATGGAGTTATGAAACTGATCCCAAACATGACTGGAGCACCCTGATTGCGAAAAAAAATGCCGAACTTCAACGGCTGACTGGCATATACAAGAGCATTTTGAAAAATGCCGGTGTCAAACTAATCGAAGGCCGTGGGAAGGTTTGATGATCCTTTTCAGATAAATTTGCTTTTTTCAGCCATATAGTTTTGTCAAACGCTGCAACTAATTAGGTTTATGTACTATTGTCATTTATTAAGGTCCTCGACCCACATACAATCGATGTAGATGGAAAAATCTATACTGCAAAGAACATTCTCATTTCTATATTTATTTCTGATATACCTTGAAGAGAGTATGCAATTGATTTTGATTTAGCCCTTGGTTTTGTTGAGTTTGCTGGTATCTTCAATGGTTTGGGAAGTGAACTTCATGTGGTCTTCATGACAGAAGAAAGTTTTAAGGGGCTTTGATTAAGAGGTGAGAAGTGGATCGTGGTCTTCCATTATAATTTGGCCTCTAGATGTTTATTGACATGGCATGTTTGTTGCTTCTCATGCTGCAGATCAGAGATTTTCTATGTGAACAAATGGCGTTTAAAGGAATTGAGCTACATACAGAGGAGTCGCCTCAAGCCATTACTAAGCAGCCAGATGGCTTACTTGCTGTGTTGATAAATGGAGAATCAGTTGATGGTTTTTCTCATGTTATGTTTGCTACGGGTTGTAGGCCAAATACACAGGTGTTTTTTTTATTTTATTTTATATTTTTCCCAACAAATTCAACCTCTGTTTTTTATAGTATATATATATAAAGTGTTAGTTTTTACAACCTTGTACATCTTCTAAGTTCTAACTCTAACAAGCATATGTTATGTCATGTGCAGCTAACTTCTATTGGGATCCCTGGTGCTTTTGTTCATCCACCTGAGAATAGGTTTAAGGCTTATCGGACATTCAGGGGGGAGGTTGCAAAAATGACACAATTAAAAGGTTATTTTGACAAATTAGATGAGGTGTCACATCCTGAAACTCGTCCAAATTTGTGGGGAAGATTTGAGAAGTCGGTGTTCAGACGTTTTATCGAAATCTATAACAATTTTAATTACAAAGGAACAGTTTTCAATACTTGTATTTCAGTATGGTACATCCAGACGGGGATGACGAGCTTCATTTTAGGTTTGGATCGCAAACTTGCAAGTTTGGTAGAAGAGAGTTTGGTATGGTGATGGGGCCAACAGTTTGGGGAGGCAACCATTTAAATGCCTACATAGTCGATGTGCTTTAACAATAGCTGTCCTCTTTCGTCATGCAAGGATTCCATAACTATGAAAAACTTGAAGACGCCATTATCCCAACCTCATGAACCTGAGGCTATGTGCCGGATGGGTATTGTATATTTCTTATATGCTATACTATGAGAATCGATGAGAAAACCGTTATTCGGACAAACATTTTTATTTAGTGGAGGATCTACAATGGGTAGAGACGTATGCATAGGGGGGAGTACGTATGGGGTGATTTAACATGGAACATGCGTAAGTTGGTCAATAAATGTAAGGTGTTAACAGATATAGGGTCCAAACGTAGGGAAACGCATGAGGGTTGTTTGATGGCGTTACAGTATTGGGCTTTTGAAACATTGCCACGATTGCATACCGTCGGGAAATATGAGTCAAGTACTGCCCAACGCCATTTATACCCAGGGGATTTCTACCACACGCCACGAGAACAAGTCATGGCTGACAACTCCGGCCGATTTTCAGGGAAAAGAATTACCTTCACCGTGCTAACCTCTTACACGGCTCCAGCCAACCCTATTCATGCCTTAGTTCCCACGCACCAACTGTCAGTCCATGCTTTAGAGGCTGTAGCGTGAATCTTCCGGGAAAATGTACCGTCCCCACTCTTACGAGTGAGCACCCTAGCAGTAACTCTATGTTATACCAAAAGTATTACAATGCGAAAATAAAAATAAAGAACGGAAAAGATGAAGAACAATTTAGTATATTCTAAACCAACAAGAAACATAAAGGAAAAAACAGAAAGGAAAACAACAAAGATATGTAACCGGGACGAGCTAATCTCTGTATTTAAGACAATTACGCTCCGGCAGTACCCACTAGAAATCTATATGCACTACTATTATTTGCATAACCGATAAATATACAATCTATCGTTTTAGGCCCAATTTTTATTTGTTTAGGTTTAGTCACTTCGACCATTGCTAAACACCCCCACACTTTCAAGTATTTGTAGCTAGGCTTGTAGCCTTTCCATAACTCGTAGGGTGTTTTATCCATCTTTTTAGACAAAACTCTATTAAGAATGACATTGGCGTAAAGTATCGCTCCCCCTCCCCCACAAGTTCTCGAGGTAAACTCGAACTTATCAACATAGCATTCATCATCTCCTTAAGAGTACGATTTTTATGCTCAAAGAATACCGTTTGATTGAGGTGCATAAGGTGCAGTCGTTTGATGGATAATGCCAGAGTCTGAACATAATTCATTAAACGGTGCATCATATTCACCACCTCTATCACTACGAACCTTCTTGATTTGTTTGCTAAGTTGATTCTCGACTTCATTCTTATAGTTTTTAAAAGCCTCAAGTGTCTCATCTTTGCTACTTAGAAAATAGACATAACAGTATCTTGTAGAATCATTGATAAAAGTTATAAAGTATTTTTTACCGCCTCTCGTTTGTACAAATTTTAAATCACACAAGTCTGTATGAATTAAATCTAACGGTTTGGTGTTTCTTTCCACGGAAGGAAAATGTGCCTTAGTCATTTTAGCTTCGACACATATATGACATTTTTCATTTTTATTAAATTTTAAATTAGGTAATAAATCTTAGTTCATCATCCGTCGAATTGATTTATTATTCACGTGTCCCAATCTATTGTGCCATAAGCAAGAAGTCTCAATCAAGTAAGCGGAAGAGGATGCAATTTTATTAGCCTCATCGGGCACAACAGTCTTTGGCATAATAGCCATTACATTAAGCTTAAACATACCCTCGGTGGAATAACCCTTACCGAGAAACACACCATTCTTGGTCAAAATGACCTTATCAGAACCAAAATTCAAATTGAAACCAAACCTTGTTCAATTTGTCACGAAAATGAGATTCCTACGAATCTCGGGAACATCAAACACATCATTCGAGTCGCCTTCTTTCCGAAGTCATCTTCGAAATCAACGTCCTCGATCCAAAGAATTAGAGAAGTTGATGAATTCCCCATCAACAGCTTTGTCCCCTCGTGCCCGACCTTGTAAGTTGAAAACACACACTGGTCAAGCTAAACATGTCTTGTGGCTCCAAAGTGTCCACAAACCATTGCCTTGGATTCCCACAAAGTTACATTCGACACCACAAATACAGAACATTTCCTCATCACAATCGGTTTCAACCGATGTGTGCCTTGGTCGAATTGGCTTTTTGAACGGCACTTAGCAAAGACGGTGCCCAAACTTTCCACAGCTTGTTACAATTGCCATTGAACTTGTAAACGATCATGGTTTCTTGTAAGATTCAACATTTTTCTTGGAAGATTGACCAGATTTCTTCCTTTTCGATTCTTTACCTCAAAGAACATGAACTTTGGCCTGTCCAACTGCACAATAGATTTTCTTTCGAGAGCCTTATTGTCCTCCTCCTCTATACGGAGTCGGACAATCGGATCCTCTATTGACATTTGCTTTCGCTTGTGTTTGAGATAACTCTTATACTCCTCCAAGATTCGTGAAGTTTCTCAATCACACAAAGCTACTTGAAAATTCTCACTTATCATCATATCTTCTTCTAAAATTTCGGATATAATGATTTGTAATTCCTCAACTTGTTTAATAACAGTTTTGGAATCGACCATCTTATAGTCCAGAAATTTACCTACTATAAATTTCTTAGCACCTGCATCTTCAGTTTTATATTTTTTTTCTAATGCAAGCCAAAGTGTTTTTGCACTTTCATACATAGAATAAACACCATACAGACTATTATCTACGCAATTCAAAATATAATTTTTGCATAGAAAATCACTATGCTTCCAACTCTCTTCAGCCGGCAACACCCTGTGCTCAGTGTTTTCAGGAGGCACAACTGGTTTCTCTTCAGTGAACATCCTTGCTAGTCCAAGTGTAGTGAGATAGAACAACATCTTCTACTGCCAACGCTTGAAATTTAGGGCATTGAATTTTTCTGGTTTCTCTCCATGAAAAGTATGAGAAGCACCAGCAATGGCAACAACAAGTTGTGTCACAATAGACACAGTAGCATCCAAAAGTGGATTCAGACTTGTGGTTGATGTGGTTCCAATAGTAGTTGTCACAGACGCATCAGTGACTCCAGTCATTTCTGTTCAGAATAAAAAAACAGAAGATCAACAACATAATTGAGTCGTTTTTGCCAAAAAACGAGACAAAAAAGCAGAAAATCGTTTTTGCCAGAAAACGATAAAAAAGGAATCTCTGGACTATAACCGGTTTTTACCAAAAACCAATACAAAAAAAACGGACCGGTTTTACCAGAAACCAATACCAAAAATGAAGATGGACCGGTTTTTACCAAAAAAACCAATGCCAAAAAAAAAGGACCGGTTTTACCAGAAACCGATACCAAAAAGGAGACACCGACCAACTGAGTATCACAGATAATACTCAGAACGAACAAAAAAAATAAAAGGTTCAAATAAGCGATCGAAATTTATTTTTCATTTCGCAAAGATATACTTTTTAGAGCAAAGAGGCTCAGAAAAGAATTGTCTTAAGATTGTTATACCAAAAGTATTACAATGCGAAAATAAAAATAAAGAATAGAAAAGATGAAGAACAATTTATTATATTCTGAACCAACAAGAAACAGAAAGGAAAAAATAGAAAGGAAAACAACAAGGATATGTAACCGGGACGAGCTAATCTCTGTCCTTAAGACAATTATGCTCCGGCAAGATCCACGGTTTAGCACTGTCTCCCAGGATAACCCAATTACATGCTCGACTGAGGTACTTGAACACGAACTCAACGAACTCTTGGTGCTTCAGAATCTCTTCAACTAAAAATGCAAGTGTTTAAGTGATTTGTGTTGTCTTTCAGTTATACCTTCCCATTACAAGAGAGGACCCTATATATAGGAGGAAGGAGCAGCCTTGAAGTGTGTGAATTGATGGCCACTAAACCATCAGCTGAATCGAACTCGAACTCGAACTGAACCTGACTCTCAGCTCGAATCTGAAATCTGATTTATTGGACTTGGATAATATCCAGATAAACTTTGTCCAAAAAATATAATACTGCCTCAGGTCCAGAAGGCCCATTCCCCAAGCCCAAGCCCATGGTCAATGGCAATGGCAATGGCACGGGCACGGGCGGGCGACGCGCGCGCGCGCATGTGGCATTTTTAGTAAACACTCAGCCCACTAAAACCACTCTGAGTTCTCTCCCATTCTAAGAAATTATATCAACAATAAAACTTCCACCACTTAAATATTGAGGAAATGTTGGCACATTTCCCAATGTGGGATTAAGAAGTTTGTCTTTTCAACTTCATTTTCACACATTTTCAACTACCCACTTTAAGCCTTAATTTCTCATTCATCCAACATCCGAATTGAATTCAAAACCTTATTTTCAACTACGTCTTACATAGTTTTCAAAGTCATCACTAACTCTTGATAATCTATATAAGAGTTATACCGAAATCGGCTCTCAAATTGGTTACAATAAATGATTCAAAAAATCATTTTAAAATGTTATAAAACATTTTTTTTCCTTTTTTCCTCATATATCTCCAACACTCTAATCCCAGTAGCCACCAGAATTTTGACACTTTCGTGCCATGAGCGAGCGAGCAATCTTTTAAGTGTGTTTTCATGAGTTGCCTTTCCATATCAAACTCAAAATTCAGCAGAACATGTCTAATTATGCTTTGCTTTCACTTTCAGTTGGTTTGATCATGAGTGGGCCATGACATTATTGGGCATAATCCACATCTTCAGGCTCTATTCCATCAAATTTTCTTAAGATGAGATCAACAATGAACTAATGCGGTCGGTGTTTCATCAACAATTTTTCTTGGTTATGAGGTCGGTGTTTTTTGGGTTCGGGAACGTTGTAGCATCTATATATATTAATGAACCAATTCATTTTCATATATTCATCTAAATTAACCGTATGTACGTATGTACCAATTCAATTTCATACATAACACACCTAATTAGCCTGTACATAACATCGGTTTTTGGCTAGTATGCAATATTTAAATGAGAAATTAGTGATAATGACACAATCTGAATATTTTTAAGAATAACGAGACAAATATATATTTTTATAGGAAAAGAACAATCGCGTAATTTTTATAATGAGAAGAATGACAATGAATTCAAAATCAATCGGTGAATCAAATGAATCGAAATCAGGTGAATTTAAACGGTGAATTCGAAAATCAAATGACTTTCGACCATGAATTTTGAAAATTAGTGAATTTGAAAGTGGATAAATAGTTACGTCTTTTATGCAAAAGTTTAAAAAGATGTCGCCTTCTACTCATTGATTAAATATTTACTGCGTTATACATAGTTCCATATTTAAATTGGTTTGGCAAACAAATAATTATATAATCACAAAAATACCATTTATTAAAAAATGTACTAGAAATGATTTGACTCGGATCAGGTCTAAGCCAAAGAGAGCAAGGTGTTACAACAAGAAGAGATCACTCTATGAGTATGAGGCAAGAAATTTTACTTTCGATTAAAACAAGAAAATTTGAAAAAAATTGGTTCTCACTTACTGTGATCAATGATGACAGAATCATTCCAGATGACAGAAGCATAAAACAAGAGAATTAAGGCTATGTTTCTGTGCAGCTTAGTTAGCTTGCTTATTCATTTCATGTGCTTGGATTCGACCTACTAGTTACTTTCACTTAGTTCCGCATTTTGCTTCTTTGGCTCTTCAAATTCATCCCGTTCAATCATATGCTCCTCCTGATTTAATTGGTAGATGATGATGATGATTCAGGCTTGTGTGTCTGCTGTGAGGAAAACGGATCGAAGTAGTAAATATTAGCATGTTCTCTCCTTGGATTTTTGCTTTGATCTTCAGACCCTATGAGATTTGTTTTCACCGGATCAGAGGAAAAGGGATCGAAATAGTAACAACCTTTCAAGGTGCTGATGGTGTTTTTGCTGTCAGCTAATCGTGTAGGATGATCATTAGAGGAAAACGGGTCGAAGCAGTAATTTTCTCTCCTTGTTGTTGCCTCTTTTTCTTGATCGTTAATAACAACAACGTGTTTCGGATTCAACAACGGGTCAGAGGAAAACGGATCGAAGTAGTAATTCCTTGGAGTTTCATCATGTTGATCTGATTCTTTTTCCATAACTGGTTTGGGAGTCAGGTGCTCAGATGAAAACGGATAGAAGTAATAATTATTGCTGTTTTTGCAGCTTGACATTCTTTAATTCTCAATGGTCGGCTATTGCTTTTCTAAAATATAAAGAAACAAAAATTGTTGATTTGATGATAACTTAATTGTTTATTTGTTTGTTTATTTATAGTTGCCCAACATTACACATTGCATTCTATACGATTTCTTCGGGATCGATCAAAGATAGTCGGTTAGAGATAGATGAGAGATTATATATTCGAATCTTCAGATGATCAGTACGTGTACCGTGTACGCATGGAATTATTTGATGAAGGAATAACAAGGGAGAACTAAAAAGGAATATTTTGCAGCTTCAAGTTGCCGTGAGTTTACCCAAATCAGGAATAACGAATAAAGATTGCATTGCACGGAAGAAGTAAGGAATGTAAGGGACCTTTTTCTTTTTCAGCACAAAACAAATTAGAGTAGGTGGGGTGGGGTGTTGTGAGGTTGGGTGGGTGGAGGGTATAGTGAATGAAGTGGGGTAGGGTTAGATATGGAAGGGTAAGTGTGGTAAAGTAAAGTGGGGTGGGTGGTGGGGTCAGCAAGTGGTTGGGGTAGTAGGATAGAGTTAGGTATGAACGGTATGTGGTAAAAAGTAGAGTAAGGTAGGGTGATATGATGAAAAGACAGAGGTAGGGTGGGGTAGGTTAGGATGAAGTGGGGTGGGGTCAAAAGGGTAAGGTGGGTGGTAGGGTATGATGGGTGGTAAGGTAAGGTTGGTTATGATATGGTGGATAGGGTATGGTAGGTTAAGGTAAGGTGAGGTAGTATACGATGGGATATAGTGGGTGGGGTATGGTAAGGTGAGGTAGTATACGATGGTTAGGTTGTTGGAAGTAGCGCCCGAAATACAATTTATGTAATTGTTTTTATAATTAATAAATGACATATTTATTCTCATCTTATTATTTGTTTCGTGCTTATAAGTAATACACTGCTGAAAACCCTAAGTCGTATCATATGTAGTCATATAACTTAGTATGTGTCACACATGAGGATTAAGTTTATGGTGATACACATAAACTGTTAGTCCGTGGTGAACTTAATCAAAGTATGATGTCTATTGATTAAACCACCATTAATACTCCCAGAACAATTTATGGTGTGACCGTCTTATCCGGATTGTCGATATTGGTTATCTAAGTGGGGCATTTATATATGATGTAGTTATATAGGACTGGACCGATTTAATCTGCATTTTTCATATAATTCCGTGATTAAAAAATCTCATTGAATCATAAGATGATCATATATGGAATAACCTTAATCCTGTAGTGATTGCATACTCCTACTTGTTTCAGGATAGGGGTTGATGTGTTCGTTAAGGATCGCTAAGAGGCGCGGTCCGAATCACTTTCACGTTGGCACTATTCTGGAATGAGTGAGAAGTGTGTGTCTCACAGATATGAAATCCATTCCTTCCTGCGGGAAGTAGAAAGACAATCATCTTATTTGTTAATCCTAAAAACTGATCGATCCGCAGAGTTCGTATTGGTTATGAACTAATTGATCACTAGTGGCTTAATCGTAAATAATGATAAGATGTAATGAAGAATGTTTACGGAAATAATCCCGCTTCATTACGGATAGTCTATGGAGGGTTAGTCTATATGTAATGATTATATCAATGGATACTTATCGACTCGACGTTTTGAGAATAAGTTATATCTATAATCGATAGAGTTCAGTTTCGGATTTATGGTAGCGTAATTCCGGAATTAATTAGTTGAGTAGAAACATTCTGTTCGATGAATATTTTATTCAAATTGCTTTAGCTACTGGTTATAGATCCATGGTCTCCGGGTTGGCTCCTAACATGCAAGTGTTTTCTTGTTTTATGGAACCTCGAGAATAAATTAAATAGTTGGTCTATTTAAAGAATATGTAATATTATTTATTTGGTAAATAATATGTAAAATAGAAAAAATATTTTCTATTATTTTTATGGCTAATATCTTTTCCTTATGGGAATAGATAATTGTGGTGTCAAAAAGATTTCTCTCTTGACTAGTTATTTTTCTATATAAAGAGAGTTGATCCCAACACAATAACACACATTATCACCAAATAGAAGAGAAAAATTAGTTTCTTGTTCTAGTCATTAAGAGAAGAAAAACCTTTGGGCATATTCAAGGAGGTTCTACGGCGAGGATCGACGTCCATCGATTAATCGCTAGGAGATACAATCCGGAAGACCGCGGCTTCTCCATCTCATCGATTTATTACTCTTCTTAAATTAGGTAAATCTTCAAACTTCTCATAGTTAGATTAATTTTTTTATGCGAATCAAATATTGGTATAATCGCATGCGAATTTATTCGTACTTCCGTTGTGCATGATCGAGCGTCTCAATCGGTGCTGTGAATCAGATCTGACTATCCAATTATGGATCAGATCCGGATTCAGGTTCCTGTAATTTAGAATTAATGTTAATTCGGCGGAAGACCTATTTATTTAATTCGGATGAAGACTATGAAGAAGAAAAGCCCCGGCAAAGTGGTCAAGACACGAGTTCAATTGTGCGGCCGACCGAGTTTGAATCCTTTGGCCGGATTAATTTCGAATTTTTTTCTGTTCGCTCAACAAAAAAAAAAAAAAAAAAAATGGGGAGGAGGAGGAGGGATCAAACTCGGGTGTTGACGAAAGAAGAAGAGGAGACTCTCACCAACTTGGCTAAATCGAGTTTTGATAAAGTAATAAGAGCAGAAAGATTATATACCTTATGCGGTTGAAGAAAATAGTAGATTAATATTTTTATTCTATGCTTAGGGTTTATTTATTTATAGATAAGATACGGGGTATTAACGGTCCATCTTAGTGTTTTATTTTTCGTATTTATTTTCTTGTATGATAATTTATGTGATATAACCAAGTCATTCATCATATTCATGAATTCCACTCCTAGCATATGCATACATGTAGAAAATTAATATTGACATTAATTAGACATGTATGAACACGATAATTAATTTAGATTAAAAATAAATTAAATTAATTAAAGGAAACAGAATTTTATCGGGATATAAAATTCACATGATAAACTTAATTTGGGATAATAAATCCTTCGGGGTTTGGGTTATGTAGTGTCTACATAAATTAGAATTTTGATAATCAAAAAAATTGGAAAATCATGAAAAATTGGACACCAACTTGACGGTATTTGGAACCGATAAGTTGGTGATTGCTTTTCATAATTTATTGTTTTTCGATTATTGGAAAAAATTTAAGATCCCAAATTTTATCATGACAAAATTAGGACCTTTTAAATTCTTTTTGTGAATTTTAGTTGTGTAGTGTCTACACAACAAAAATTTCTAAATATTCGAAAATTGGAAAATCATGAATATAGTGTCACTAGTTAGACGGTATTTGGAACCGATAAACTAGTGGGAGCTTTATTTTATGATTTTTTTTTTTTGAATTATTAGAAAATTCATAAAGTCCTAATGTATTGAGATTATAAAATTCTTGGTGAATTTTAATTTTGTAGCGTCTACACGAGGAATTTTAAAAAATCCATAAAATTGGAAAATCGTGAATAAGTGACACTAGTTAGACGGTATTTGGAACCGATGAACTAGTGGGAGGATTAATTTAAATATTCATGATTTATTGTTTTTCGGATGATTAAGAAATTCTGAAAATCCTAATAAGACTACCTATTTTTCAAAATAACGAGTGGGAGCAGGGAAGGTGACAACCGACCCCACGGCCTCTACTGTTTGCACAAGCACGTGAGAGAAGGGTGACGCCTCGAGCGAGCTTTTGATTACGACCCCTGCGGATGGCCTTCTCCTATCAAAATTCAAGGCTTGGTCTCCGAAAGGATAGGATTTTGGGTACTCGTCGAGTCATCGACCGACCTGCGGAGGCATACTCGGGCGTACTTTTAGATATGAAATAGTAGGTCAAACTCACAAGGATATTTTTGGAAATATTTTGGTGAAAAAGGAAGGTAATCGACAATTAAATGAAGATGTCTGATTCTTAATTATTTAATTGTTGAGAGAGATTGTCTCAATTTAATCGTCATTGTGCTTTGATACCGAACTGTATGGCGTGATATGATGTGAGGTTAAATCCTTGGAATGGTAGGATAAACCGCATTCTTGACATCACGTTTATTATTCCTAAAATTATTATATGTTGTGTATGATTTGATTTATATTTCTGCCAAAACTTATTTTACAACTACATATCATCTCAATGTATCTAAACTGCTAAATACGATAAATTGACTAGTAACGACTTCGTAAAAGTGGGTAAGTAACAAGAACGTTTAACTCAATAATCGAGAATGAAAATTAATTTTTCGGAAGCGGAAGTTCCTCTTGAGCCTTCAAACTTAGGTGACATTAATAAGTATGTTACTGTTGTCACTCGTGTTGAATGATAGACAAACGAAATTAGTTCAAAGACCACGAGAATGATTTGGCATCAATCTCACTAGACATCCCACAGTTTACGAGTAGTGTCTACTCAAATGAACTGCTAGTTCACGGCCATTTCCTTTAAAGAAAGCCAAGAATGGGAAGGTAAATGTCTACAAGTCATCTAAACTAAATAAGTGAAAGGCTAAACCAAATTATTAATCGAAAAAAGAATAGGATAAGAAAAGTGATTTCAGATCACTAACCTATGAATCCTTAGAGACTTTCTTAATCGAGTAATTTGACTCGAAACCAAAAGTTCTTTTGCAAGAACAAGGTAGCTTAGAATTCATGATAAAAGAGTAGAGAACGGGCAATTATTTCAGCTGAGATAGTGGGAGTGATATAAGAAAAGAAATTTCAGATTTTAATCCTTGAATATCGCAGAACTTTAATTTCTGTTTTCAGATTCGTTAGAATAAATGAATTCACTTTCACATCGATAAAAATAGTTGCCTTAAAGAAAGTGAATATGACATTTGTATACGATTTCGAGACTCAGACTTTTGTTTGATAAAGTCAGAACCACTAAGTAATGTTGAAAATGTATATGTAACACATCATAAACTATTAAGACAAATGATGTAGTAAGTGGATATAGTAAGTGGATTCATTGCTTGAAGCAAGGACCAGGTCTCTCGTCCGAGATTCGTGTGTGTGTTTAGGCGGTTCCTTTGACTTGGTCATTTGGAACATGATATGAAGATAGTCTGAGTCCCCACGGATAGTGATCCGTTCACGGCTAGGGCTGGTTGCGAGTATTGCATGAGATTCTTGTGTTTCAACTTGGTCTTGTGTGTGCGAGTAATTGGTTTTAGGCCAAGTGGGAGATTGTTGAAATAGTCCTAAACCCAATCGGATTGGACCGGATCCGACCGGGTCGGATCATTTCGACTATTTCTTTATGTTTATACATATATTAAATGGCTTTTATGTTGTCATATATATGTTCTTTTAAAGAACCAATTATGAATTGTTATATGATAACGTCCTTAGTATTAAACTATGATAGAGAAACCATGATGGGCGATTATGGTTGATGAGATCTCTAATCATTTTAATAAGTTTGATACTTAAATGTCTCTAGCCTGATGTACTATTAAACAGGGCATTGACATTCTTCAGTGGTTGGTCAGTAACCACCATGATGGGATGGGCTTGGAAATACGGCCTCAGTTTTCTCGAGGCGTGTACCAGACATAACGCCAACTTCTTTTCTGGTGAGTACCGGATCTCGGGCCCATGCAATGCTTTACTAACAAAATAGATTGGCACTTGGCCGTGGACCTCTTCCCGAATTAGAACCGCACTCACTGCTTCTTCACATACTGCCAAATAAACCAACAATTTCTCTCCTTCTCGAGGTGAAATAGGAGTGGAAAATTCTGATTAAAAGGCTTTCAAATCCTCGAAGGCTGTCTGACATTCTTCATCCGAGTGAAAAGGACTGGCCTTGCGGAGAATCTTTAAAAATGGTAGTGCACGCTGCGCAGATATCGATAGAAACCTGTTGAGGGCTGCCATTCGACCGGTAAGTCTCTGTACTTCCTTTATGTTTCGAGGTGCAGGCATGTTTTTTAACGTGTCGATCTTGTCCGGGTTTGCTCGAATCCCGTCCTTCGAGATCATGTATCCCGAAAATTTCCCTGACCTGACCCCAAAGGTGCACTTCTTTGGATTTAACCTCATCTTCGTATCCTCAACACTTCGAATACTTCTCGAGCATCTACTAAATATTGCTTCATTGATCGACTCTTGATGAGCAAGTCATACGTACACTTCCATACACCTACCAATCTGTTTGGCGAAAATTTTGTTGACTACTCTCTAATATGTAGCCCCGGCGTTTTTCAACCCGAACGGCATGGTTACATAGCAGAAAGTGCCGAACTCCATAATGAAGGCCGTTTTCTCCGCGTCTCGAGGATCCATTAGGATCTGATGATATCCCTTGTATGCATCTAAAAATCCAAACACTTCGAAGTCGATAGTAGAGTCTACTAACCTGTCGATTTTTGGCAAGGGATATGAGTCCTTGGGACATGCTTTATTAAGGTCGGTGAAGTCCACGCATATACGCCAGCTTCCGTCGGGCTTTTTGACTAGCACCGGGTAGGCTAGCCATTCGGGATAAAACACTTCTCTTACTATCCTTGTGGTTAATAACTTCCCGACTTCTTTCTTTATGGCTTCAACTCGATCATGCGCAAAGTTCCTCTTTTACCTAAGCGGCTTCTTGGCTTGATCTATCTCGAGTTTATGGACCGCTATATCCGTGGATAGTCCCGGCATGTCATCAGCCCTCCAAACAAAAACGTCTCTGAACTCGATTAGTAGCTCGACCAGTGATTGTTTTTCTTTGGCCGGGATCCAGATCCCGACTTGTACACATTGATCCTCTTCGCATTCCCATAGTCGAACATTTTTGACTGGATCAACTGAGATCCAACTCTTCTCCTCTTCTTCCTCCAGAATCAGCTCCTTGACCAGGACTTGTTGTATGGCCATTTTCCCGTCCATGACAATGGATTTACAGCTCCGCGCAGCATCAATGTCTCCCCTTACTTCATGGGAGCCGACCTGGTATGAAACTTCATGTTGTTGTGGAATGTGGAGATGATAGCGCGCAGGTCGAAGAGAGCGGGTCGTCCCAAGATAACATTGTATGCCGAGGGAGCCTTGACTACCACATAGTTTAATTCGAGGGTCCTTCCTTTCTCGCCATCTCCGACCGTCGTTAGCAGCTTTACCGATCTCACGGGGTGAACCGCTTGTCTTGTGAACCCAAACAAAGGAGACGCTAGAGGATCTATGTCCTTCTCTTTAAGTTTCATCGCCTTAAAAACCGAGTAATACAAGATGTTTACTGCGGTACCATTATCGACGCAGACTCTCGATACCCGAGCTCGGCTAATCACCGCTTCAATTACCAACCCCTCACCAGACTCCGAGACTTGGGAATGTCATCTTTGGGTCCATACCCGACTTCCATCGTAAATCTCGCCTCTTATTTTTCCTCGAGTCGTCGATTGGCTCTCGATCGGCTCTCGGTCTTTCTCGCTCTCGGTGGCCTAAAGATCGTATTGACGTAATTATTGGGTCGATTATCATCGTACCTATCACGATCATGGTCGCCCCTGTTGTCTCTTTCTCGACCTGGTGATCGATCCCGACGTGGTGATCGATCCCTATGCCTCTGAGTGTCGTGACCTCGATCTCGACCTTGATCAGAATTCTTCCTCTTGTATTCTCTGTGCCCTTTGGGCTCGTTGCACTAAGATCTGTCAACCACCTAATCTAGCTTGCCTTCTTGAATACAAGCATCGATGTCTCTCTTCAGGTCAGAGCATTCCTCCGTTTCGTGACCTATATCCTTATGAAACTCGTAATATTTTCTGGGATTTCTCTTTTCTCAAGGCTTTTTAGTGGACTCGGTTTCTTTGCTATGCCCTTCGAGATCATAATGGCCAAAACTTCTCCGCGCGACCGATTGAGTGGGATGAGATCTTTATCGCACAGAGCTCATTTCTTTCCTAGACGGTCCGAGATAGGCGCTGTAATGCGGTCCCAGACTGTCGGCTTGCTCCCGGTGTTCTGTCCTTTGGAATGATTCTTATTCGGACCTCGAGTGTCCTTCTTCGAATCCATCCAGTCGGATTGGGTGTGTCTACGCACTGCCTCTTCCCCTTGACAGAATCTGTGCACCATATTACACACTCGTCAATGGTACGAGGGACATCCCTGCTCAACTTCATATACAGCTTTGTATTACGTAGCCCTCCCACAAACGACGTGATCAGAAGTCGGTCATCTGCGTCCTTGACTTGCATGGCCTCGAGGTTGAACCTCTTCAGATATTCTAGCACTGTTTCATCTTTTTGTTGCTTTATATTCATGAGGTGTGTAGCGCTTAAGTGGAACTTCTTGTTTACAATAAACGATCTCAAAACTTGCGAGCTAACATGGTAAAACTAGAGATTGACCCGGTCGTAGCTTGGTGAACCATTCTCGGCTCGACCAACGAGCGGCGTCTCGAAAAGCCCGACATCGCATCGCATCAAAAGCGCCGTCCAACCTCATCTGAGATAGATACCTATGTAGATGATCCTTGGGGCCAGTGGTGCCATCATAGGGTTCTATCTTTGGTATTTTAAACTTCTTGGGTTTTGGAAACTCTTCAATCTCCTTCGTGAAAGGTGATTCCAACCACAGCGAGACCTGATTTTTTCCCATAATAACATCCAAATTTTTGCCTAACGCTGTCCTCATCCATCCTTTGATGTTTCTGTTGGATCTCACGTCTCTTTCTCTCCACGGAGCTGGAAGATGCACTGACTTCGTCCCTAGGAGCTCGCTTGGGATTTTCTACAGCATCTTTCTTACTGCTGTCTGCTTGCTGCTGTGCCATGAACGCCTCTGCTATAATCCTGGACATTAACTCGCGACCAGCCCTGCTAGTTGATCCATAATAACTTGGTGTTCCGGAGCGAGACCTTGCGTCTTCGTTTGGGGATCCTCATGGACAGGATCCATTGCCGGATCCTTTGTTCCTTGTGGATCCAGATCCACTTGTTCATAGAGTTGCGAACCTTGTTGATCTGTGGCCTTAGAGTTAGCTTTCCTGGCAGTCTTATCCTTGGGAGGCATCGAGATCCTAGTGTGTTCAACGGTAGAAGGCCCTCCTTCTAGCGCCAATGACGATGACCAATTATGTCACCTAATTAATTCGGGCTTCTGTGAATCTAGTGTTGAATATCCAAGACCCTAATGCCCTATTAACGTGGTGGTGATTGGTGTTATTTGTGGCTGAGTCTAAGAGCTTGTCTTAGATTGCCTACGTATCCTGTAATTGTCCAGGAATCAAGCCTTACGTAGTTCCTGGATCGTCGTATTTATAATGGTAATGCATGCCCTAACCCTAACATTAGGTTGGTCTATGCTATTGTCACATTTACCCTTAATGGGCTTTGCCCCTTGCCCAAGTTATCATGCTGATAATGGGCCTCGTAGCTGGTGCGGACTCTGTCCTCGAGGTCGACCTAATCGACTTGCCCTAGACCGACTCTGGAGCACCGACCTACACTGCTCGAATGTCGATCGTCGTAGACTACCTCGTGTCTCGACACGCGTACCTTGGCACTTATTCATAACGTGAGGACCAACCGATAGACGACACGTGGAGGGGTGAAATCCCGTATCGACACAGAGTAATCTCGAAGATCCACCAGAGGCATTAGTGGTTTTTGTATATTTTCTAACAAAAAAACATCATTTAATACAATAAAATGTGGATCTCAGTAGGTGCATATGTTGGTCCCCTCTTTTAACATGTTGTATCCGCCCCTACTAGAGCGCCACCGCACTGAGGCTGAGCGTCGCACTTCCAATGAGTCCAATGGACATTGTTTCCGAGCTTTTTATTTTGTTTCAACTAGCTTCCGCATATTTTCTTTGTGTTTAAATATTTATGACAGTTGACATGGAAATTAAGTAAAGAGTTTAAATTTTCGCATGTCGGACGCTTGTGGACATGGAGACACACAATGTGGCTGCAGCATTACAACTTCAGTAGATGATGATCTTATAACTTAGTATTAAAAGGGTTTCATCGAATACTTTTACAGGAAATTTAGCTATAGATAGGTTATGGTTGTTGGGTAATTAGTTTTAACTATTGTAACTGATTCCTTAGCTGGTTTACAGCTTTTCCTTATTCTGTATAATAACTAGTGATACTATTTACCGTGCAAAGCACGGCATGCCCACTACAAAACGCGTCTTTTTAATAGATGGTTTAAAGTATTGGGCTAACACAGAAGGAAATAAGTGGGAACAAAATAACACACCGTACTATATAGATAATTGCATAGATTAACCAGAAGTCTTTAGCTACCATATCTATGATATGACATGGTTTACGGAAATTATTGTGAAATTAATCGTGTAATTTTTTTTTAAACTGAGCAATAGTATTTTACTCTTTTTTTTCAACAAAGGAAAACCAACTCCATACAAAGGAAATGAAGCTGCCAATCTATGCAACTTTAGGCAACAAACCATGAAAGACTCAATCAAAATTAAATCAAAAGCAGCAAAATCATCATTCAGTATGATTAGGTGAACAAACTAAAGGTCTGCAGACAATAGTTGCAAACTTTACTTCCATAAGAGTTGTTTGACCATTATCTTGGGGCACAAAATAAGTGAATTCTCCAATGATACAAATCAAAGGATTAACACACAATCGAAGAAACAATCAATGCAAAGAAAGCAAAGCGTGAGCAACTTTTCAAATCTGAGCTTTGTATCTTGGAACCACATCTCAAAACATGAGCATCCCCAAAGCCAAGCCAACAAACAAAAAAATTGAAGAAGCTGCCGCTATAAAAACACGAGAAACAAATATAGCACTGTTTACACGAGAAAGCCGCATAGTATAAGCACTTCATCTAAAATTGCACATCCCACCTTGCATAAAAAACCATGGAAGACTTGAACCATAAACCAAGCGTAAGTATATTTAAGGATTAAAAGAGCATATACAACAGCTTTGCACTCCCAGCCAGATGAGGAGTGCGTCCGTGAGTAACGAGCGGTTGATCAACAAACTCTACTAGGTCGGGTAACAATGAATCATAGCATCCTTACGGCAGGCAAATGGAGGTTGTCTTGCAAGATTAATAAACCGAGATTACCATCAAGATGAAGGCAGTCTAGGTTCAAGATTAATCGTGTAACTTAAAAAATGTACTAAATCCAATATTGTAATAGATCCTAAAGCTTTTTTTACAACAGAGAGGAATCTGTAAGGAAGTGCATTTAAGAACGGAAGGAATTATACATCATGCATTGAAGCAAAGGATATTGATATTACAGAGTGCATCAAACACAAAATATTTTAAGGTTGTTTGCCATAGACATAAACTTTAACAAAGTGGCAGAATACATTGCTTACATAACATCAAATTTTTTTATCATAACCATGCAGAAAATAGGGGATTGTCTCACCTCAAACAAAGGAGTATTTATTAGACATTCGACATCAAGATAACATCTAATGTTTGCAATACACCAATGTTGTACTAAACATTAGTTAGATAAGTACATAAAGAACGACAACCATTCTTACTGCCCAAAAGCAAAATACAAAAACTTAGTTGAACTTCTCCTTGTTCTTAAATGATGCCAAAGCTTAATTCATCTTTTTCCTTCTTCATACTTTTTCACGGACTTTCCAACTACCAAGATGATCCAATCGGCACGCCATGTGTCACATTTGGGTTCTTTTTCTTTCTTTCACTTTTACCACCACACGCGCTTCTTTGGTTATGGATGCTTCAGACTTATAAAAACAATTAGATTGATGGTCTGATCCATACCTGGGCGACTGGCTTGGTCGCGTCTATAGTAGTTCTTCTTTGTGACACCTTTTTAAGGTCAAGACGTCTCTTCATAGGTGAGTTTTGAATAAAGCACCATCTTCTTAAATTAATAATAGAAGCTTTGAACATATCATATGAAAGTGTTTTCTCAAATTCTTTACCACATTTTTTATGTGTATTATATATGAATTTCGATATAGGATAACTATACCTAACATGCATTTTTTTCCTTCCACTTAGCAAGTTGAGCTAATCTATATAACTGTAAAACATTACTTGCTGTCATTTCCGAGATATGCGAGCATTTTGAAATATAAGCTAACTAATTGCATAATTTAAAAGAAATATATTTCCAAAAACACGACACTATGAACAAAGCATGAGGTACATTTAAAGCACCTTTAAAAATCTTTGATACTATTTGGCTGAGTAAATATCTGTCTTTTATATTTAAAACACCTTAAAAAAACACCGAAATGATTGTTTAAATATACTTATATTACAAGCATTAATGAAATGACTTGATTCAGGCCGAGAAAGGAAGGTGAATAAATGAAAACAAGGAAATTGCTTGATTCGGGCCGTGAAAAAGCCGTAAACTACCAAAGAAAAGAATAAAAGGCAGTAAAGCATCTATTACTATACTTGTTTCGTAAAATTCGGTTTTAGCTGCAAGAAAGCTATACCTATCAAGCTTCAATATCCTGGGAGTTTAGACCACGTAGGAGCTACCCCAACCAATAGATGTAACAAACCATGAAAGAGAATTTACCAATCAACTGAAAGACGATAAATATAAGCGATTGCAAAGAAATTGTTCCAAAGCAATAACACAACATCAAATCCAAAAAAGCAAGAGTAATGCGATTTGGAAATCCATCGCACCACCAAACAAGATTAAAATTTATCTATCAAAAGTCAAACACACATTCTTCGAACTTGATAATTTACAACATGTAACATAGCCAGCTAAAGACAATGTGTGGCAACCCTGTAATGCTTTCACTCAAGCACAATGTAGGAGATAAGGATATGGACGGTACCGAAAGAACACATTACATATATGGCAGAGCATATCCATACTCGTATTGTAATACTATCTAAGTATTCACACAGTACTTTTGAACAGGTAACAGATTCATTAGTATTGTGTCTAATCCTTTTGTAGGAAATTACCTCTTCTTGAGCCTCTTTTAATTGTACGGCAGTGAATGGAATGAGGACCTCGGCATCCGGTGAGTAAATTTCAGCATACGCAGTAGCAGATGCATCAGTGACGAGAACCCCAGTATGGAATCTATTTAGAAACACATACATCCTATCATGTTTTTTGCTACAACATAAAACTCGCACCCAAAAAGGAAGGAATGCTTACTTCAAGCTAATGGGATCTGCTTGATCGCATGAAGAACAAGGCTTTTCCGCTTCATGTCCAAGCCAGCCTCAAGGATCTGTGGCAGTTTTTGCAGGCCATATACCAAAACATGTCTTGTCCTGGAATAAGTTTTAGTTTCCCAGCAATCCAGGCACTCTTGATCTAAAGTAAAGCAAATTAATAAAAGTTTGTTCAGTAGAAGGAAAACTTTAAGCATTAATCATACTTAAACTCAATGCTTAATAGGTAAAAGAAGATTACAATATCCAACTGTGCCATTGCATCTCCTATGCGCATGATATCAGCAGTTGCTGGTTTCTTCAGAAGAATGTTTGTATCTTTGTAGGCCTTCTTCGACAGCAAGTCATCAACGGTTTTTTTGTTCAAACCATACCTATGCTTGAAGAATAAACATGCACAAAAATACATGTATATCTAAGTTTAGTCCTTGAGTTAGAAAGGAGCATATATAAGTATCATTTTTTTCTTTTAGTTGTTCAACCAGAACTGACCACATAACAAAAGTGCATTCATTTTACAACTTGCTTAACCGTAGGTGCAAGACTTTCGAAAATTACCATTCCTTTAAAGCCGGCCATTCAGGAGTCACAGGTTCTTCCATTCCTCTAAATTCCTATACCGACAAGATGTTAATTTCGAAAAAAGAAGCTTAAAATGCACAGCTACAGTAGCAAGAAGCCCTTTTTTTTTTGTTCAGAACCCTGTAAACCGATGATTTCATTCTATACTATAGCCACAGAACAATAGACCGAGATGATATAATAAAGTATGAACAACATCAGTAAATGTTATAAGAATGAACAACATCATAGGAGTTTATTGACTGAAAATTTGAAAGCATGATCTCTTTTCCCTTTCTATAATATACATGTCAAACAAGCTTCATACCAGGACGTAACACATATAGCTTATTGTAAAAGCATATACAAAAATTAAAAATCATGCTCATAGATCGCAAAATCAGAATTCCATGAAAACTTATAAGGAGAAAACAACATGCTCATAGATCGCATACAACAAAATTCCATTAAAACTTATCAGGAGAAAACAACATAATCCTTGTAAAGAACCACACACAACGAAACAGCAACAGTATGACCGGATTTTATTCAACACAAATCTGAAAGCATCAGATTTTTACCTTCTTACGATCTTAATATATAAAACCCACAAAAGAAATGGCAAAGAACCATCGAAGCAGCAAAGGCATCAAACAATATACACAAAAAATAGGCATGTATGCTATAATAATTTACAAAGAATGCTTCTTCGTGCTCAACAAACCTGTAAGTTAATCAAAGAAATCGAGCCTACCTGAAACAAAACCGCAGTCGCTACAATTTTTTCCACATGTTCATGATAATTCGAACAATGTTGAGTGAACACAGATTCATTTGTTTAAATAAACCCGATTTAATCCTAATTCACATATTTTCAGCTCTGATTACCCCTTGACTGGTCGAACACATCATTAGGGTCTATTCATGTGTACCTGGACGAAATCCGGCCGCCGATCTCTCTTTACCGATTGCGAGTTGTCTGTGACTGAAAGAAAGAGAAGGGTAAGCAACAGACCGGGAAACGTACGGCCAAAGCCTGGCCGTTAGGGCCCATGGGGATGAACGCCGAGGCAATGATGGCGATGAGGAAAAAAGGAAATACATCAGTTTTGCTCTCATCAATGGCAATCATTATAATCTTCATCCTTACGATCTAAAGTTTACAACAAAGAAAAAATCAAACATAGTTTATGAGGAAATAAAAAAAATAGAACTTAAAGAACAACCTATATGACGAAACACACACCGTGAAGCTTTCATTTTTTTAGGAAAGAAATCTACTCGGAGAAAAAAGCATGTGCAAAAGTAATGGTTTTGTTTCCTAAAAACAGACTACGTGCATCAACAAAAAAAAATGGATTTATTGAAAGAGCAACTAAAGAAAATTTGTCCCAAAAAAACATGATTCCTTAAAAAACAAGAAAGACCAACCTTTTACCTGACGAATAAAGCGACAATCCATTGAGATTAAAACAAACAACTCGCAGCTTTACATTCAAATCTGTAATTGAACATTGAATCTTAGCTTCTCCATTAACAACAAAAAATCAAACAGATCTGAGGAATTTTTTTTTTAGACTAAAAACGTGTAAATCACATAAAGTTCAGACCTTTCCATCAAGACCAACGATTATCAACCAGATTATAGCAAAAAGAGAAAGATTACTTAGAAAAACAGTGCCATACAAAAATCGCAACAAAGACTTCCCTGAAATGGCAGATCTTTTGTTGTTTGATATCGACAGAACATCATCGGTTTCAGAAATAGCTTCATAAACCTCGGTAATTTGTCTTCTTCATTGACATAGACACCTCCACCTTCACGGATACACAAGAGAAACAAGGCATCCTCGGTGTTGCGTAGATTCCTCCACAAAAGCTATTTCCGGTGAGAACGAGATAACTGAAACCGATTTAGTTTCTTCAAACAGGGAGAGGGACATGGAAGAGGAAAGAGAGAAGTAAAAGGAGATGAAAAACATCTCAAATAATGCAGAGAAGAGAGGACGACGGTGGGTGGAGTAATTGAGGAGTGGGTAGTTTCCTAGAAACGTTAAAAGGAAAGTAAGGTGAGAGGAGAAATAAAAAATAAATATAAAAAAAAAATTTAAGGCTGGACCAATCAGGGATTTGTGATTTAGAAAAAAAAACATAATCAACAGACACATCCTTATGAGTAATCAACATCCTAATTAACAATGTATTTCATTTGGACAAAAATAAATGGTTCATTTGGTCAGCTGTATATAGTGGCACAAAAGGCAAGACCTAAGAATTGGAGAAACTTTTACGACGCTCAACACATTCAAAAAGCAACAAAAGCATTTAACGGTATGAAGGTATTTATTATACATGCATCCGAGGCGCCCGTGGAGTCCTGAGAACCAATTCATCTTTGCAGACAAGCGTAATTTCACAACAACCACCGCAGGGCAAGGCAGGAAGGGAATCACGTATGTTTTGTAGCATGAAAGTGGTTTAAAAGAAATCTGCAATATACCAGGTCGAGGGCGTGCAACACCTTTACTTCTCATAATATTCAAAGCAAAATGATCCTCTAACAACTATCGTAATAACAAAAACACATCAACAATAAGTATTAAAAGAAACACAAAGTAAACCACTGCGAGTAGAATAGGTTTCAAACTTGTTACACTACACAGAAATAACAATTCTGCTTGCAAAATAATTAAGAGTAAAGCTTAGAACATACCTTTGGTGCATACATTTTGAGACTCTAACTACTCGACCCAATAATAGATTTCTCCATAGCATTCAACAGAGTTAACAACCTGCACTTATATCATAACAAAGAACATACTCATTAATATGAGGCTTATTAAAAGAAAATACAATAGGCCTGTGTATTGTTACACAAGGCACAATAAGCCTAAATGACAATTAGGGAAAATGGCAATGAGAAGAGCAAAAGACAAACCAACAACCCAAAACACCAACTTTAGATAATTTATAAGACATGCATAGAATAACAAGCAAAGCAGAAGACATAATTGCAGGAAATAAATTTTCATGGCATCAAGGGGAGCAGATGGTGAAAACCTGAAGATGAAGTGAATTTGTGAGGAGGTTGATACGTGTAATATTTATGGTTTGTTTAGATCTGCAAATTCGTTAGAAAGACTATTAGACAAATTTACTCTTAACCAACAGATAATAGAGTGGGAAATAGTAATGAAACCTACCTATTTAGGTCTAGCCCATAGCAAAATTGCTTTCTCTGCTATTACTCGGTAGGAATAGAGCACCAGATTTCTTTTATCCAGTAAATCAGGCAGACCAATGATTCTTGCTCCTTCTCTTCTGAACATGACATCACCATGACCCCAGAAGTCTTTCCGTCGGCATTTTTGAGAAGGAAATTGCAGATCTTCGTTGATATCTTTTGAATGAATTCAGAATAGACAGATCCATCTCTATTGACCAGAAGACAAAATCAATAACAAGAAAGCAAAGAGAAGATCCGCCGGTTAATGGTACGCAACCCTAATTTCCGGTATGAAACCGTCGGTCTCCCTTTTCTTTTCTCTCTGTGAACGAGACAGGAAGATGCCAGCCTCAATTTTTTTTTTTTTTTTTACTTTGGACGGGAAAAAGAAATATATAACAATACATTACCCTCCCTTTCTCCCCAAGGTCCCATGTGTCAAGTATAAAGGAACACGTGGCAAGGTTTCCTAATTCTCAAATTGTAAACAAAAAATACTACCGTGGCTGATTGTAAGGGCTCCTTTTTTTGCTCTTACTAAGAGTAAGATGTAGGAAAAACTGTAGTATCCTGATTTCTCATTAAAGACAAGATAGTAATTTTGAATTACTTAAATATTCTAATTATTATTATATTTTTATTATAATTAATTAAAGATAATTAATTAACAATTAACGGGAATTAAATTAGGAGGTTAATACCTATTTTCACTAACCTCGCTTTTTTTCTTAAAGCCCTCCCAGATCCTAACCCACTAAATCCACTAATCCTGGATTTTGGCGCAGTCGTCTTGCAGAGAATCACTTTACTTCTTGGGGTAATCTTTTGTGAAGAGCTTTAAAAAAAGAGTCGACTAACCTCACTTTCTCTGGTAGTTGTCATAAAAGAATAAAAAAAACTGGATATTCGAAGTTCGTCTGAGGAAAAAAAAAAAAAACAGAACAAGGGAACCTCTTCATTTCTGATTGATCAAGCCGTTGGTTTTGCAGGTAAATTAGGCAAAAGTTATCACCAAGGCGAGGGGATAATTTCGTAGTACTTTTCATCTCAATCTATAAGGCATATTGTATATCCCTCTTAAGATTCTGTTTTTGTTCTTGAGTTTTGGGAAATTCAAGTGTTCTACGTAGTCCGTTCGAATTGATTGCAGGAATCATAGAAGTTGTAGATTGTACCGAGATCGACATTTGGAAGTTTATTTTTCTCGACCAAGGTTGCAATCGAGGTAAATGGGTGTTCATTTGAATCTAAGTTGTTTGGTGCTTTTGGCTTGGTATATTTTGTTTGTACAATTTGCAGAAATGAATTGTGTAGTGTTCAGTGTGATTTGGTTGGAACTTTGGGTGCAGATTTGTCCAGTTTTGCAGTCTGATGTTTTGCAAAAATCGACATCAGGCATGCGCATGTGATGCCGGTTTGGACAGGTTTTAATTCTGGTCGACCAAGCGTGCGCTTGGACATGCCAAGCATGCGCTTAGGACGATAGGAATTTCAGATGAACCAAGCCTACGCTTGGGAGGTCAAAGTGTTCACCTGACATGTAAAGCGTACATCCAAGTTGTGTGCTTGGGGTCAGAGATTTTAGCAATATCAGTTCTGGTGGCCCAGGCATGCGTGTGAGAGGATGAAGCATGCGCCTGACCCTGTTTTCATGAATGATGATCGTGTTCCACGTGTTAATTGTGTTGTTTTGTAACCTTAATTATCACGTGGCAAAGCAAAGTGTCCGCTTTATGGTGACCCTGGTTGCGTACCCTGCAAATATCCTCTATGGTAAAAGGTACGGGAGCACATGAAGACGTTATTTGACTTTGTGTGATGTTGAGCTTAGTAATCAACATCATCTATGCAACGCGCTAGGTATTTTACCGTAGAACGGATTATGGTTATAGTGGTTTTTAGGAGATCATTTTTTAAGAATTAACATATGTGGATAGATAATTGTGCAAATATAGATGTGACGAGTCTAAAGATAAAACACCATGGTTTTCGGTGAGGCGTGTTTCTGTTTCGCAACTTGGAGTAGTACTCCGCTCGGGGGCAGGCCGTGCTACATGAGGAGTTGATGATATGTCGTGGTGCATTCTCACCATGAAAATTAAGTGTCATTAGACCATGTGTATTCTGAGATCTCTTTGGTGGTTGAGCTTTGTTATCCGGGCTAGTAGAGGTGAGTATGCTTTTATACATACTTGGTACTAATTGTAATTCTACTTGTGACTGTTTTATGGTTATTATTCAGTGTTTCTACCTTTTGCTAAGTATTTTCATACTTATCTTTTTTACTTTATCTTTCTCCTCCTCAAGAAGAATATTGACAGGTCGAAGATGATGTTGACTTTGATATTGTGTAAGTATGTTGAAGAAGCTATGAGGATATGAATAGTCGGACAGACATGTATGTAAATTGGGTCCGCGGACCCGTTAAAAATATTAAAAAATATATTTTACCTTATAGAAAAATGTATGTATATAAAACGGGTAAACAAAGCTACAAATGTATAATTGATGAAATTAAAATTCTAGTTGTCTTAATTAAAAAAATGCATCTCATCTTGGATTATGGGATTCGTAGATATTTG
Source organism: Gentiana macrophylla (assembly GCA_026214975.1). Taxonomy (NCBI): domain Eukaryota; kingdom Viridiplantae; phylum Streptophyta; class Magnoliopsida; order Gentianales; family Gentianaceae; genus Gentiana; species Gentiana macrophylla. The sequence continues at coordinate 30,551,977 of CM047813.1, forward strand.
CGTCAGATAGTTTCTTGGAGCTGACATAATATAGTCTTGAAGAAATATTGGGCTGGAGCCTGGAATTGCAGGTGTGTTTGAACTCTTTCAGCTTTACTTACTTGAATTTCATTACATCACAGTATGACACACACACTCTCGTATATAGGTCAAACAGAGGTCACTGTACAACTTGCTAACTACACCAAGAGCGGTAAACCTGAAATGAGAACTACGATTATTTACATTTTTCCCTTGCATAATTGTAATATCAAGAATTGATTTTTAGCCTCTCACTTTACCAGTTTTGTAGGCAAAAAGTTGTGGAACTTGTTTCATTTACATCCTATGAGAGATTAGAAGGTCATTGTAATGCTAATTAATGGTGTTAATTAACATTGTGATGAATGGCATTGACGGAAATTCTCTTTACATATTGCTCTTCTTAAGGTATGAAAGTTCAAGCCTTTCCAAATTTCATTCATAGGTTTCACCGATTATGAATATTAAGTGTTCTCTTTGTGTCTCCCTGTATAATGTGTTTAGTGATTTGTGGTTGACAAAGATTGGTGTTACTGCAGTTGAAAGTTCCGGAGCTTTAGAAATGGTTGTGATTTATTGTTTGAATGCACATTTTGGTACCACTTTACTTTATCTGAACTCTGAAGTGAAAAATTGACATGGACTTTCCAACAAGGTGAGATGTCAGATGTAATTCACATTAGTAGATTCTACAATTATTCATCATTTATGTGTGGTCATTGCTGATTTTAGTCGGATACGTGAATTAAACTTTTCGTCTGTTTAAAGATTTACCAAAACTCATTTGATAAACTTGTGCAGGTTAAGAGTTTTATCTTCACATGAGACGGGGTAAAAGAAATTTATAACACGACAAGTCTCCCAGTAATTTGAGCATATGAGGTACTTCTTTTGTCCCATTTTTCAGTGCCCTTGTTTTTGTTTTGGGTTGTCTAAAAATATGCAACATGTTTTGTTTTTATGGTATTATTGTCTGCATTATGTGCTATGTATTTGTGTTTCAATTCAGGTCTTGAAAATGTTTGTCCAACTTGCTTAGATCTTGTTTGCATATGTTGTTGACCAATCTGCTTGTTTCCAGTCTTGTTCAGGACTGTCAGGTTTGGTCTTAGACATCCACTAATATGATTTTCCATATTTATGTTTTGATTATGTGTGAACCTGATGTCATGCAATACCAGGTTAGAAATTATGTTCTCAACATAATTTTTTGCAGATAGATATGAGAACTTCATATAAGGTTTGGGGTAGATAGGATAACTTGATATTTTGTTCTTTTTATCATGTTGTCTAATGGATGACCTGAAATGTGGAGTTGTAAGAGTTCTAGTGTTTGTTAAGTTTGCAGTCTTCCAGTGCACGAAAGCATACTGTGTGCAGTGTTCAGGTAATTAAATTTGGTTGAACACTTTTTGGCACTTTAGAGAAGTGTTCAGGTTTTAGAGTATTACTGTCTAGCTGAGCTTTATCAATTGCCTTGCATGACTCTGCCAACAGGTTGCTCAAGTAATTTTATAGTCCGTATTTGTATGCTGTTGTATGGACCAAAGTCCATGTTTTTACTCTGTTCAGATTAGTCTGTTAAGTCTAGATCTGTATGCTCTCTGCTAGCTTTGTAATCTGTTCAGAGCCTTATTGCTTAGGTCATGTATCTTATCTGTTATGATCTCTGCTCAGAGTCTTATTGCTTATGTCATGTATACATGGATCGGAACATTCATATTCTTGCAATTTGTAACGGTATGCTTCATGTACTTTGATCTATTTGGCTTATCCGTTGTTTTCGTAAATTCTGCATATTTTGCAGGATATGAAGCACAACATTGAGGTACTCATTCTTTCAAACTTTTATGTCTATACTGTTGCACTTTTCTGATATTTGTATGCAAATCAATAACACATTTATGTTTTTCATGCAGCATAGGAAAAATCACGGTGATGCTCTACTGGGTGGCTCGCTGTATGTGTTTAATATTATGGTGCAGTTAGTAGTTGTTATTGTGTTATGTAATGTAATTTTATCAGAACTTTGTGAGTTGTAATAAAATACGTATTGTTTAGTAAAAAGAAGTTATAAGGTGTACAAATTACAATGTTCATTTTCATAGTTTATGGTGTATGTTGTATGTGTTAATGTAAATTTATGGCATACATAGAATTCGTAATTACGGCATGCATGTGCATGCCGTGGTAGATGTTTTTAGTGAATTTACAACATGTTTTGTACATTGTAATTTGACACAGATAGGCCATTTTATGGCGTGTTGTGGTTCAAGTTTTACGGTGTGCTCATGCATGCCATGAACAAATTTTCCTGTTTCTCTCAAACAATATTTACGGCATGTATTTCGGATCATTTATGGCTTAACAAAGCATGTTGTAATTTTCAACATAGATTTACGGTGTGTCCATCAATGGCTTGCATTTGTGTGCCGTAGTTTACCATTTATGGCAGGCTTTGCACGCCATGAAATGACAAATTTCCTGTAGTGTCTCAAAAAAAAATTATGGAGAGGAGGATTCGTAGCCGACTTAATCCATGCATTTTCAAGTTCCTCAAGAAAAATGAGTATTTCTAGCAACAAAGATATCTTTGTTGGTAATGTCTAAAAGAATAGCACCCTTGGACGTGTTTGAATTTCCAAGATAGACACAAGTCCTACATCTTGAGTCAAATTTTGTCCTGTACTGTTGAAGTGTGCAAGAGAAAACTAAGCAACCAAAAACCTTAAACACAGCCATAAAGCACCTAATGTGGAGTGCTTTCCTTCAGCAGTGGTGTAGGTGTAGCATTAATTAATTTTACAGCATGTAAAAGACAGAAACCCCAATATTCAATGGGTAAATTACTCTGGAACATCAGTCCCCTAGAAACATTCAACAGATGCTGATGTTTCCTTTCAACAATGCCATTTTGTTCAGGTGTGCTGACACAAGATGTATGATGTATGATGCCCTACTAAGCATAAAAGCCAGTGAGTTGGAACTCAGCTCTATTGTCAGATCTAATAACTTTACTAACTTTGTGAAATTGTGTAGAAGCAAATTTAACAAAAGATTTAACAAGGTCAGAAGCTTTAGATTTGTGCCTCATAAGAAAATCCCGAGTAAATCTAGAAAAATCATCTATAACGGTAAGAAAATATAGTTGCCCATTCACAGTGTGTTGTTTCAAAGGACCCAAAATATCCATATGAACAAGATAAAAAAACAACATTTACAGCAGTTGTACTTAATGGAAAATGTTTTTTCTTTAATTTGTCCATAGGGCAAACATAACAAAGATCATGAATGCAAAATTTGACATCAGTAGACTGTGAGCTAACGACTTGCAACCTCTTATCTGGCAAGTGTCCTAGTCTGTAGTGCCATAAAAGGGCATCATTTAATCTATTAGATAAAGTGAGATTCTATACAACATTAATATGAGAAGTCTGATTGGTTGATACATGACATAGAGTCCTCTGTGCAATTCAGCTGAACCAATCATTTTCTTGTTCTTGTCCTGCAAAACACACTTGTTAACAGGAAAAACAGCTGCAACTTTTGTATTATTAATAAAAGAATGTAAGTATAAAAGATTATATTTAAAACCAGGAATGTAAAAAACATCATGTAGGACCAGCTGAGGGTTTACCCTTACCTGTCCTATATGTGTAACAGAAACATTTTTCCATTAGGTAGCCCCATTTTTATACCAGATGAAGGTTTTGGATTACTTAACAGATTTAATGATCCTACAATGTGATCTATGGAATCAGAGTCCAAGATCCATTGTATAGATCTTACTAAATTTAAATCACCTGTCCCTGTTGCAGGTGAGTAGTGTGTAACAATCTCAGTAGGTTGTCCGATGGCAAATCGTGCATGTCTAGGAGGATCAGAACTCAGCAGAGCCATCAACTTGTCAAGTTGTTGTGCAGTAAGATTTGGAAACCCCGGTCCAGCAGACCTATTTTGGGCATGATCTTCTTCTGTTGATTGTTCTTCCTCTACCAAATTAGCCATTTTTATTTAAAACCAGGATGATAGCCATGTTTCTTGTAACAAGTCTCCTATGTATGACCATTAAATCCACATAAACTACAATGGATCTTCTTGGGATTTCTAGGTCTTGCATTTATAGTAGTCATATAACTTGGTCTGCTTACTGTTTGGTTTTGCTCCTGTCCATTATTTTGTGACAAGAGAATCATAGAATCTTGATTCTTGGCCTTGTTAGCCACATATAACTCCTGTCTCTCAAATTTTAATTGCCATATCAAAGGCATCATGGATTTCTGGAAAAGGCACCATCAACATTTCCTGTGAAACCATTGGGGTTCGAATTCATCCCTTGAACCTTTAAGGAATTTCATGACATGTTCAGCCTCTATATGATCCATTTGTGTGTTGATTGCATTGCAGTAATATTGAGGATCATAAGAACAACCTGGCACATGCCTGATAGTCTTAATTTATTCCCACAGAACAATCAATTTTGTAAAATATTGATTTGCAAAATCAGTACCTTGCTTCAGCAATGCATCTCTTCAAGAATATCTGAAATCCTTAAGACAACAACATTAAAAAATCTTGCAGCAAGATTTTTCCAAACTGCATGTGCACTCTTGACATACATAAAACTTTGTGCAATGGTGTTTTCCACAGAATTCAGAATCCATGATCTCACCATTGCATCACACAGTCTCCATGCATGAAAATCTGCTAAATCTGTTTCTGGCCTTTTGATTGTGCCGTCTATGAAGCCAATCTTATTCTTGGTGATTAACACCATCTCCATGGATATATTTCATGGATTATAATTGTTGCCATTCATCAATGGTTGAACAAGTACCAAAGATGGATTCTCATTGGGATGGACATAGAATGGACTGGAAGGACTTATTTCTTGTTTCTTAGCTGCCATGGCTATCAAGAACTCCAAATTCTTATAAAAAAACAATGATATATCAAGGAAAAATGATCAAGAAATGATCAAAAACAAAGGAAATGCTCACAGTTTACTCTCAAGAAACTGGAAAACACAGAAAAGATGAAGAATACTCTTAAGATTCTTCAAAAAAATTCAGAGAAAACGCTGGAAATATTCAGAAATTCTCAAATTTCTGCTCTGATACTGATATTGCTAGAAATATCGGGTTTGCGGTATATGGATTTTAAGGTGGATATCTAGCTGATTGAGGGTGATTTCTCCGGTGAGGAGCGGTGGAGCTCAAGGAAGGAGATGGAGCTTTTATGGAGCAAGAGGAGGAGGATGGTGTTTTTGACTATGGGATGTGCCTGATAGGCTGCCTACGTACCCTTCACAGGGGATCAAGCCAATGCATAGTTCTTAGAAGAAAATCCGAGAGAGTTGTAATGGAGGTGAAGGTGATATTTATAGAGGCATGGAGCTAGCCAGCTGGCGAGAGCAAGACAGCTGGCAGACTGCAAGCTCAGAGGGCTTAAAGCCCTTGGCGGGTAGGGAGTCCTAGCGGGCTCCGAAAGCCCATGATGAGCAGAGAGTCCTGGTGGACTCGGAGAGCCCATGACGGGCAGAGAGTCTTGACGGACTCGGAGAGCCCACGACGGGCAGAGAGTCTTGGCAGACTCGGAGACCCCACTTCGAGCAGAGAGTCTTGACGGACTCGGAGCGCCGAGCGTAGGTCGGACTTAGAGCGCCGAGCGGAGGTCGGACTTAGAGGAACTTTGTTGCCAAGTTGTGTTGAAGGATGGCGAGCCGGAGGGGCAAGCAGGTCGGGCCCCCAGTGCTTAGTATCAAGCTAGTTGTTAGCTGCTTTATTCCTGTTGTACTGGCTAATGATGAGGATTGTGATAGCGTGAGGCGGAGCTGGGCCAAGGACCCTGTCGGCTACTGGGCTTATGTTGATTTTGGTATATCAATGGCCCCCTACACCTTGAGCTCTTCATTGTACATGTGAGAAACATGAAGTAAAGTTGTAGGTGACTTGCTGTGTCGTTTGCCAAGATAGCTGTTTGTAGACCGATAGAAGATTCTACTGGGTGTGAGCAGAAATATGATGCCGAGCTGGAGTCGGGCTTAGAGTGCCGAGCTGTGGTTGGACTTAGAATTCCGAGCTGGTGCCAGACTTAGAGTGCCGTGCATGAAGTGACGGGCTTAAAGTGCCGTGCCTGAAGCGACGGGCTTAGAGTGCTGTACGTGCAACGACGGGCTTAAAGTGCCGTGCCTGAAGCGATGGGCTTAGAGTGCCGTGCGTGGAGCGACGGGCTTAATGTGTCGTGCTTGCAGCAACGGGCTTAGAGTGCCGTGCGTGGAGCGACGGGCTTAAAGTGCCGGCTGAGGTCAGACTTAAAGCTTTGCGGCTGAGGTCGGGCTTAGAGCTTGCCGGCTGAGGTCGGGTTTAGAGCTTGCCGGCTGAGGTCGGGCTTAGAGCTTGCCGGCTGAGGTCGGGCTTAGTGAGGGCGGCACTTAGAGCTTGCCGAGATGAGCACTCAACATAGGCAGTGCCGGCCGGTGAAGCCTTAACCCAGAATCCGATGGGGCTCAGGCGATGTAACCCCAAATGGTTCTCAAACAACACAAGTAAATGAAATACCTTTTATATGTAAAAGATGAGTTGATAAAACACGTACGCCAACCTGGGAATTATGAAGGACTCGTGTGTGAGTTTTGAAGATGACGGTGATGATGTTCCTAAAAGTTGAGATGATTTTGATGGAAAAAGGAGTAACGATCCGAAAAACCACTCCCTGTACCGAGTTTGCTGCTAAAATACTGAAAACGATGATTTCTAGGCTGTACAACCCAGAAAATCAAAGCTTTTGTTGATTTTGAAGTTGAAGATGGAGGAAAGACCTCGCCGGTGACGCCGTGAAAATGGATTTCGCGGTGGTGCCGACTACCGGAGTAGGCTTTCTTGATGATTGTTCCCGGAACGGAGCCAATTGATATTGTCAGAAACATTAGGTTTGCGGTATATGGATTTTGAGGTGGATATCTAGCTGATTAAGGGTGATTTCTCCGGTGAGGAGCGGTGGAGCTCAAGGAAGGAGATGGAGCTTTTGTGGAGCAATATGAGGAGGATGATGTTTTTGACTATGCTTGTACCTGATATGCTGCCTACGTACCCTTCACAAGGGATCAAGCCAATGCGTAGTTCTTAGAAGAAAATCTGAGTGAGTTGTAATGGAGGTGAAGGTGATATTTATTGAGGCATGTAGCTGGCCAGCTGGCGAGAGCAAATTAGCTGGTACACTGTGAGCTTGGAGGGCTGAAAGCCCTTGGCGGGCAGAGAGTCCGGGCGGACTCGGAGAGCCCACGACGGACAGAGAGTCCTGGCGGACTCGGAGAGCCCACGACGGGCAAAGAATCTTAGCGGACTCAAAGAGCCCACTACAGGCAGAGAGTATTGACGAACTCGGAGCACCGAGCGGAGTCGGACTTAGAGCGCCGAGCGGAGGTCGGACTTAGAGGAACTTTGTTGCCAAGTTGTGTTGAAGGATGGCGAGCTGGAGGGGCGAGCAGGTCGGGCCCTCAGTGCTTAGTATCGAGCTAGTGGTTAGCTGCTTTATTCCTATTGTACTAGCTAATGATGAGGATTGTGATAGCGTGAGGCGGAGCTGGGCCGAGGACCCCATCCGCTACTGGGATTATGTTGATTTTGGTATATCAGATACCATGATGAAGTTTATAGAATTATAAACTGAAAGTAAAATGCAGAATTATTATTGATGAACTGAAAATTACAAGTTAATTTTACAATGTAGGTGATCATGGGGTATTTATAACTTCATACACCTCATGAATCAGTAAGAAGTAAGTTACAAGCGGTTACAACAAACTATAACTGAATAACCGCTTTCTACATTACACTACACTAGATCACTCAAAGAAGTCGCCGTGTTTCATACTTGTCGGCAGAATCATTGTGTCTTCATACTATCATCAGAGTGTATCAGTTGACTGCACTCAATATTCCCTTTGGCTGCTGTAACAAACTCGAATCTACAAACGAATCTAACATAAATCTTACAAGAATCCAACCCTACCAAGATGAAAACCAAGAACAACTAGGAAAATATTAGCTTACCTTCAAGAGAGATTCAAAACTTAAAACAATTGCTGTAAATCGAAACTGCTTAAAAAAAAACGATGCTAATTGACCCCATAACTCAACCAACTGCTCCAGAAACTAATTAATGGGGCTATTACACATTATATATTTACCGTTACTAATTTTCATTTTTTGGTCGAACATAATTCATCATAAGAAGTTCCATTTATTTGTGGGAGTGAGGGGCGGGAATGGGCGTCTCTGGCATGGGCCAATTGACCGCACCCTCCTTAAAAATTACATTTTTAGGCCCCGCCACATTTATATCATTGTATATATTTTAGATATATTTTTATTTTACTTAATTCAAAAAAAAAAAAAAAAAACTAAATCAATACACATATATCATTTCCTACACCTACTCTCGTAGTTTAACCTAAAAATAACCAATACACTACACAGTTCAAAGTCCTAAAACAAAATTTTGACTTAAAACCCTAATTACATAGGGATGCTCAAGCTTTCAAAGCTTACAACACATATACAAGCCATTCCCTGTAAATAGTGGAAAAAGTTGCACAGGTGACCAATATATATACTCACTCCGTCCCGTATTATAAGTCATTTTATACTTTTCATACAGATTAAGAAAAATAATAAATGAGTTACTTTTTATTTTTTCAAGGAAAAATATTGTATTGTTTTTTGTGAGTGGCTTATAATATTGCATTGTTTAATGTGAAAATGAAAACAATACATTAATCTTGTATTGAAATGTGAGAATGACTTATATTTTGGAATACCAAAAGAAAGTTAAAAGGACTTATATTGCGGGACGGAGGGAGTATATAAGTCTATTTATAATTCTTAATTCATCAACGTTTGCAAAGAGTAAACAATACAAACCATGGAAAGACATAACAACGGCTTCGAAGTGGATGCAGAAAATCTTGTTAGGAGAGGTTCCATCTTTGATGCCCGACAGTACCTCGAAGAATTAATCTCAAACAATTGTAAGGGATACCTTGCGGAGAAAAAAAAAACAAAAACAACATAACAACGGCTTCTCCATAAAATCAGTATTTAGAACATGCTTAATTATTAGCAAACTCTGTTACTTAATACACTCCACAATCTATATTTGTTAGTTATACTATACGGTACAGAAGAGACAATATTCCTCAATCATGGTCATATCCTTCTACTTTATTAGTTAATTATCGGACTCTCCTCCAAATAATGACCTCCACCACTTCAATGGTAGCTTTGAATAATCCGCAACTGCCGATTTCCTTTCTGCTGATCCTGAAACCTCCTTCACCTGATGCGTTGTTCTTCGTGTCTTCGCCTCTGGCCCTTCCACCTCCTTTAACTGATGCGGCGTTCTTCGCGTCTTCATCTTCGGTACATCGTTCTTGGTCTCCACTTTGTCGGAAGAAAAGGGATCAAAGTATATTGGCATTCTCTTGGCTGCCTATATAATCAAGGGGTTATATTATTCTGGAAGAATGAATTGTTGAATTTATGTGAAGATGGATGAATGATCTAGCTAGATAGCTAGCTTGTACGAGTATTTAAAGCAAAGGTGGGCAAAAGAAATTAATTCTTTTATTTTTAAAAGAGAGAATCAAATGTCTGTATCAAACATAGGAATTTTCCTGAAGATAAGTAAGGAATATGTTCTTTTCTAATCGTGTTTTGGTGTACTTTTCAACATCTACTATTTGATCTTACAAGAAATATAATTTACATCAAGTTTAATTACTCTTTTTCTTCTGGAAAAAAAAAAAAACTTTACTCTAGTTTTGCTACCTATAAAGGCGGCGATCATGTGCACACGGAGTGTTATAATCATAGTAATGTATGGTCAGTCAATGAGGATTTACATGCCCATTAGAAGGAACCATGTGAAAAAAATTAGTAATGTATGGTCAGTCAATGTGATTAAGTTAAAGCCTCAAGATTATGAGGTCTTGAGTTCGAGTCTGAACAGTTGCAGTGTGGAAAATACTTATCCATTATATGTGGCAGTTGTAGTGCTGGTTAAACTTGCCCATTATATGTGTAATTCTGTTTCATTGAAAAAAAAATGTAATGTATGGTAAAAATAAAAGGATTAGTTGTACTGTGTGTTATACTTGTCAATTATATGTGGAGTAATGTATGGTCCAAAAACAAAAAAAAGAGTAGTTGTAGTGTGGATTATACTTGTCCATTACATGCGGTAATTTCGTTTCAATGATAGGGGCTAGAAGGAAACATGTGAAAAAAATTAGTAATGTATGGTAAGGAAAAAAAAATAGAGAGAGAAGGGGATAGAAGGAACCACGTACTATAAAAATGATATAAAAACAAAATCTCAATTAAAGATTAAGAAAAGCACATTCGTGATAAAGGTATATATTACTATAAGAAAAAGGGCCAATAGTGACAGAAATTTAGTGAAGGATGTAAATCCCATCATTAAAAGACTGTTTTAGTGGGGAAAACTGTGAGGGAAAACATTTATGTAGCTAAAAGGTGGCCATTAACCACTAAATTTTAATTACTCTCACTATTTATAAGAAATCTCGTCATTATGATAAATAAATAAATATTCCTCTCACTATCTAAATCCCTTATTATTGTTTTCCTCTCTAATTTTTTATAATAAAATATCACACTATTGTATCATATCATTTTCCCTCATCCAAAATCCATTTTCGTTTAACAAAAACGCAAAATAAACTTTCCACACCCAAAATCAAACCTCAAACAATATCTCTCTACCCTCCCTAAGGTTAGCAACGCCGATGGTCACCATTAGTCCCCCACCTCCATCAACACAAACAAGACATCAACAACTGGGATGCTAAAGATATTCGTAGTTCAGAGCTCTCAGTAAAGGTGCGATCCGGAGATTCTGAGCGGCTGAACGCATCATACATGCTCCGATGATTTGATATACGGAGAAGCTTCTCCGGATTTCTTCTCTTGCTCCGGCTGTATATAAACGCCTTCATTGATGCCTGGGTGTGTTTTGATGCTCTTCACTGCTCCTTTCTTCGACGGAACCTTTTCTTCTCTGTTTGCGAAGCGGCTGAATCCTTCAGACGACCTTCATTGATTTGGTTTATGGTGTAGTTCTCTGGTTGTTCCATCTTTGATGCATGTGTTAAATATCTTGATATGAAACAGCTGAACCATACTGCTGAACTCATCTTCTGAGCTATGGTGTCTTTGAATTGGAGAAGTCTATGGTGCTCTTCCCTTGCTTCGGCTTGGGTAGTTCATCCTCCTTATTACATGGGTTGTTTGTAGCTCTTAGCTGCTCCGTCTTACTAATGAGCTCTCTCTTCAATAGATTTCCAGGGTGAATTCATGTAGAAATTAGGGGTTTTCCTCCGTTTGACGGATTTGGCTGCTCAATTTCTTGTTTTGAGGATTCAAACTCTTGGATATTGCTGTTTGAAGGTTGGTTTCTAATGTTCCCCTCGATTCTGTCTGGTTGGCTACTTTTGATTTTCAACCCTCAAAGTATTGGTGTGCTGCAACTTTTTTATCTGAGTTGGCCTCTTATCTGATTTCTGCTATTCTAATGCTACTGCCTCTCGAGATTGGCTCTCCTTCACGGTTGGTATTACGTCTTTGCTCGATTTACGGGTTGTTGAGGTTAATTACGATCATCAGTAATTACCCCGGTGCTCCTACTGTTGATTTTAGTGTCCTTGTTGATGCTTTTACTTGATATTTATAGAGATTCTTGGGTACTTTGTTTAACATAGAACCGCTTATCTTGATTATGACTCTTCATGAAGACTTTGCTCAGATTTCTATTGGTCTCAGTATGGTGGTTTTGCGGTTTGATGACTTCATTATTTCTTGTACAGCCTGCAGGATTTTAGGGCTTTTTGCAAGTGATTATGGTGGTTCAAAGCTTGTGAACCAATGTTTTATATTAAGACCTTTCTTGAAGTTTTGTACATGTTGTTGTGCTTAACTTGTGAGCTCCAGTACTACTTCACTTGTTTGAGATATTCTACCGGTCTTTGTTGTTCTTGTGTAGTAGGTTGGTGTGTTGAGCTAGGATTTTCCTCTACCCTTAATGTTTTGCTCTGCTTCTTGTTACCTCTCTTGACACTTGTAAGTCGTCTTTGCTGTTAGGGTTGGTTTTGTTGTTTTGGAGCAAGATGTTAACTTTGGATTTGCCGCTCCCCTCTTTGTGATGCTTTGTTGTTGTCCCAAATGGAGGATTTTGAAATTTTATTGTACTATTCTTGCTGTTTTTTTGAGGATGTTGTGTAGCAGACATGTGGTTGGTTCTTTTCCTTCCTCTTTGCTGCTTATTTTTTGCATGATGGCCTCCCTACACTCTGTACAACCTTTAGGTTTTTAGGGCTATTTGCATCTATTTATGGTGGTTCAAAGGCTTGTGAATAAAATTTTTATAGGTTCATTTGCTTCATTGAGGATATGCGCTACCTCTTTTTTTGTTTTCGGACTGATCCTATCTTTTAGGATTCTTTGGTCCGAGGTCTTTACTAAGTTGGTGGTTTTGTTACTTATGGTGTTCCCTTATGTTTGTTGTTTATATTTTTGCACAGCCCTTTCATCTCTGTGCATTGGTTGTCTTCTTCTTTGTGCATGTTGGTCATCTTTGTGTGTCTTTTAATGATAGCTTGGTGAGGTTTTTGGTTGTAATCTCTGCTACAAATGTTGTTGGTTTTGGTCTTGTACATGCTGGTAGTTTTTGTTTGCATGATGATTGGTTTGCAAATAATAGAAAAAGCTGGTTCGTTTCCTTCAAGTTCTGGTTCTTTTGATACATTGTGTATCTTAAAAATGTGTACGCGGCTCCATGTGCTTTGTATCTTTGCATAGCTTTTGTGTTTTTGTGTACCATTTGTAGTCCTTTTCAACTATGTATTTATTTTTATATCAGCAGAGTTGTTCACTTGGACACTCTGCTGATATAGATCTTGTATATTTTGCTGAAACTGTGTAGTTTTTATGGGATATGCTCTGTGAGAATTTTTTCATATGAATGCGGTTTTCTTTAATGTTTAGGATATAATAATCATGTACTATTAAGTACCTTGGTATAAATTTTTTACATTTAACCAAAAAAAGACATCAACAACTGGTCTCAAAAGAGCTCTCAGTAAGGGAGGGTGCGCTCCGGTGACTAGGAATGGTTGAACCCGTCTATCTTGCTCCGGTGATTTGATATACGGAGAAGTTTCTCCGGCTTTCTTCTCATACTCTGGCATGAGTGGATTGTCTTCAATGATGCCTGAGTCTACATGGATGCTCTTTGCTACTCCTTTTATTGTCGGAACCCATTTCTTCTCAGTTTGGGAGAGGCTGGACCCTTCTTCAGACTTACGGCGATTTGATTTTTGGTGTTGTTCTCCAGTGTTTCCCTCTTTGATGCATGGGTTCTCTTGATATGGAATGGTTGAACCCCTTCTTGTGGAATGGCTGAACTCATCTTCTGAGCTATGGTGTCTGCATTCAGTGAAGTCATTGTTGATCTTTGTTGCATGGGCTTGTTTGAAGGTCTTCAATGCTCCATCTTTCTACTGATCTATTTCTTCATTCGTTTTTCTTTGGGTCTGAATTAATATAGAATTTAGGGGTTATCTTTGTTTTTGGGTTTTGGCTGCTCAATTTCTTGTTTTGAGGATTCAGACTCTTGGATATTGTTGCTTTGAAGGTGAGCTTCTAGCGCTCCCCTTGATTCTGTCGGGTTAGCTACTTTTTGCTCTTCATCCTTCAAAGTTTTGGTCTGCTGGTGCAATGTGACCTGAGGTGGCCTCTTCTATGATTTCTGCTACTACTAGTACTACTGTTTTTTAGAATGGATCTCCTTCACAATATGTATTACCTGCTGCTTGATTTTTGGATTTGTTGAGGTTAACTCAATGTTGATCACTGCTGCAATGAGATCAGTGCTGGCCACTCCTTTGTATTATGCAGCTTCTAATGCTAATATTTACATGAATGGCCCTCATTTACAGTATGCATTACTTGTTGCTTGAATTTTCAATTGTTGAGGTTAATTCTGGTTTCAATTGTGTGTGTGTGAATTGTAATTGGGAAATTGATGCAGCTGTGGTGGTGAGAGCAGTAAGGGAAGTGATTGTGGATCCTCCCAAAGCTTATGAAGTTCGAATTCGGATCATTTGCACTTGTCTCTGTTTTAGCGATGTCACCTTCTGGAAATTAAATGTACTCTTCTTCTTCTTACTTATTGCTTTCTCTTTGTTTCATCATCCATAATATTCATGATCATTGTTCTTATGAGTGTTTCTTTTATTGTTCAATTAAAGGCCATTGAAGTAGCATTTCGAGACATTGATCAATCAATTAGTGTTATCAATTACAATCATTGTAAATTTCTTCCTGTGGGTTCCTCCTGCATGTTTTCCAAGAATATTAGGCCATAAAGTTGTTGGGTAAAATTCCTTTCTTTTTTAAAACTTCGAATCTTTAATTAAAATTGTCTGTTGATCTTAGTATGGTGGTGTTAGATGATGCTGTTTTGCAGAGAAGGGGTTATCATGTTGGTTCCTCTTTGATGCAACCTGTTATCTATGATGGCCTTCCTAAACTCTGTATAACTTGATGGTTTGTAGGGAATTTGTTGGATTATTATAGGTCGGAGATCTTGATCGATTGGTGGAGCATACGGATAAGACGTACAAAAAAAAGGTTGCATATTGTTTTCATGTAACGGAGGTCTTAACCAAATTTTGTCTAGGGACTTGCTTTATGTGCTTTGGTATTTTTCTTGCCCCTATTTTTTATGCAGTTTGTGTAGTATTATTACCTTAAATTTGAGTATTGCTCTTCTATTTTCCATTTTCATTTGTTTCTCATTTGCATTTTTTTCAACTGAGTGTATGCAATCTAGTTTCCTAGTGATGACGTCGAAAAAGTCATCTTATTTTAGCGGTGGATTTGTGGTGGATATCTGGCTATTATGTGTATAAAAGTGGTGGTGCTCGGCAGCGAAAGTGTTGCTCAAGAACAAGATGAAGATCTTCCAGAGCAAGATGGGGGAGTGTTTGGTGTTTTGTGTTTTATGAGCTGAGCCTGAAGAGGCTTCCTACGTACGCTTTGTAAGGGATCAAGCCATGCATAGTTCTGGGAATGAAGTCCACCCTTTCTATGTGATGGAGGTGATATGGGTATTTATAGAGGTTTGGAGCTAGCCAGCTAGCGAGAGCATGACAGCTGGCAAGTCAGTGGGTTGAGAGCCTAGCGGCCTGCTGATGACGGTCAAAATATACTCGTAAAAGTCATCAACATTATCCTTAAATCGGGCCTAATAATATATATTGTATATTAAATCATATGGTTATATTTATTATTTAATGTTATGTGATTTATAAAATATAATTTGGTATTTATCCATTTTTTATTATTTAAATATGATTTATTTCGGGATAATTATTTATTTTGTAGATTGAGATAATTTTTGGAGGATAATTATTAATAGAAGAATTAAACTACAAGATAAATCCAAGCAAATACGGATCGATGCATTGAAGATAAAGATCGGATAAGCACGGAAAAGAGGAGTAAGGCAAGACAAAAGCCGGCAAGCCAATCCAATGAAGATTGGCGCCGACATATGAAGGCCGCATGCAAGGGGGCGCATTTTTGTGACCTTATCCTAAGATTAGCCGGGAATTATCCTAATGTGTTTTCAACTTCTTTTGAATTTAGGAAAACTATTTCAGATTGGTTAAGGTTTATCCTATGTAAATTTCTCCCCTATATATTTACATACACACGCCACACACAAACACACCACAATACACACAATTCATAATAAAATCGTCAGTTTTACTTGGAGCAGTTTTTTACAAGTTCTTCAATTATATAAGTTCTTGTATTTATTTTCTCTTAGTTTCTTATAATTAATTTTCCCCAATTATTTAGTTATCGTTTGAGATTATTATTTCTTAGTTAAATGATGTAGATCTAGGATTACGACGTGAGGCAGTGGGAATTCCTCGTCTATAAGGATCCACACGCCCACGTCTATGTTTTGTGATTTATGTATGATTTTATTTTGATTAATAATCGTGTGTCTAGTAGGTATATATAATTACTTTATGAGCTTCTATTTTATCCGATAAGTATAGAGGAACGCTAAGATTTAGGTTTTCGCCGAGTTCAATCTAGCCACGTCTTTATGGTGTGATTGTCCACCTAGAATTTCTTGTCTTAGTAGGTATGGCTACGGCTACGTTGCTCGTCTGTTTTAATTAAAACGTGCAGTGAGGAAATACCAATATAGTACTCCTAGGTCGGCTCATGAATTGATCTTTCGGGACTTTTAGCGAGATCTAGATCTGTGTTATGTTAGGGAATTGCGCGCGCCTGATTACACATAAATCGTAGATTAACATGATACCTAAAAAGTTAGTGTTAATGGGACGGAGACTGATGCGATCGCTTAGGAAGTACGCTTTGGATACACGTTGTAAAATATATAGTGATTTACAACGCGCTTTATATGCACGTTGTAATTTGACTAATTTTAAACTTCCACACACTCGGTGTGTAAGTGTGTGTTTCTTATTATAAACATAATATATAGATAAAAAAACCTAATTCTCGCTACTACCTAATTCATCGAGAAACACCACCGCCGCTTCATCTTCATCGGACCAACAAAGAAATCGAATTTCGCCACCATCGTCCCCAACTTCAACTCGCGGTAGGAACCACCACTCGAAATCCAAACCCTTCACCGCTGCTCATTCTCCACCTCCCTTGCCGCCGCTCTGTTTCTTCACTCACTCGCCATGTTTCTCTGTTTCTTCACTCTCCTTGCAGCTGCGCCATCATCTTCGAACTTAATATTGATACACCGCCCGCCGTTTCTTGGGACATAACATTGTAGCAATCACGGAATCGTTAAGCATGATAGCGTATGGTTCGATTTTGTAGTTTTCAATACTTTGAAATATGAAATTTCGCATAAATCAAGTTCATATTGAGAAAATTTTGTGGTGCAGTAGTCTATGCTCGCCAGCACCGCCTCATTGAATGTCTTATATTGTACATTGGTTGTTGGTCTCTGCAAAGTAATGAATTTTGGGCTCTCTAGAGAGTTAGTGAACGAGATGGTGGATTGAGGGCTTGTTAATAGCGAGGCAAATTGTTTCAAGCGTTGTTGGTGGATTGAGGAAAACGGAAAATTGTAGAGGCTCGTGATTGGGTGAACAATGAAACAGTCTCTCTTTTTGAGTATGGAGGAGAAAAGGCCTGTGTTCGAATGAAGTTACGTATTCGGTTATCATCGATTGGGGCATCTAACAACTCAACAACAACATGATGTCCAAGCATTAGAATCCCAAGGCTCCAAAATCAAATTATAAGTTAATTTGTTTACCAACAATCTATACTATAATTGATGTTGAGTGTCTTTTATTCTAAATATCTTCCCTTCTAACCATTTCCTCGCTTTTGAATAACAATGAATCTTACCAAATGATAATTAATGGCCTTCACAAAGTGTAAATTTTGGGCTAATACTTTATTTTAATGAGAATGATCATTAGATTCTAATTGTTACATCTTTGTTGCAATAACAATTAGTAGGAAAATGTTAAGGAATACGCTCTTAAATGGGCTGTGATCTTGAAGTTAGAACAACAGAATGAGTGCCATGTCCATGCGGTGTAGTTTATGAACTTATTTTGTATATTCAAGAAAAGATGTATTGTCATGTAATGTATTTTCCTCCAATATAGATGTAAAACAAATGACTGAGCTTTAATTTGTTGTGCAGGTTCTTCGCTCCTCCCTCCTCCGTGCGTCCGTTTCTATATTTGCTGAGTAAAGGTCAAGTTTCAACAAGGTAACATCCTTCAGTAATTCTTAAATTCAACGGATCGAGTGTCGAAGGTAAGTCTAATTTCACACTTATAAATTCTTAAAACTTAGTAGACATGGAGCAAAGTGCAACTTGTTGTCTTTGTACAATAATAGCATAAAGTAGGCTTCTTTTCTTTGTCCTGCTGAAATTTTTTCTACTTTAACACCTAGCATGTGCAATATATTTTTTGGGGTCTGATTGTTCCTATATATCTATGGAATCTTACATTGAAGCTAGTACTTGTTTTGAAACAGCATGTTGATACTACTCAAGATAGGGTTGAAGGAAACATGAGATAATTGAAAGCCCAAAACCGTAATCGACAGAATAGGGTAAACTTGTAATCAATCGACATCACCTCCGTCACGGGCATACTCCCTCTGTTCTTAGTGTTCTTAATTTTGCAGTTGATGTTTGAAGGTCAAAAGTTGGGGAGAACAAAATCACTAAGGCTCACTCATTGATGTCAAATGCAATGGTGCTTTGTTAACGTGGGAGCTGAAACTGTATTGCTAGTGCAAAACCATAGAGGTTTGTTATTATTTTGTTTTAATTGTAGTGCAAATATTATTTTGTTTGTTAATATGGATTGAGGTTTCTAGAAAGTTGCTCTAATCTCAAGTCATTAGCTTTCGATCATCTTATTAACGTCTCAAGGCAAGGGTTACACCATCTCAAAGGTGAATATTTCTATAATTTCATCATTTACTATCTTAAGAATGTAACATTAATTGCATCTACTTTTTGATCATCTATATTTATTACTATTTACTTTTACTTCTTACTAATAAGTGCGGTTTGTGCATCAATGAGCCTTTCAAATTTGAAACATTTGGGATTTGAAAAGTGTGAAGCAATTACGGCTGAATGAATGCGTGTGTTATCTTATTTACTTAATTTGGAGAAGTTGGAATTTGTTAAATGTACCGAGATTCATGGTGGCCTCATCCATCTTAAAGGTTAATTCATCCTCTTCATAATATGGATTTTTACTAGCTGTATTCTATTTTTATAGAAGGACGCATTGATGTACGATGCAGAGATCACGTAGAGCTCTTCTACAGAGGAGAGCATCGCGAAAAGTGATGATTTGAAGTGAAACATATATATCTTGATTTGCAGGGCAACTCGGTATTCAAAATGTATTTTGTGTCCTCTCTTTTGTGTACATGGCTACTCGGTATTTTGTTTGACACTTTTGGTAATAGATCATTATGACATTTCATGTCTTTTTTGTCTTGGATGAAAGCAGATGTGTTGTGATGATGTGATGATTTGAAGTGAAACTTTATTAATATTATATTCTATGTGTCGTGGTGTGTTACGAGATCGGAAAAGAATTTAAGTAATTAAATTGGAATTTTTATTAGCAGAAATCTGGTTTTAAAAATTGTAAAAAATTGGTAATTTGCTTATTTACAACGTGCTTTTGCACGTTGTAAAATATTTGGCGGGTATTTTCCATTTGGCGGTATAAAGCGGAAATTTATTTACAACGTTATTTTGCACGTTGTAAAATTTCTTGGCGGGTATTTTCATTTTACAACGTGTTTCTGCACGTTGTAAAGTTTTTGGCGGGTATTTTCCATTTGGCGGAATTAGGCGGCAAAGCTATTTACAACGCGTCTTAGAACGTTGTAAAATTTATTTACAACGCGCTTTTAAACGTGGTAAAAAATTCGGTTTACAACGCTTGATTTACAACGCACACGCGAGCGTTGTAAAAAGTTTTTACAACGTGCATTGCGCGTGGTAAAAACCCAGTTTTCTTGTAGTGGATGGCCTACCCGGAGATAGATCTAGTTTAGGGGATGACTCCCGTAGCCAATATAAAAGAGATACGAATCGGATTAATAGTAGTGAGTCTAGTTTAATTATATATAATCTCTGGATCCAAACGATAATGTAATGATTAGGGAGATTAATTATGTTGTATCTATTTGAGTTGTGTCAAGTCGTGTCGATTTATCTTTTCCTGTTCTTTGTTGGTCATAGACCGTTTTATGTGTTAGACATGATTAATTAATTATTTATAGAATGACCCACAATTTGGTTCCCTGTGGGATCGACCTTGATTCGCTATAGATATAGTACGATTGACCTAGTCCTCTTGCTAGTATTAGTTTTGGTGGTCAAGTATTTTATTATCACTTGATCTACGTGCATCACCTGCTGAGGGCCTTGGCAGACTCGTTGAGGGACTTGCGGCCTCAAGATGGGCCTTGCAGCTTGAGAGCTTTTTCTTGTCCTTATGTCGGCGGCTCTGGTCCCTGGCGGACCTGATGACCTGGGGTTTGTGGGCCGGCCCCTAGTCTGATAGTGTCGTGTAGAACCAAAGGCGTGGAATGGGGCTGACTTCTTGCGAGTTTATGGATTATAGTGGCCGGTGGCCTTATCCGCTATTTTGGTGGCCGGACGGACCCGAATAAGGATCCGCTGGCCGAATTATGATTTAGGCATATCACCTAGTTAATCTTATAGTCAACCTGATCTTATGAGCCTTAGATTCGATTTTGTTGTCAGCTTGTTTCAGTTTGTTTTTTCCTCAAATTAGCTATTTATTCGTCTACTCACCTATTATGTTTTGAGCCTGGAAATGGTTCCTGGACTTGTTATGTTGCATCGGTTAAAGTATTGAATATCATATTAAGTGTCTAGAATGATACTCCATTTAAAATATGTCTTGATTCCGTCTACTAATGTTTTCATCATGCCCTTTGTGTTCCGAATTTAGTTTGCCTTAGCCTAAGTCTTTGTTCGATAGTCTGTATGGTACGTCCCGGTTTGGTGCTTTCTTGAAGTCATATATGATTGCCTGCTTGTATGCTTACTTATCCCCGAACTTGCTTTAATTAAAGTTTAAGTCCAATTTAATTTATTAGTCAACCTGATCTGATGTATGTGATTTTTGTTCAACATTCATATTTAGTTATGCATGCTGTTGAAATCTGATGGATCGTTTGTCTAGGTTTAGGTGAATGAAGTGTATGTTTAACTTGCTTACTGTCTTAGTCTATGTGTGTCATGATGCTCAGTCTAGTGCATCACCAAGTACTCAGTCTAAGTTTTGGTCTTTTATAAATCAGAGATGTTTACATATTTGTCCTGATTTTATCTTCTAAACTTGCCTTACTTTCTAGTGTCCGGTTTGTCCATGTACTATTTTGCTCACATGAGAAACTAAGTATTACTGCCTGATGTATGAGTTTTTATGCATATGTTCATGTCATGTTTTGTCTAGCAAGCAGCATGTCCGTGTTTTATGCATATGTTCATCTTGTTTACCATGTTTTCTATGTATTTAGTGCTAAGTAAATTATGTTAAGTAGAATTTTAGTTTGGGATACAATTATAGTGTGCTCTAATCTGTCTTTTTGCTTCAACCACTTTGCAGAAATGTATTGATGCATACTATAACTATCATTTACAAGGGCAGAATAATAACAACGCATAAGAGGTCACATACATTGTTTTGAGTTGCTAATTACATATCCTCTGTTGTGCAATCGATGCAGCCACAATGATTCACTTTCCTTAAACACGAGATGTAGATGGTAGGCTATAATTTTAATCTTTTCACTTTTGTTTTAAAGATTATTAAAAAGTTTGTTATTCCAGCTTGTGAATTGTTAGTATTATTTAACAATGTATTTTCTTGCTTTTGATGATGTGTTTGATAATGCTTTATAATGATTGGATATGTCATCATTCAGTCATGATTTAGCTTGAGGTAGATTTACATACAATGAGGATGTATATTATCATTAAACAAATTTGAAGAGGGGCAATTCAGTCACTAAAAGTCATGTCTTTCCTGTCAGTAGAGACTTTTAATGACCAGAAATGTACTCTCGTCGCCCCTGCTTATTGCTTCTCTATATAAAGGCATATAGTGAGAGTGAAAATTCCCGTCACTATTGAACTTTCTCATTTATTGACGGGTATTTTACTCTCTCTAAAAACACGTCTTTAATGAGAGTAGGATACCCGTCACTAAATGAGACGTTCAATAGTGGCGAGAATTTTTACTCTCACTGAATGCCTTTATATAGAGAAGCGATAAGGAGGGGAGATGAGAGTAAATTTCCCGTCACTAAAAGTATTTTGTGATAGGAAACTGACTTTTAATGACCATATTTCCCCTTCTAAAAATCGATTTTCTTGTAAAACGGCCACAGTCTTTAAAAAAAAGATAATATTCTCTCTCTGATATTATTTTTCATTCATCTATAACTTTTGATCTACACTTCTATAATCATTATAATTTTTCATCATAATTCATATTTAATCATTTTCTTTATTCTGATATCCCATTTGATATTTTCGGCATAATTTATGAAATTCGGATTCTTTTTCAACAATTCATAACGAATGCAGTGACATACAAAGGACGCAGTGACACTGATCTGTACAACGAATGCAGTGACATCATTATTTCGTGTCGACGAATGTACTGACAACCGAAGATGCATCGATCATAATTCATATTTTTTTCATCCATTAATTTGTATTCTGAGAACCCATTTGACATTTTTCTGATGTAATTTATTAAATTCGAATTATTTTACAATAGTTATAACGAATACAATGACACATTAAATGCACTTACACATTTGATTAAATATACAGTGACACTTAAGATCTATACATGCAGTAACGGACACAAATGAAGACACAATGACACTTGAAAATGGAATGAAGGAATAAAGAATTATTGTATGTATGTGAATTAAGAATTTGTATGTATGTAAATAATTATTTAAGGCAAGGTGGGAAAAAGCTATCGAGAAATGTTTGTTTCACAGCAAAATTCATTTTTATCGAACCAGAGAAATCAAGAGGTCCACAACAAATTTTTACACCATTCAGTTTTATGGAACCAATAGAAATCTAGAGGTCTCACATCATAATCAATAGTGTAAAAATGTGTCGTGATACTCTGTTGTGACCATTTTGTTATGACACTATCACTACTCCAAGCAATTTTATCCCTACGAATCAAATCTTAATTTTTTTTTCTAGAGAGAATCAAATGTCTATATCAAATATGGATTTTTATTTTTATTTTAAAGAGAGAATAAAATGTCTATATCAGACATATAAATTTCATATGAAGATAAGTAAGGAATATGTTCTTTTCTAATCGTGTTTTGGTGTATTTGTCACTGTAGGGTGTGATAGTTACTCCCTTAATTCTACACCATTTTTACATTATCACATCTCACCACTCATTTTTTACTTGTAAAAAAATTAAGAAAACTCGGAACAATCACAACAAAATTATGCTGGGTATAAAAATAATAGAAATTTAAGAAAGTAACTCTATCATTTCCTTGTCATTATATACTATTTGATCTTACAAAGCCAAACATAATTTACATCAAGTTTAATTACTCTAGTTTTTCTACCTATAAATGCGGCGATCATGTGCACTGTCGAGGATATAGTTAACTAGTTCAAATAAATATATTATTGTAATTTAATTTTTCCGTATTTATCTCTTATGACTTGTTCCCTAAGTCAAACAAGTCTATATATTTGTACTATATTATTCTGAATGAAATCAATGAAAAACACGGTATTCTAAATTGCAACATGGTATCAGAGCGGGTTGATTTTTCTTTCTCCCGGGCAGTACGCCAATGATTACCCCTCTCCATCTCTAATTTTCCTCCGAACAAAAAAAAAAAAAACCTATCTTCTTCTTCTAATTGTTTAGGGTGATTTTATACGATTTCTAATGTTATATTTTATAACAATTTCCTCCATATTCGTATAATTTGCATAGAAATCAAGGGTTTAATCGAATTATTGAGCAAATGAGTTTTAAAAGTGGTTAAGTGCAAATTTGTGTTAATTATGTGGTTTCATTGATAAAAATCTTTGAATATGAGATGTTACATTTTGCACGATGTTATCATGAATGTAGGTACGCTTGCATGTTAAATGAGGAGCTTAAACGAAGATCGATTTATGAAGATTAAGAAGAAAGCTCGATTCGAATAAAGAAAGCTCGATTCGATTCGGCCCAAACTTGGTGATCAAGTATTTCAAAATATGCCACGTAACATTATATTTTGAGGCCTAAAAGATGGATTTTGAGGAAAAGAAAGAAGATGCCACGAGTTTACGAGATCAACGGATCAATATTTTCCAACGTATTTCTACCGTAACCTGTTTTTCGATGGAAATTTTACCCGACTTAGAGGCATTTTCAGGGAAGAGTTCTTGACTAAAGTTGTAGATACTAAAATGAGCTTTCCAACGCATTTTGAATCACGTCAATCGGAGGTCTACAACTCAAGTTATGATTTTTTTACCGAACTGCTGGAATTACGGACGAACCGGAGATATTTTGGCCAAGTTTGATGCATGTTACTCCATGTGCTCTTTAATGATGATGATGATGAGTCATAACAAACTCCACATGCTATTTTAGTGACTCACCTTCACATGCAAAGTCATTATCACCTCCCACATGCTTATAACAAACTTGAGAATATTCCTTAGCATATTCTCCCAAAATATCTCCTCAACTACAACCTCTCCCTTATACACCTCTCCTCAACTCTCCCTATAAGAACTCCCTCATTTCCATCCATAAAGGCGCCCCTCCTTGGTCACTTTTGGCCAAGCTTTTACTTTTCCCGTCTTTTATGTAAATACTCTGTAGGCGTTATGCCGAGAATAAATTAGAATAGTAGTACTGTTGTAATGCTGGAGCTACGGCCCTGATTCTGAAATCATAATCGAGGATGATTGGCTAAGGTCTCTAAGCTAGAACCATCGTTGTGAAGCCACCATCACCGGAATAAATAAGGATTTCGCTTTAATTCATTTTCGTAAGTTATCTTGTTCTTCCTTCATGTTTTACTTTGTTTAAGTGCAATTTGTATGATCTATACTTATGTTGCATGCTAATCGAATTTAGATCGATAGTTGATGAATTAAGTAGATTACCGTGAAGGAGAATGATAATATTCTTCCAACATACGTAAGTTGAGGGTGAATGTTATTAGATTAGGATTTATATCCATATCTTTGATCCGTAAATGCTTTAGTTGTACCGAGAGTGGTGAACTAATTAAAAGGCGATGAACCGAAAGGGAAAATGCCTCTTTAGCAGATAATAATCCAAGAACTTACGAATGAATATGTGTCTTTCTCGTTATTTTCGGTGGGGTGGTGGATCATCGGTGCGTTCTAGTTGTTTTAAATTATAAATTTTTATTATCGTAGTTTTATTTATTTTCACGTTTGCTACCTTAGTTTGTTAATTAAAAATCCGAGATCATAATCATCAACTTTATAAAAGAAATCGAAGGCAAAAACTCTTTTTAA
The DNA here is from genome assembly GCA_026214975.1 of Gentiana macrophylla. Lineage (NCBI taxonomy): Eukaryota > Viridiplantae > Streptophyta > Magnoliopsida > Gentianales > Gentianaceae > Gentiana > Gentiana macrophylla. The sequence goes on from CM047813.1 coordinate 30,577,234, forward strand.
TGCAAAGTCCTGCATGGATACGATCCGGTTTCACCACTATAGCCGCGAGCCTTCGCACTTAAGGACATCGGTTTTATTTTATTACTTGTTATCTTTTGCTTTGTATAAAACCGCGAACACTAATCTTCTCCGATCAAAAAAAAAAAAAAAAAAAACAACACACACACAAAAAAAAAACCTATTTTCTCCTTCATCCAATTCTTGTCTTCCTGCAACCACACAAAAAAAAAAAATCCTACGCTGCTAATCTCACCTTCTTCTTCCAAAAAAAAAAACAAAAAAAAACCTACGCAGCTTCTTCTTCCTCACATGGCGTCGGACTCCTCTGCACTTTCCAGCGAGACATCTTCTTCTACGTTTACCCTTCCCTTTTTCACCCCCCTCGTCATCTATTCACATCATAAAACTAACCCAGAAAAATTATCCTCTATGGAGGGCTCAAATCGTCCCCTACCTTCGTGGCCAAGGTGTGTTCGGCTACGTTGACGGCTCATTAAAACCCCCCGCTGCCACCATCACCGGGACTGATGGTGCTACCAAGCCAAATCAGGCACTTGCAGACTTGACGAGATATGATAATTTGATCCTTAGTACAATTACATCTTCTTTATCGGAGGGTGTTTTATCACAAGTTTATACCACCTCGATATCGGCGGAGATTTGGAAAGCGTTACAGGATTCCTTCGCTTCATAGAGCCATGCAAAGCTCGTGCAATTGCGGACCGAACTAGCCTCTACCCGAAAAGATCAACTTGCTTGTGCCGATTATTATTTCAAAGTCAAGCAGCTTTCAGATGAACTCTCGTTGGCTGGTCATCCGCTCTCGGTTGATGATCATATCGCATACTTGCTTTCCGGCCTCGGTCATGACTATGATGCAGTGGTTACCATGATTTCAAGCCGGACGACTATCTCCCTCGATGAAGTGTATGCCTTACTCCTTACGACGGAGGCTCGTATAAACCACCACAAGCCTGTTGTCGTTAACCCACCTCCTCCATCTGAGGCCTCCTCTAATCAGCCCCAGCCATCTGCAAATTACATTAATACGTCCCAGCAGCAGCCAACTTCTTCCAACCGAGGCCGTGGATCTAACATTTCTCGAGGCCGGGGGCGTGGCCGCGGACGTGGCGGCCCTCGTCCCTAATATTCCGGACAATACTCACATGAACAGCCCCTACCCTGTCAAATATGTGCTAAACAGGGACACACCGCTGTAGCCTGCTACTTTTGTTATGAACATTCGCCTCCTCCGGCTCCGCGTTCTCCACCACCTCGACCTCTCCAAGCTTATGCAGCGTACCCGTACTCCCAACCGCATAATGAATAGATAGTAGACACCGGAGCTTCTCACCACCTTACATCGGTTTCCGTCATCGACCCAATCATCTCAACCTTATGACCAGACGGATAAGGTTCACATGGCTGACAGTACGAGGTTAACTATCTCTCACTCTGGTTCCTCTTACAGATATTCCTTTCCCAAACCTTTTAATTGTCTAATATTCTTGTTACACCATCTATTACTCATAACCTTTTATCTGTACGACAATTCGCATCCGATAATTCCGTAAATTTTGAATTTCATGATACATATTTTCTTGTGAAGGATTACTCGGGCCGCGTCCATCTTAGAAGTTATGTGAAAGATGGGCTATACTACTTATCCACCTCGTTTCCTCGTCCTCCTGCTCAAGCTCTCACATCCTCTGTAACTCCCTCCACCACATGGCATCAACGTCTCGGTCACTGCTCACACCCCGTGCTTCGTCAAGTCTTGAGTCGTCTTTCGATTTCTGTTTCTAATAAAACACCACATGCTGTGTGTGCTCCGTGTCAATTAGCTAAGAGTCATAAACAACCGTTATATGTGTCTGATTTTACTTCTACTGCACCCTTGGATTTAATTTATTCGGATGTTTGGGGTCCATCTACGGAACCTTCTATTTATGGATCTCGTTATTACGTTAGTTTTTTGGATGATTATACAATTTTTTTGTGGTTATATCCCTTGAAAAATAAATCCGATGTTGAAATTGTTTTTCCTTCCTTTTTGGCTATGATTGAATGTTTATTTAACACTAAGCTAAAATCCATGCAAACCGATTGGGGAGGTGAGTATCGTCGTGTATCGTCCCTCCTCACCTCCCTTGGCATTCAACATCATCTCTCCTGTCCTCACACCCATGAACAAGTCAGCGCCATTGAAAGGCATCACCACCAAATAGTCGAAGTCGGTCTCTCATTACTTGCCCAGTCCAATCTTCCCCTATCTTATTGGGAAGATGCCTTCATCACTGCCACCTATTTAATTAACCATCATCCTTCTACTGTCCTCCACAATAAAACTCCATTTGAAATGGTCTACCACCGCCCTTCTGACTACTCCTTCTTCCATGTCTTTGGATGTGTCTGCTGGCCTTACCTTCGTCCTTACAATCACCACAAAACCGACTTCCGTTCTGCCATGTGTATCTTTCTTGGGTACAGCCCCTCTCACCATGGTTATAAGTGTCTTGATCTTGTCAGTGGCCGTGTATACGTTGCTCGCCATATGTTATTCGATGAGACAGTCTTCCCGTACACTCCGACATCCTCCTATGTCCCGATCTCGAATTCTCCCACCGTCCCTCTACCTACCCTGGTTCCTCCTGCCCCAATATCTTCTACCCCAGAACCCTCTCCTCCATAACCCGATTCTCCTATGGCTCCTCCCTCATCTCCAGACTCGGCCTCCTCCCCATCTTTGGCTTCATCTCCTTCTCCTACACCGAGTCCACTGCCTCCGCATCACCCTATGGTTACTCACACGAAAATCAACTCTCCCAAACCCGTATCCATGCCTGACTACATTCGCTATCCACTTCCCAAAGCCCTTGTCACCACAGCTTCCACTACCGACCCTACCTCTTACACTGAACCATCCAAAAACCCCCATTGGCGTATGATGGGAGTCAACTTCACTGCACTTTTGTATGTGAATCTACCCACGTTTATCATTTTATTGGCATGTTTTGGGTAGATATAGACCTGTTTGAGAGTAATATCGAGAGTTATGTGCACGGGGAGTTAAACTGTCATATCGATAGTAAACTCCGTCTTTTTAACGATATTTGACTCTTTTCCGAGCACTTTTGTCTTGCGGAATTACGCGTGGTGTTTGTTCGTATATATTGGTGCAGGACTTAGGTGACTCGAGGACCCGGAAGGCAATGTTTTGGAGTGAGAGACATGTTCGTGGCACGAAAGTAGAATGAGGGAGACGAAAAGTCAAGTTTGGAGTAAAATCAAGGCAAACTGACGTTTGCCCTACCTCAAACTGGCGTTTAACTCAAGCCCACCCCAAATTGGCGTTTGGTCAGTCCAAACTGGCGTTTAAAAGAAGTATAATTGATGCTTAAAGTTAGAGTTTTGGACAACCGAGCGTCCAAATTACCCCATACTTGCATTTGGATGGGTTCAGCCCGACAAAAGGAAGTTCATACACGACAAACGAGCATCCAAGTACTTCAAACTGGCATTTGTTCCTCAAGGCATGATCCATGAACCGGCGTTCAAGTTAAGGCAAACGCTCGTACATGGAAGGAGAAACCCTAATATCATCCAAGTTTTACAGGCAAACTAGCGTTTGACAAGAGGCAAAATGGCGTTTGCGACCGACAGAAGCAGATTTTCGACCTACACTATAAATATGCAGCTCATTCAGCCCCATTTCAGACTTGGCCATCTTTAGACTTTTCCTAGGCGATTTTAGTGTATTTTAATCACCTTTCAATCCTCTGATTCCATAGATTACTCCCTTCGATTCTACACACTTGTTATAGCTTAGATTTCCTTTCCAAGAACAAAAGATTCAACTTTTCGGTGCAATTATTTCGTCATACATTGTGGATCTGATTTTCTGCTATTTTACGGTAATGAATTATTTCCCTTTTATTATTTCTATCATGTTTTCCTTTCTTATTTCGTTTAATAGGATAATCATGAGTAGCTAATCGCATGTGTTGTCGAATTATGTGAAAGCGAGCGAAAACCCTAAGGGGGATGAGATAGGGATTTGTGTAGTGCATAATTGAATGTTTAAATGATTAATCCATGTCCTAAAACTTATTTTAACATCTTTGAATTAGATTCATCACCTCGTTCACTGTCACACACATCAAACTTATAGGTGCATTTTGCAGTGAGATATGGGATAAGGGGTTTTAGGATCATTGCGTAGATTCGGCCTAGTTATTAGGTCCGTTTCCAATACAGAGGTTTGTCATCGTTGTTCGAGCAACTCTAGAACTTAATCATGTTAGGATAATCGGTTTTCTAAAGGGAGAGTCGATTAGCTTCACATAGGGTGGTTAGATCGAGTTGTTCAGTCTAATCACTAGAATTAGGAGTTGGCACCCGTGGATGTCGTTAAACTACATTGGATAGGTAGGTCGGTTGAGACACGCTCCCTGTCAAGTCTTTCCTTAGGGGTAAAAGAAGCTCTTGGGATCATAGTTCGGCTATACCTTTTAATACTTAGAAGTAGAACCGGTAGTATAATCTTTATTTCTGCACTAGTATAGGACCTTTCACCCTTTGATTGACATGAACTGAGTTATACGTCAGCTTTGGTACTTAGACATTACTCTCTGTGGATTTGACCTTGGGACCACTATACTCCCGTTGACCCGATACTCTGTCGGTAAAAGTTAACGGTTAAGTATTTTGCTATCAAGAATTTTGGTACCGTTGCCGGGGAGTAACGTTTGATATCTCTTAAGTTGACCGAAAGCTTGTGCTTAGGTCATTTTTATTTTGTTTTCTTGTTGTTTCGTGTTTTGCAGTGAATGACCCGAAGCTCCAAAGAACCTCTTATCGAACCGATTCAAGAGATTGAAGCTTACGTACGTCACAGAAACAGTCAGCGCCAAGGGGAGATCCTGATTGCTAGTCCGAACCTCTTGTTTGAAGAAGTAGGGGTAGTAGAAGAAATGATATAACCAAATCATAGAGAGGGCAAAAGATCCCATTGATGAACAAAATGCACCAGGGCAACCTCAAACACTCTCACGGTGCTAATGCGACACTACCATTGCAAACTCCACCGAGGACCCTCATCATGACGAACAGTTAAGAGAGGATGATATGAGTTACTGATGGCTTAATTACCCATGATTTAATCGGAGAGTATGGATTGGACAAACACACTCGAAACTTGGACCCAAATTAGACCAAGACACTGTGAATCGCTTACTACATATGCTAAGGGATCAAGAAAATCAGCAGGGGTTCTAAAACCCATATAATCAGCAACCACCTATGCAGCGGTTTAATCAACAGTAGAATTATCAGCCACAGAGGGCTCAGCAGGTACAAGGACCGAGAGTCTATAGGGATTATGTGACTACTCCACGGGAAGTCACAGGACACAATCCAATTCGAGTGCCGCCTATCGATGCCAACAACATGGACATAAAGCAAAATATCTTGAACATGTTGAGGGAACATGCTTTGTTCCATAGAAAGTCAACTGAAAACCCAAACAGCTTTCTGGATCATTTTCTTCAATTTTGTGGGACGATAAAGTATAATGGGGTTAGCGACGAGGCGATTAAGCTGATAGTCTTTCCATTTGCACTTAGAGGAGCTGCTAAGGATTGGTATGATTTGCCTAATGATTCGTTGCATACATGGGCAGATGTAGTAGGAGTGTTTTTAAGGAAGTATTTTCCTCCGGCGAAGATTTTAGATCTAAAAGAAGAAATATCTTCATTTGATGGTCTCGAGGGAGAGACACTAAAAGAGACATATGAGAGGTTTAGGGGTCTACTGAAGAGATGCCCTCTACATGGGTTTTCCACTGTTGAGCAAGTTATTAAATTATTCAGGGCCTTAGAGCCAGTTGACCAAAACAAGCTGAACGCCGCCAATGGTGGAGATATTATGAATTTGCCGCCAGAACAAGCTATGAGACAGATTGAGAATGCGGCAGATGGAGAAGGACAATAGGGGTCCAGTAGAAAGAAGAACAAAGCCCCGATGGAAAGTGTAAATGCGTTGAAAGAAGAACTCGTTAGAGAATCTGCCATGCATGACAAGATGCAAGAAATGGTGCTAAAGATGGACCAAATAGAGCTGTAAAGAAAGAAGGCACAGCAGTGCCAACTTTGTGGAGGTGGACATTCTGCCATGGAATGTATATCATCGAAAAAGCCCACTTATCCACAACAGTTGCCACCTACTCCAGCACAACAACAATTTGGAAACCAGAACAATAGAGAATGAATGTCTATGCAATAGGGCAGATGAGTATGAATCAGCAAGAGTTTGGCCAGCAGCAGTGGAATCAGAATTTCGACAATCAGCAAGGGCCGCAAACGGATTATGGTATGGTTGATGATTCACAACAATATGTTGTGAGCTATGTTGGACAAAGGAATCAAGGGCAGTGGAATCAGAATCAGTAGAATCAAGGTTAGAATCAGGGGTAGAATCAAAAGTGGAATCGTAACAATAATCAAAACCAAGGTTTCAGACAAAACCAAAGCTCATACAACCGACCTTGGAACCAGAATCCCCAGAATCAGAATTCCTACCAAAATCAGGACCAAGGCAACTATCAGAATAACCAGAATCAGCAGTCTCAGAATCAAAGCCAGTAGCAACAACAAAGTCAGAATTGGGGCCAAAATCAAGGATGGAATCAAAATCAGGGCCAACAAAACAATCAGAATCAGCAAGCGAACCAGCCGCCGAGGAACAGTATTTCTGGCACCTATCAGCATCTGAATACCTATCTCCACCAGAACAATCAAAATAATCAGCAATCAAACAATTCTGGTGTTCAGAAGACGGCCGCTGAGATACTCCTAGAAAGACTAGATAGGACTGTTTCTGAGTTGAACAAAAATGCAGTAGAACAAAAAGTGGCCACCCACTCTACCATTCAGAACCTGGAGACCCAAGTAGGACAAATAACTGACACCCTGAAGACAAATCTAAGTGGTGGGCTTCTGAGCAACACTGAGAGAAACCCGAAAGGTGTGAATGCTGTGTTCACATGAAGTGGTAAAGAGGTTGGGCCAAGTGATAAGAAGAAAGAGCTGTGGGCAGAGAAAGCAGAAAATCAGAAAGCCGAAAAAGAGAAGATAGTTGACCGTGAAGGGGCCATGTATGGTGAATTCGAGATTGAAGATTTGGAAATTGGCAGTGTTGAGAAGGAAATGGCTTCTATGAGAAAAGAGTTAGAGGCCACAAAGAAAGCCTTGGCGGAGGCAAACAAGAACACATTGGAAGGGGCAGCACCGAAGAAAGACTATGTGGTCTTGGACATCAAAAAAGAAGAGCCTTCGCCGCCTAAAGAAAAAGGTAAGAAAAATAGAATTCCTCCTCCCCCTCCTGACTTTGATGTTACTACTTTACCCTACCCGCCTAAGGGACCCAGAAAGGACATCTTGACCCAGGTCGAAGCAAAATTCTGAATCTTAAGAGAAGGTAGAGGTGAACATTCCCCTATTATAGGCAATTTCAAGCATTCCCCCATATTTTAAATTTTTGAAAGGAATGTTGTCGAATAAAGAGAAGATGCAACAGATGGTGCATTTGAGTGAGGAATGTTCTGCAATCTTTGAGAATAGGATACTCCCTAAGATGCAGGATAGAGGTAGCTTTACCATCCAAATTACCATTGGAGAGACAGTGTTCAAAAATGTGTTGTGTGATCTAGGGGCTTCTGTGAGCCTGATGCCGAGAGGAATTTATGAGAAGTTGGGATTGGGTAAGTTAGAACCGATAGGAATGACCCTACAGATTGCAGATAGGTCTGTTAGGAAACCTATGGGGGTAGCCGAAGATGTTTTAGTGCAGGATGACAAGTTTGTATTCCCCGTTGATTTCGTAGTCTTAGATATGGATATGGATGCCAAAACCCCGCTTTTGTTAGGTCGGCCTTTCTTGAATACATGAGAGACCTTGATAGACGTTAAGAGGGGGGAGATCATACTACGAGTCAGGAAAGAGAGTGTGGCCAATAATGTTTATAATGCAATGAAGCATCCTGAGGATGAAAAGAGTGATTGTTTTTCTGTTGATGCTATATATCCTTGTATTTTGGAGCACACTAACCTGCAGGGATATCAAGAACCGATGGAAGAATGCTTTATGAAGTCAAGCACAGTGGAAGATGATGATCCGAGAATGAGGATCCAGGTATACCATTTGGAGGCAACTCCTTATGTCCATACGGAATGGAACAAAAATTGGAGCTCGGTTTGACTGGCAAGCTGCCGAAGCCGTCAATCGAAGAACCACCGACTGATCTTGAGATGAAGCCACTTCCTGATCATTTAAAGTACGTATTCTTAGAACCTGATAAATTACTTCCTCTTATTATTTTGTCTGCACTAACCGTTTTGCACGAAGTTAAGTTGATTCATGTTCTGAAGAAACAGAAAAAGGCCTTTGGATGGAAGATGGTTGACATCAAGGGGATTAGTGCTGATATCTGCAAGCACAAAATCATCTTTGAAAATGGTGCAAAGGCTAAACCCACATTTTCAAGAAGTGGTGAGGAAAGACGTAGTGAAGATGTTGGAGCTGGGTATAATCTATGCGATATCTGATAGTGAGTGGGTGAGTCCCATGCAAGTTGTGCCCAAAAAAGGAGGCATCACTATTGAGCTGAATGATAAAGGTGAACCCATTCCTACTCGTTTAGTTACTGGTCATAGGGTTTGTATTGATTTTCGCATGTTGAATGATAAAACGAGAAAAAGATCATTTTCCCTCCCCTTTATTGATCAAATGCTAGAGCGTCTAAGTGGTCATGCGTTTTATTTCTTTTTAGATGGTTTTAGTGGTTACTATCAGATCCACATAGATATACATGACCAGGATAAGACTACATTCATGTGTCCTTATGGCACCTTTGCATTCAAAAGAATGCCGTTTAGGTTGTGTAATGCACCCGCGACATTCCAGCGATGCATGGTTGCCATTTTTGCTGATATGATAGAACGATTTATGGAACTCTTTATGGATGACTTTAGCGTTTTTGTGACACTTTTGATGAGTGTTTGTCTAATATTGATAAGGTACTTGAGCGTTGTGAAGAGACAAACCTAGTTCTAAATTAGGAGAAGTGTAATTTCATGGTCACTGAGGGGATTGTGTTAGGACATAAAATGTCGGGGAAGGGAATAGAGGTCGATAGAGCTAAGATAGAGGCAATAGCTAAGCTGCCTATGCGCACAAATCTGAAGACCCTGAGATCATTCTTGGGTCATGCAGGTTTTTTATTGTAGTTCATTCCAGGGTTTTCCCAAATTGCTAGACCTCTCACCCTTCAGTTGATGAAGGGTGCCCCCGGTGTTTTTGATGCGGCATGTCTAGATGCTTATAGAACTCTTAAGAAACTTCTTACTTTGGCTCCTATCTTGGTGGCACCTGATTGGTCCAAAGAGTTTGAAGTAATGTGTGATGCGACTGATTATGCCGTAGGAGCTGACCTAGGTTCGGAAGATCGACAAGTTGTTTCGACCTATCTACTATGCGAGTCATACCCTAAATCCAGCTCAACAAAAGTACGCTACCACTGAGAAGGAACTTCTAGCCATCGTTTTTGCTTTCGATAAGTTTCGGTCGTACTTAGTGGATCGAAAGTCATAGTTCATACAGACCATGCTGCGTTGCAATACCTATTTTCTAAGAAGGATGCAAAACCATGCTTGTTGAGGTGGATCTTGCTCCTTCAAGAGTTTGATGTGGAGATTAAGAATAGAAAAGGGTGTGAGAATTTGGTGGCTGATCACCTGAGTAGGATGGAACCGGGTGAAGAAAGATGCTTTACAAAGGTTGAGATAGATGACCGCTTCTGGGATGAGCAGTTGTTCGTAGTGGATACGATGCTCCCGGCTAAGCGAGGGAATTTTATGCAGAGAGGGAAGAAAGGGAACCCGTGGTATGCACCATTTGTCAACTATCATGAGTGTGGGTTTGTAGATCCCGAGTTTGATGAGAACTAGAAGAAGTTGTTCTATAATGAGGTGAACCGATATGTGTGGGAGGATCCCCTACTTTTTAGGTTATGTGTGGATGGGATCCTGAGGAGATGTGTTGATGACAGAGAGATAGAGAGGATTCTCTCGTTCTACCATGATAAAGAGGCCGGTGGCCACTTCTCCGGCGAGAGAACGGCGTTGAAGGTGTTACAAAGTGGGTTCTATTGGCCCACTATTTTCAAAGATGCACATGCGTATGTAAAGACGTGTGATGCCTGTCAACGCTCAGGACGGATCTCAAAGAGGAATGCGATGCCCAGAAGCCGATAATAGTTTGTGAAGTTTTTGATATATGGGGATTGGACTATATGGGACCATATCCGTCTTCTTTCAGGAATAAGTACATTCTTGTTTCCTGTGATTACGTTTCAAAGTGGGTTGAGGCAATCGCTTCGCCTACTAATGACAAACATGTGGTCATTAGGTTTCTTAAGAAACATATTATGTCCCGTTTTGGAGTACCTCAGCGATAATCAGTGACAATAGAAGTCACTTTGCGAATAGAGAGTTTGATAAGCTTCTAATAAAGTATGTGGTAACTCATAAGTTAGGCACCGCCTATCACCCCCAGACTAGTGGCCAAGTAGAGGTGACCAATAGAGGGAATAAGAGAATCCTGGAGAAAACTGTCAATTCGAATCTTAAGGATTGGTCGAAGAAATTAGATGATGCACTTTGGGCACACCGAACTGCGTTCAAGACACCCATAGGTATGTCACCCTACATGCTCGTCTTTGGCAAGGCTTGCCATCTTCCCGTAGAGGTAGAAGATAAGGCCTATTGGGCAATTAAGAGTCTAATATGGATGACGCATTAATTGGGGAAAGAAGGATGGCCCAGTTGAATGAGTTAGATGAGTTTCACCTGCAAGCTTATGACTGTTCGGCGAAGTATAAAGAAAAGACCAATATGCTTCACGACAAGTTGATCAAACCTCGTGTTTTCAACATAATTGATGAGGTTCTTCTCTATAACACTCGCCTTCATTTATTTCAAGGCAAACTTAAGTCGAGGTGGTCGGGACCGTATAAGGTGTTGAGAGTCTTCGACTCGGGAGCAATCGAGGTAACTCATCCAAAGCACGGGACATTCATCATGAACGGCCTTCGTTTGAAGAAATATGAGAAGTTACCCTTCGATGAGGCTCACGAGGTTGTGCATTTAACTGACCCCGAGCCTTGATCAATCTTTTTTGAGTATCGTCATGGACTTTAAACTTTGGCAATCCTGATTTTATCACTCCACCATCCCATCTTTCTATCCTCGTTTCCTCGTTCGTGCCGGTAGTATAACTTTGAAAAAAACCGGCACAGTTAAGTCATCTGTCGAGCCAATGACGTAAAACAAAGGCCCTTGGTGGGAGGCAACCCACCATTTTCTGAGTTTTCGATAATAAAGGTGTTAGAACGGAGGTTGGATCAAATAGGGATCAAAATTTTGGTGTCAACCGGGCGTTTGCCTTATGCAAACGCACGTCCGTCCAAATCTGTCACCAAACGAGCGTCTGACCCCTTCAAACGCCCGTTCGTAAAAAACAGCCCCTCTCTGAACCTGATTTTGAATAAGCCAAACGAGCGTTTGGCATTTCTCAAATGCTCGTCCAGTTCATACAAGCCCAGGTAAACGTCCGTTCACTAGGGACAAACGCTCGTTTGACTCTCCTTCTATAAATACCCCCCCCCCCCGACCTTTCATTGTTTCAAATCTGATTTTTTGGAGAAAACCACCTAACCCACGCCACTTTGCACCTATCTTCTTCGTTTTTAACCCGATCGGAGCGATTCAAAGTCCCACAATCACCTCTTGATCTCTTCTTTTCATTTCACTAACCCAAATCCTTCAACAAACCTCTTTGGGCCGGATTTGAGACCCTACCTAGGGCGGTTTTCAAGTTTCAAAATCCAATTTTTTTGGCCGATTCGTGTATCGTCTAGACGTTTCGTCAACTCCATCGTCATCCTAGCATCCATATTGGTAAGAATCACTAAGCTTTTTGTGTTTTAATTCACATTTTTTTAGGTTCGATTTTCGACTCGAACCTTAAACGAACTGTCACTGATTAGGCATTTTTCTCTTTGTTTTGCTCTGTTTTTGCTTTGGTGATGACTTGTGGTTGGTGTTGATTGGTTGTGGATGTCTGCATTATGGTTTGGGGTCGGTTTTGGTTTGGTTTGGTTGGTGTTTGTTGGGAAATCCCGTTTGGACGATAATCGGGTTGTGGTTGGCTGTGTTTGTGCTTGGGGTTGGTTCTGGTTGTCAGTGTGAGTTATCATGGTGCGTACTGGTGGTAAAAGGGGCCTTAGGGAAAAAATGATATGGAAAGGAGATAGCTAGGGAGACCGGTAAGAATAAGAAAGTGGTAGACCCTAGGACGGTCAATCCCAACCGGGGGGTCGAGATTAGAGAGAGACAAAACCCTCCTAGGGCAGCCCAGAGTCAGGCTAGGGCATCGTTGCGAGATGAATCGGAGTCTAAGACCGATGATGAGCCTTTGGTAAGAAAGAAGACAGTCGCTCCAAGGGCTAGGGTTCAGCAAGCAGCGAGGGAACAAAGAGTTGACCCGGTAGTTAGAGCTGAAGGGGGTGAGCCGGTTGTGGAGCATGTAAGGCCTCCGAGAAGGGAAACTGTAGGACCCCCGATCCCCTTTGATAGGAGATTTGTCACTCCTAAGGCATTGGATGTGTACAACAAGCATTATTCAACCCGTACGATGCTTATAGAGAGAGCCTTCCACGACTATAATGTTGACAAGCACTTTGTGAAGAACTTGACTGATAGAAAGTGGGGAGCATTGATGACAAGCCCGGAGTTGAAGGTGAATGCCACTTTGGTCCATGAATTATACGCCAATTTTTCTGAGTTGAGCTTAGAGACGGGGATGGTGAAGGTTCGGGGGGTGAAGGTCATGTTTAGTGCTAAGGCGATCAACGAGAAGTACGGTTTGGCACCGTTTGAAGGTTTGGATTATAAGGAAGCGATTAAAGCAAGGAAATATGTGGGTGGGGACCCGTTGGAAGATCTCCGGTTGTTGGTGTGCCCGGATGTTCCGTGGACAGTTGGGGATGGTGGTGTAAGGAAACAGTTAGTCACCTCGTCTTGGGGTGAGGATTGGAAAGTGCAATGCCGGTTCATCCAAAACCGGCTTCTTTCTAAGAACAACTTGACTCATTTCCACATTGGTGATCTCGGGATGTTGTATGCCCTGAACTTTAAGCTCAATATGGACGTGGGTCAAGCCATTTATGACGAGTTGGCCACCAATCAAAAAGTTTACACCCGGAGTCTGATTTGTCCCCACCTCATCTCCAGTTTATGTCGGGATGCCAAGGTTCAGGAGTACACAGAGGATCACCATCCCAAGAACCCCCACGTGCTGCAAAGAGAAAAGGGTAAGAATCCGGCTCAGTTAGCTCGTATGGAGTCGGAGCAATCTAGTTCATTTGCCGGCCCTAGTCAGGCACCATAAGTTCCGTCTTTTTCTCCCTCCGTTAGGATGAGGTTGATTATGGCTAACAGTTTCCGGAACTGGATGGAGGATCAGAAGCAGACACAGGATAATATTCTGACTCTCATCCTACTGATGAGTGAGGGTAGACTACCGAAGGATCCTACAGTGTTCGCCCCGAGTTCCATGGATTACCGTTTTTCTGACGACGTGGAGCGGGCTATCACACAGATTGTGGCTGAGGATGCATCTTTGTCTGAAGAGGAGACTGAGGGAGTTGAGGAGACTAAGAAGCAAGAGACCGGACCTACCACTGATGCTCCTACTGCTGCTGATGATGATGCACCCGGACAGACATGATTTTTTTTGTTATATATGATGTTCCTTTTGTAGTCTCTGTCCGGTGTTAGGGTTGTTTAGGAGCTGTTTAGCCTGTGTGCTACATTTGTACTTCATATGATGTTACTTTTGGCTTTGAGATGCTACTTTGTGATTATCATTGATTTTGTAAGCCTTGAGGCATGCTACTGCTTTCATTCGTGTCTGGGCTTTTATTTGTACGCACTATGAATGTTGTTTTTCTATTATGTGCCTCTGTGGCCTTTCTAGCATGCTTAGATGTTCTGTACTTTACCCGTAGGGGTTATTTTTCCATCTATAGCAATCCATATTCGTGCGTTACATTGCATATCGAGTTTTCTGACGTAATAGGGCCTTACAGTTATTCTATCCCTATATCCCTTTTCGATATTTTGGCACGCGGACCATGTCCCGTGCATGCTTTGCTTTGGTTGTATCCACTTTGGTATAGGGGCTCGGGTGGCGCTTACACAAGGCTGTTACGGGATTCGATTGCGCCTTTCTGCCGGGTTTTTCATGCTAAGTCTTCTCTTTTATCTCATTCACACACTGAGGACAGTGTTTCATTCGAAGTGGGGGGTGGATACGACTTAGCTTTATTGTTTCGATTGATAAATGTGCCATTAATTGTGATATGCTTAGTTAATGTCCATTTTTGAGTCAATTCATGGCTTAAAATCTTAAGACTTTTCACGGTTTGACACCGCGTTATATGCATGTTCCTCTCGAGTAATGTGTGCAGGGCGATTTTATTTTGTCACGATCCTTTTTAATGCACGTAGACCTTGGTTATACTTAGTTTGGTTGCTATACACACTTATACCACTAGTTTCAAGGCGAAATAAAGAAGTTTACCTAGGCCGGATACGGGATGAGAGTCATGGCGCTTCTTTGACCCGCCAGGGTCAAATAAACCAAAATCCCAACATTATACCCTCGTAACCCCTCTAAGCCTTGATAGGACGGTCTGACCACCATCCGAAATGAGCCGTTTTGGTTACTTAGCATGTATTACCCTAACCCTGAGCTTTATTATTGGTCACGTTTCCATTGATCGCCCTACGAGTGGACTTAGTCGTTACTTTAGACACACTTGCTGAATCAAGTGTGGGGTGGGAGTGGTGTGTGTTTCGAGAGGATGCGTGTTTCGAGAGGAGTTGGTTAATACTAGCTAGTGTAACGAAGGGGAGGAGCTCGAGATGTCTAATGTGAGGCTTGTGGTTCAAAAAAAGAGAGGAAGAAGAGAATGAAAAAAGAAAAAATATGAAAAGAGAAAAAGATTGAATTGAAAAGAAACAAAAATGAAAAATGAAAGTTTGAATAAAGTTGAGGAAAAGAAGGCAAAGAAGGAGTGGTTAAATGAATGAAAGTATGATGTTAAGTTTGGAGTTGTTTGTTAATGCATACAGAAAAAATCGAAGGAGTTTGGTGTGGTTTGGTACGTTTTCAAAGAAGAAGTACGTGAGATGATTAGGTTCACTCGTGTTTTCTCTTTCTCCAGTCCCAAATTTTCCTTTCGATTAACCCCGTCCCGATCTTAACATTATAACCCTTCAAGTCCTACTTGACCGTATTTAGCCTCGGTTGCCTCGATTAGTGGAGATTCTAGCCCGGTGTGAGTTGTGTGTAGTCATTTGGCCGGTATTCAAAGCCGGTAATCATTTTGAGTGTAGCCCTCGGTTTATATCACACACACGTCGTTTTCGTGATAAGATAGAGTCAAGTTGTTTACATTCAGTGTCTGCTTTAAGTTCATCTTGATGTCGTGAGTGCTATGCATATTTCGTAAAGTTGATCCCTTGGTTTGTTTTAGAGCGCCTAATTTACTCGAGGACGAGAAAAGGCTAAATGTGGGGTGGTTGATGGGAGTCAACTTCACTGCACTTTTGTAAGTAAATCTACCCCCGTTTATCACTTTATTGGCATGTTTTAGGTATATATAGACCTATTTGAGAGTAATATCGAGAGTTATGTGCACGGGGAGTTAAACTGTCATATCGATAATAAACTCCGCCTTTTTAACGATATTTGACTCTTTTCCAAGCACTTTTGTCTTGCGGAATTACGCGTGGTGTTTGTTTGTATATATTGGTGCAGGACTTAGGTGACTCGAGGACCTGAAGGCGATGTTTTGGAGTGAGAGACATGTTCGTGGCACGAAAGTAGAATGAGAGTGAGGAAAAGTCAAGTTTGGAGTAAAATCAAGGCAAACTGGCGTTTGCCCTACCTCAAACTAGCGTTTAACTCAAGCCCACCCCAAACTGGCGTTTGGTCAGTCCAAATTGGCGTTTAACAGAAGTAGCATCGATGCTGAATGTTAGAGTTTTGGACAACCGAGCATCCAAATTACCCTAAACTGGCGTTTGGATGGGTTCAGCCCGACTTAAGGAAGTTCATACACGACAAACGAGCGTCCAAGTACTTCAAATCGATTTGTTCCTCAAGGCATGATCCATGAACTGGCGTTCAAGTTAAGGCAAACGCTCATCCATGGAAGGAGAAACTCTAATATCATCAAGTTTTACAGGCAAACTAGCGTTTAACAAGAGGTAAACTGGCGTTTGCGACCGACAGAAGCAGATTTTTGACCTACACTATAAATATGCAACTCATTCAGCCCCATATCAGGCTTGGCCGTCTTTAGACTTTTCCTAGGCGATTTAGGTGCGATTTTAGTGTAGTTTAATCACCTTTCAATCCTCTGATTCCATAAATTACTCCCTTCGATTCTACACACTTGTTATAGCTTAGATTTCCTTTCCAAGAACAAAAGATTCAACTTTTTGGTGCAATTATTTCGTCATACATTGTGGATCAGATTTTCTGCTATTTTACGGTAATGAATTATTTCCCTTTTATTATTTCTATCATGTTTTCCTTTCTTATTTCGTTTAATAGCATAATCATGAGTAGCTAATCGTATGTGTAGTCGAATTATGTGAAAGTGAGCGAAAACCCTAAGGGGGATGAGATAGAGATTTGTGTAGTGCATAATTGAATGTTTAAACGATTAATCCACGTCCTAAAACTTATTTTAACATCTTTGAATTAGATTGATCACCTAGTTCACTGTCACACACATCAAACTTATAGATGCATTTTGCGGTGAGATGTGGGATAAGGGGTTTTAGGATCGTTGCGTAGATTCGGCCTAGTTGTTAGGTCCGTTTTCAATACAGAGGTTTGTCATCATTGTTCAAGCAACTCTAGAACTTAATCATGTTAGGATAATCGGTTTTTTAAAGGGAGAGTTGATTAGCTTCACATAGGGTGGTTAGATCGAGTTGTTCAGTCTAATCACTAGAATTAGGAGTTGGCACCAGTGGATGTCGTTAAACTACATTGGATAGGTAGGTCGGTTGAGACACGCTCCCTGTCAAGTCTTTACTTAGGGGTAAAATTAGCTCGTAGGATCAAAGTTCGGCTATACCTTTTAATACTTAGAAGTAGACCCGTTAGTATAATCTTTATTTCTGCACTAGTATAGGACCTTTCACCCTTTGATTGACCTGAACTGAGTTATACGTCAGCTTTGGTACTTAGTCATTACTCCCTGTGGATTCGACCTTGTGACCACTATACTCCCGTTGACCCGATACTCTGTCGGTAAAAGTTAGCGGTTAAGTATTTTGCTATCTGCGTACTGCTATGAGAAAGGAGATTGATGCGCTTCTGCACAATCATACCTGGGAAATTGTTCCCAAACGTCCTCATATGAATATTGTGGGTAATAAGTGGGTCTATCGACTAAACATCATGCGGTGGTCGCCTGGAACGGTATAAGGCACGCCTAGTTGCCAAAGGGTTTCATCAAGCAGAGGGTGTTGACTTTCATGAGACTTTTAGTCCGGTTGTCAAACCGGTTACTATTCGTTTGCTTTTGTCTCTTGCTGCTTCACAGGGTTGGCCTTTACGACAGGTGGATATTCAAAATGCCTTTCCACAAGGGCATTTATCTGAACCGGTTTATATGCAGCAGCCTCAGGGTTTTGTACACCCTGACTATCAGGACTATGTTTGCCGCTTGCGTCGTAGTCTTTATGGCCTTCGTCAGGCCCCTCGAGAATGGTTTTCTAGGTTTACGGATGTTCTCTCTCGGTTTGGATTTTTTGGCTCGAAAGCCGACACTTCTCTCTATATTTACTCTCGTGCAGGTGCTCGTGTTTACATACTTATATATGTTGATGATATCATTATTACTGGCTCTTCTTCTTCTCTTGTTGAACAGGTTATCAATTATCTGGCCAGCCATTTCCCAATTAAGGATCTCGGCTCTCTCTCTCTTACTTCCTCGGCATTGAGTTTCTTCCTCACTCAGATGGTCTCTACCTTACTCGGGGAAGTACATCTTCCAGTTATTACAACGTTCTAGCATGGACAAGGCCAAGCCTTGTCAAACCCCTATGTCTGCCTCTACTCAGCTTACTCTGGATTCCGGCCCTCCTTGCTCTGATCTGTCTCTGTATCGCACTATTGTTGGTGGCTTACAATACCTCAGTTTTACGCGACCGGACATTGCCTTTGCAGTTCACAAAGTCAGTAAATTCATGCATTCTCTACTGAAGCTCATTGGATGGCAGTTAAACGCATTCTTCGGTACCTCAAGCATACTATTTCTGATGGTTTACTTCACTTTCGGCATTCACCTCTCTCCCTGTGTGCTTACTCTGATTTTGACTGGGCAGCCGACTCCGATAATCGCCGTTCCATTGGGGCCTACTGTATCTTTTTGGGCAATAATCTTATCAGTTGGCGGTCCAAGAAACATTTTACTGTCTCCAAAAGCAGCACTGAGGCCAAATACAAAACACTCTCTAATACTGTTGCGGAGGTTCAATGGTTATGTAGTCTCTTACGTGAAATGTCTGTTTCTCTACCGGCTCCGCCGACCCTCTGGTGTGATAATATTGGCGCTACGTATCTCGCCCACAATCCTGTCTTCCACGCTCGAACGAAACACATAGAGATCCACTTTCACCATGTTCGAGAGCTTGTTGCGGCTCGTAAGCTTATTATCTCCTTCATTACTTCTCAGGACCAGCTCGCGGATCTCCTCACTAAACCGTTGGGCCAGCCTCGGTTTTCCACTCTCAAGGCCAATCTCCGTGTCCACTCTCTTCCCACGGGATTGCGGGGGCGTGTCGAGGATATAGGTAACTAGTTCAAATAAATATATTATTGTAATTTAAATATTCCGTATTTATCTCTTATAACTTGTTCCCTAAGTCAAACAAGTCTATATATTTGTATTATGTTATTCTGAATGAATCAATGAAAAACACGGTATTCTAAATTGCAACATGCACACACAGCATTAAATCATAGTAATGTATGGTCTTAGATTTAGTCTTTGTCATACTTAAAAAAATATATTGTACACTTGTCCTCCGTAAACTCCATTTGCTTAGATTTTGGTTAGATTTGGTGTATTTAGAGTGTAAAAGTGTCCTCGATGTAAGCAAATGGACTTTACGGATGACAAGTGTACAATATATTTTTTTAGTCTGATATAGACTAATCTAAGCCATCTTGAGTAAATCTAACACCATACATTACAATGTTTTTAACGCTCCGTGTGCACATGATCGCCGCACACCTCCGTAAATAAATCAAATCTCTCCCTTTGATGCCAAACTTTATGACCAGTGACCACCACTATCATACCGACTCTTTTTGGTGGCCTTCTATATTTTGGGATTTTCAAGGGGAGGTATGTGTATGTTTAGGAGGCCCACCCGACATATATATATATATATATATACAAAAAAATTCTATCTCCCACAAATTTAAATCCTGCTCTACTATGTTAGTATGTTATTTTTTCAGAACTTCCAAAACCCTGCCAAGTTTGAACTGCTTAAGAAATAGAGGAGAGGGTATCTTCACCCTATCTCACCATCTGGCCACCAACTTTCGAAACAGAATAGAGAAACTTAATCATCGTAAAGGAACGTTTTGATACAAGTTTTTTCCCAATTGGAGAAGGTATGAGAAACCGCCTCTTTAGGAATCTTGAGTTTTCAGTAAGAATAAGATTTTGGAATCGTCTTAATCGTAACTTTGATTGTATAGAAGCCTTTAAGGGTTGTTAATTTAAGTATAGAATTCTTGGTGTTTAATTAGGTTTGGCTGAATTTCATCAAGTTTTGTTTGCTGGCATCTTCAGTTGGGAGGTTTGGCTTCAAAATCAACGTAAGAGGCTGTTCATATGGAACCTTTGTTGTTTATAGTGTTTGGCAAGTAATTTGGTCATGTTTTGTGTATCTTTTGTGTTAGAATCAAAGTATATTCTTTGAATTTCTTTTGGTACTTGAAATCGGTGAAAATTTGCAGGTTTTAAGACAATTTTCAAACTTTTGGCGCCGGCCAAAATGGTTTAGCGTGCGCCAAAGCTGAACAAAACCAAAAACATAATGCTATGTCAGTTTTAGTGCAGGCCAAAAGTGTTCGGCGCCGGCCAAAATGGTGGCCAAAACCAGTTTTGTGTACTTTTGTGTTTTAAGGCTTGGCTTGGCTTACGGTTGGGCCTTTCTTATATGTTTTGAAAGTGTAACAAAATCACATAGATAGGGATGAAAATCGTAACAATCAAACATAAGAGATAGTTTTTAGTTTCGCGCTATCTTTTCGTTTCCACTATGAGTTCTAATAACCGACTAAGTAAGGCTTACGATTATAATCAGATTAAATTTTAATTATAAGCGTGCGGACATTTTTCCCAGAGAAATACTAGGCATCTTGGACTTGGACGTCACAGATATACGTAAGGCTTACGTGTAATGTTACTTCAATTTAATGTTATATGTGCCGGACCTTTTTTCGGGATAAAAACTCGGTATCCGGAAACGAGACGCCATAATTAATCTACAAATAAACTCAATTCTAAAGTGTGTTCATTCATTTTACTCTGCAAGCCTTTGGTTAAAACAAAATTGAACCTTTTTTTTTTTTTTTAACAACTTTGTTCTTGAAGTTTCTGTTGTTATTTCTTGAACTTTAACAACAACCCCATCTCCACTCAAAAAGAAACAAAAACAAAACAAAACAAAAAAAACAGCCCCATCTTTATTAATAGCATTATGATGATGTTCATAAAATGACACAATCAAAGTGGAATCAAACCTCTTGAAATCTTGTCCAAGTAAGATACATGATGCTATATATATTATAACTATGTTGTATAGGAATTTCAGCAAACTCTTTTTAAATGTATTGATATCAAACATAATCCAGAGAAAACATACAAAAACACACACAAACACACAAAACAATCAACTTCAACTGGAAGTCTTCAACCGGAAAAACCGGTTCCACCAACGCTCGTGATGTGTTTGACCTAGGACAATGTTTCCTCGAAACGTTGATCGAAGCATTTCGCAGATGAGAGGGAGTTGAAACCTTCCGAAAAAGTAGAGAGGGATCCAACCAAACACCGCTGATACGATGTAAATCCATTTGAACTGTGAGGAAACAGCAATCTGAAGGGCAGCTGCAAAAGCAACAACAGTAGCTGATATGGCGAAAAAGAGCATGAAAAGACCTCCCATTAGCTTATGAGGAAGTGAACCAGCAAAATCATCTTCAGCATACGGCGATGTCTGAATTGCCAAGAACAACAAAAGTGAAGTCAAGGACGAAAACAATGCCAGCCCATTTGCTATTGTAAACACAGAAAATGGAATTTTTCCCAGGAAATTCGGGTCTCCATCGTTGTTAACGCCACCGGGCACTTGTATCATTGCTGCAAAACGGCTCCGGCCACAAGGGTGGCCACCACCATGCAATTCTCCGATGTGCTTTTCATCCATTCCTTGGCTTCGTTGTGTAGCGATTCATGCTGCAAAGTGAATAATTCTCGTGGAGTTTTATTTTCCTTGTCCCGTGCCAACTTGCATTCGTTTGGGACAAGCGCTTCTATCATCTACATGGGTATATATGCATTTTGATAAAATGACAAGTCAATATTATTAGCGATAATTAGGGGCATGTTTGAAATAATTGAAACGGAATGTTGTATAACAAGAGGTTATGGAATAATGTAATGAATGTAATGTAATATAATAAGATGCAATGAAATAAATAAATAAATAAACTGCATGCATTACATTACGACGTTTGATATACATTGTAATAAAATGATAAAATTATATATATTATGACAAATATCATATACCTCACCTGGCATCGACTCACCACCCCACTCACACCTATCACCCACCCACCTTGCAACCCTCACCTCTAACCAAGGACGGAGCCAGAATTTGAACTTTGGGTGAGCTAATGGACTATATCCGTTTCAAACGAGACTGGTTGGATTAAGAATATTTTATAGATCAAAGGGAGACTATATATATTTTTCGAACGGTGATGTAATATTTTTTTCGGGTGGGAAGGACAACTCGCATAATTTTTATAGCCCCTGAAATACACTTGCCTCCATCCTTGCCTCTAACCCCAAATCCCAATTTCGATAGTGAATTTTGGTGACTTGATCTCTAAATCCGATAAATAATTTTGAAAATTAGTGAATTTCGACTAATTTGGAACTAATTTAAATGTTAAAAACACGTGAATTTCGATGAAATGATGGTTTCAAAAGATTCGGTAAAGTATATTTTTGATTCTCCCTCATTCCCCTAAGTCGGTTTGATGAAGTTGCAAGCTGAGTTTCTTAACCCCGTCCCAATTAGTTTGACTTGATCTAAACCGATAAATAAACCGAGTTCCATTTATCTGAGAGCTGGAATGATTAATTACAAGTCGCGAAAGTCAATTTTGGTGAGTTTTTGGTCATCCGGTGGAGAAATTACAACTGAAAGTCGGAGCCGAGTTCCACATCAACTATTTATGACAATTCCGATAAAGATCTTATGGTGGTAGGGTTAGGGATTTGTGCTTATAAAACCAAAGTTGTAATCAATGGAATTTGTGTTTTTCACAAGTTTGTGAAAATCCTTGTAACTTTGTGCATAGTAAAATATCTACTTTTATGTCCGTGGAGTAGTCGGTACAACGCCGTACGTTAAATCATCACGTTAAATCACTCAATTTCCGCCATACTTTGTGTTTGCTTGCTTTGTTTTTATTTTTTATCAATTTCCGCGCATCAAGATCTTTGTGTTTCCATTGCTATTGTTTTAATATTTAAAGAAAAAGAGATATTGCAAATCAAAGCTTCCCATCTATGTTTTAACCTTCCCATCTATGTTTTAACACTAACACATCCACCCCACCTTTACCCGGCCCTTATCCCCTTCACCCCATCCAACCCCAATTCACACCTCACCTCCACGCTCACCCTGCCTCTATCTTATCCAATCACTTTTATCGACCTACCATGCCCGCATTACACCTACCTTACCATCACCCAAACCCACCTCACCCCTACAATTGCTCAAAGTCTCAACCTCACCCTTACCATTACTCCTATTATGTCCACTTCTCCCACCCTCATCACACTCACACCCCTAACACTACCCTTAACCCTACCCTACACCATCCACTTACACTTTCACCCCACCCACACACCGTATCCTTATCCCACCTAACGGCCACATCTACCCTCACCTCACACCACATATTTACCATCCCATTTCACCCACTGTCACCCCACCCTACCTTTATTTCTTTCCACCTACTCTACACACCTTACCCCAACCCTACACTCACCCATTCACACATCCATCTCACACCCAATTCCCTCACCGACCTACCTTATCCATCCACACCTTGACTCCACACCCCGTTCTCAACACACCCACCCTATCCAATCTCACACTCACCCTACCCTTACCCCACCCATGTAGCTTACCCATACCCACTCCACCTATCATGACCACACCTCACATCTACTCTACCCTTACCCATATTACAACCTCACCCCACTCCATCCCCAAGTATATATATTTCATTTACATCCATTCAATCTATTTTCAGATTGAATGAAAACGATCAAATTTTATCACTTTGTATATAATGATATTTAATCAAGTCCATTTTATTACAATCATGCAAGGCGTTTAATAGGGAATGAACAAACAGACCTTTAATCAAAGACAATACGAAGCAGTGATCATAGGGAATGAACAGACAGACCTTAAACCATTGAAACTCTCGTTGCAACTGGAGTGCTGTACCGGAGATGGAACGCAACTGCTCATATGGTGCTTTCTTTGCTGCCAAATGCAAGATGTTAGTATTACTACTACCTTTCTCATCATCATCAACTTTTAGCTTGAATATGGAGTATTTGGCTTCTCCGACAAGATCGATCAAATAACGGAATATCTCTAGTTGCCGGTACTCGACCGCGACGTGAAACAACATCCGGTTTTGATGCACTGTCCAAATCGTTTTTGGAAAATAATTCAACCATATTACTACCAGCTCAAAAATTCCATTCTTAGTAGCTAAGTGTACCGCTGGTACAAGACCATCCAAGTAGGAATCTTTCACCTTATTATCATCCAATCTGGCCACTTCTTCACATATAAGTTTTACCAGTTCCATTGAATCTGTAAGCCTCAACTTCTTATGGTGTAATACGATTTTCCTGCTCCCTGTAAACCAAGAGTGTTGGTTTTACGTACATAGTTTATATATGTAGTAGTATAAGATTACAAGCTATATATATAACCTGGTTGAAGAAAAGACTCCCAATATTCAAATTTTCCACTTTTGAATAGTGAATAATACTTGGCCATTTTCATAAGTATAGTGTCTTCCTCCGACCCCACTTCCACTGCTGCCACATGAAGCACTAAATCTGGATTGTCGTGGAGTACCACTAGGCATATATCTGCCCAAAGATGTGAGATGAAATATATTAGGATATCATTTTGTATTTATTGTGAATTATTGTGTATTTATATATCCCGTACCACTAGGCATATATATACGTTGTACTCCTATAACATTCATTCATAATGAAAAATACTTTTCGTCAAATAATTTAACATGGTATCATTGAGATTATGGTCTTTTTTTTTCTCTTCCTATTTTTACCCCTCGGCCATCTATTTTCGATTTCTTTTTTCCGTTCTTCTCCTCCGGCAAGACTCCCCCGTCTTCTTCTTTATCCTTCTTGCAAATCTCTATTTCCCAAACAACAAATTCAACAATCAGCTCCACCACCAGAATATTCGACAATCGGCCTCTTTAATTAATAGCACAATAAGAAAATTCCACCTCCACCATCACTTCGCCGACCCTAAACCCTAACACCACCAACAATCAGCTTGTTGCCCTCAACTTTGCCACCCTACTAAATTCCTTGCAGCCTCGAAGTTCCACCTCCAACTAAATTAACTATACCATTTTTAAATTTTCTTTCCTCTCCTTTTTTTCTTCGACTTGTGCTATCCATCTGAGGCTTGCTTTCAATGATTATTAATGTGTATCTATTCTTCATCTGCGATAAAAAAACAAAAAAAAAAAAAAAAAAAAGTCTCCATGGCTACCAATGCTAGGTCATCTCGCTCTTCAGCTCAAGCTCAGCCTAGACAGCCTCATCAACCTCGGCCTTCTCTAGGCAAATGTCAACAAAGTGGTATCTAAGGTCACTCTACTAAGTGCTGCCCGACATATCCCGTCTTACAGAAGATGCAGGGTCCTTTTTCTCCATCTTTTGGCCCTATGCCCTCGGTCAATTACGCTCAGTCTACCACTTCTACGTGGATGCTTGACGGTGGTGTCTCTCATCACATGACTCGGGCCCTTAGTTTTCTCTCTCTTCATGATCCGTATACTGGTACTGATGAAATTATTATTTGTGATGGTAGCTCCTTCTCCATTTCCCATATTTGTTCTATATATCTTTCTTCTTCAACCTCGTCTTTTACTTTATCTAATGTGTTATGTGTCCCTAATCATACCCAGAATTTACTATACGTTTCTAAGTTTTGTTATGATAATTTTGTTGCCATTGAAATCTTATCTAATTCCTTTTTTGAGAGGGATATGAAAACATAAACTTGTCTCCTCAAGGTTAGGCTAGAGATAGTGTCTATTACTGGCAGGGGTGGACGCAGGATCCCGGGTGAGGGAGGGGGGATAATATGGGCGAGTGTAAATTTTTAGGGGGGGAGTGCCTCCTACCAATGGGGTGGATCCGCACCAATCCTCTTTTTTCATTTCAGTTAATAAATCTTCCACATAGACCATGCATTACTGTTGTGGCTATCATTCATTTTCTATTATGGGGGCAGAGTCCATAAGGACATGTTTTAAACTTAAATGGTTGAGAAGGACAGTCACTACATGTGTTACTGTAGTTTTGTACACGTGTTACTACATGTTTGTCCTTCTTAACCATATTAGATTAAAACATGTCATTTACGACCTTTAACCTTTTCTATTATTCAACAGCTTGTTAAGCATAAACGTTTAGACATATCTTCTGTTACTTTGTCCACTTGTGATGCTTGTTTATGGAATAAAAGTCATCGACTATCTTTTTCTGACTTTACTTTACCGTCTTCCCGTCTTATTGAGGTTATTTATTTTGATGTCTGGACAACCCCCATTTATTCTAGCGTTGGTTACAAATATTATGTTGTCTTTGTTGACCACTTCACCCGTTATGTCTGTCTTTATCCTTTGGTGCATGAATCTAATGTTCTCTCCGTGTTTGAAAAGTTTGTTGTGTATGTTGAAATCTTTTTTCCTCCATTATTAAAATCCTCTACTTGGACAATGGCACGGAATATATCGCTCATCGTCACTTTTTAGCCACCAACGGCATCACCCACAACACCACACTACCCACACCCCTCAACATAATGGCATCTCAGAGCGGCGTCACATGCACATTGTGGTGTTTGCTTTGGCCTTACTTCATCATGCCCCTATTACCCTTACTTACTGGTCTTCTGCTGTCAATGCTTACATTTATCTCATCAATTGTATGCCTACTAAGACTTTGGATATGCTATCCCCATACGAACGTCTATTTTCAACTCACCTAATTATTCCAAGCTCTGTGTCTTTGGTTGTCTTTGCTATCTCTGGTTGAAACGCTACCATTGCACAAGCTTGAGTCCAAATCCATTCCCTGCATATTTCTTGGATCTCTCTCACCCAAATTTCTTACTTATGCTATGACTTGGCCACACATAGGCTCTATGTTTCCCAGGATGTTTGGTTTGTTGAAGATTGTTTTCCCTTCCTTTCCCAACCTGCTGATCCGTCTGTTCCCTCTCATGATCTCTTCCTTCCCTCTACCCACGCCCATAACCGACTCTATCCTAGTTCTTTATCTCCCTCACACCATCTCCCCATCTCCCCACCTCCTTCGCCTCCCCCCGTCTCACCCTCCCCTTTCTCAACATCCTTCCCATCCTCATATATCTCCTCCTCTCCCTCATCATCGGCCTCTTCTCCTATCTCTCCTCCTCAACCTCATCACCCTATGGTCACTCATGCTCGTAATCAAATTTTCAAACCTCGCACCTTTCTTAACCTCAATGCCTAACTAGATTCTCAGCTCTCTGATACAAAACCTACTACGATTAAACATGCACTTCATAGACCTCATTGGGGTCAATCTATGTCTGGCGGATTTAATGCATGTGTTTAAGCGCAATGGCACTTGGTCCATGGTTCCGCATGACAACTCTTTTAATGTTGTTGGTAGTAAGTGGGTCTTCCGTATTACGAGTGATTCTGATGGTACTATTGATATGCATAAGGCTCGTTTGGTTTCCAAGGGATTTGCAAATCTCCCTGGCATTGATTATTTTAAGACATTTAGTCCAGTTGTTAAACCTGCCATGGTTTTTTGGTTCTCAGTCTGGCAGTGTCTCTAGGTTGGTCCCTTCGTCAATTGGATGTGAATAATGCATTCTTGCAGGGCACCCTTACTAAGGACTTTTATGTGGCTCAGCTTCCTAGTTTTGAGGATGTTGGTCATCATTACCATGTTTGTAAGCGCCACAAAGCCATTTATGGGCTTAAGCAAGCTTTGCATGTGTGGTATCATGAGTTGAGGTCGTTTATTCTCTCTTTGGGGTTTTGCAACTCCACTATTGATTCATCCTTGTTTATTTATTGCTCTGGACCGATCACTACTATTTTTCTTGTCTATGTGGATGATCTTGTCATTACAAGTTCTTTTGTTGATCATGCTCAACACATTATTGATCAGCTTGGCACTCGGTTTTCTATTAAGGATCTTGGGGACTTATCTTATTTTCTTGGTGTTGAAGTGACTCCTAACTCCTCAGAGTTACTCTTAACGCAAACCAAGTATATTACATATTTACTTCACTTGGTGAATATGCAGGCTACCAAGCCTTTTGCTACTCCTCTGCCCACAGATGTTGTTTCGTCCATGCATGCCTCGGCTGACCCTCATGATGATGTCACCTAATTTCAACAAGTTGTGGGGGCGCTTCAGTATCTCTTATTTACTTGTCCTCACATTTCTTATGCGGTTAATAAGCTCTCTCAATACATGCTTGCTCCCACCACGATCCATTAGTCTCTTTTTAAAGGTGCTCTACGTTATCTTACTAGTACTATTTATCATGGCTTGCAGTTCTTAGCCTCCCAGTCGTTTGATATACATGATTTTTCTGATGTTGATTAGGGTGGCAACAAGGATGCTGACTATTATTCTACTAGTGCCCATCTTGTTTTCCTTGGTCGAAATTTGGTTTGATGGAGCTCGAAGAAGCAGTCGACTATTGCTCGGTCCTCTACTAAGGCTGAATGTTGGTTGTGGCATCCACTGCGGTTGAGTTAGTTTGGATATCTTAACTTCTTACTGATCTTGGGTTTGCTTGTTCATCCACTCACATGATTTTTGTGATAAAGTTGGTGCCACGCAGCTATCTGCTAACCATGTGTTTCACTCCCGTATGAAGCATGTTGCGATTAACTATCATTATCCGGGATCGGGTTCAACAGGGTCTTGTTCGTGTATCTCATGTTTCCAGCGCTGATCAACTTGTGGATGCCTTAACCAAGCCACTTCCTCGGCTTCATTTTACTCATTTTAGGTCAAGCTAGACCTTCTCCCTCGCAGTCCCACTTTGGGAGGACGTATTAGGATTTCTTCAGTATTTTGTATTTATTGTGATTATTGTGTATTTATCCTGTAGGTTCTAGAATGTTCTCTAAAAGTGTATATATACATTGTACTCCTACAACATTACTTCATCAATGAAAAATACTTTTTGTGAAATAATTTGACAACATATTTTATTTACTCAAAAGGAAATTATATATATTACTCAAAAGGAAATTATATATATTCAGGACATGAACGAGAATCGAACTCTGGTTCTCATCTATGGCCTTTACCATTAGGCAGGATCTAATTCCGATGTATAGTAGATAAAGTGGAACGTATGAGGCTGGGTGAGAAAAAGTATGTGTAGGGTCGTTCTAAAAATAATCTTACCATGAAAGCCAGCAGCAGTGATTCGGAAAACGACCTCCCTAGGGAAGGCATCTTTGGGTGTACTTACTGCAAGAAATTTGACCATAGCTTTACGCGCTTCGACCCCCCATTCAGTTGCAAGCATGAGAGGTGTGTTCCCTAGCCCATCAAGAGACTCAAGCAAATCTTTATTCTTTATCACCATTTTCTTTGCAACTTCCACTTTTCCGACCTTAGCTATGTAGTGAAGGGCATTATTTCCATAACCATCCTTCTTCTCGATATCTCCTGGTCGCAAGCGGTCCAATAAATTTAATATAAAATCACTGTTCCCAGCTCTTGCTGCTACATGAAGTATGGTCATTTCTGGCTCCTCGATGGTTGATGTGAGCGCTTCCGGATGGTTGTCGAGGAAGACCACGGCATCTTTCCATTTTCCATGGGTTGCAGCTTGCCATAGCTTCACAATGTCCACACCTGAGACATAAACATCGTATATTTTTAATCATAAAAATACATCATTTAATACAAAAAATATGGATCTCAGTAGGTGTGTTGGTCCCCTCTTTTAACATGTTGTATCCACCCCTACTAGAGCGCCACCGCGCTGAGGCAGAGCGTCGTTTCTTTGTGTTTAATTATTTATGACGTATGACATGGGAATTAAGTAAAGAATTTAAATTTTCGCATGTCGGACGCTTGTGGACATGGAGACACACAGTGTAAGGAAAGTAAACGAACTTAAGATCAATATGGTTGCAGCATCACACAAGACACAACTTGAATAGCTGATG
Source organism: Gentiana macrophylla (assembly GCA_026214975.1). NCBI lineage: Eukaryota > Viridiplantae > Streptophyta > Magnoliopsida > Gentianales > Gentianaceae > Gentiana > Gentiana macrophylla. The sequence continues at coordinate 30,607,255 of CM047813.1, forward strand.
ATCTTATAACTTAGTATTAAAAGGGTTTCATCGTGATTTCTCATTAAGGACAAGATAGTAATTTTGAATTACTTAAATGTTCTAATTATATATTTGTATTTGTAGTATAATTATCATAATTATAGATAACTAATCACTACAAAAAAAAAAAAAAAAAAAAAAAAAAAAAAAAAAAAGATCTTTTGTTCAAATCTTTGGTGACAAAGAGGAGATTAGTTGCTTCTAGTGACAAAAGCTTTGTTTGTCTCTAAAAATTGTGTTAATAGCGACAAAAAGTAATGTTGTCACAGGAGGTTTAGTGAATTTCATAAAATATATGGTCTGACTTTGCGTATCATGCAATAATTATTGGAATGTATTCGTCACAAAAAAGTCAATTTTTTGGTAGTGAATTACAATCAATTAACGGGGAATTAAATTCGGGAGTTTAATACCTCTTCACATAACCCCACTTTCTCTAGTAGTTGTCATAAAACAAAAAACCGGCCGGATATTCGATGTTTGCCCGGAAGGAAAATAGAAAAGGGGTGAATAAGGGAATCTCTTCATTTCTGATCGATCAAGCTAGCCATTGGTTTTGCAGGTAAATTAGGCCAAGGTGATCACCAAGGCGAGGAGATTATTCCGTAGTACTTTTCATCTCAATCTATAAGGCATATTGTATATCCCTCTTAAGATTCTGTTTTTGTTCTTTAGTTTTGGGAAATTCAAGTCTTCTATGTAGTCCGTTCGAATTGATTGTAGGGATCATAGAAGTTGTACATAGTACCGGAGATCGACATTTGGAAGTTTATTTTTCTTGACCAAGGTTGCAATCTAGGTAAACAGGTGTTCATTTGAATCTAAGTTGTTGTTTGGTGCTTTTGGCATGGTATATTTTGTTTGTACAATTTTCAGGAATTAATTGTGTAGTTTTCAGTGTGATTTGGTTGGAACTTTGGGTGCAGATTTGTCCATTTTTGCAGTCTGATGTTTTGCAAAAACGACATCAGGCATGCGCATGTGATGCCGGTTTGGATAGGTTTTAATTCTGGTCGACCAAGCGTGCGCTTGGACATGCCAAGCATGCGCTTAGGACGATAGGAATTTCGGATGAACCAAGCCTAAGCTTGGGAGGTCAAAGTGTTCACCTGACATGTAAAGCGTACATCCAAGTTGTGTGCTTGGGGTCAGAGATTTTCGCAATATCAGTTCTGGTGGCCCAGGCATGCGTGTGAGAGGATGAAGCATGCGCCTGACCCTATTTTCATGAATGATGATCGTGTTCCACGTGTTAATTGTGTGGTTTTGTAACCTTAATTATCACGTGGCAAAGCAAAGTGTCCGCTTTATGGTGACCCTGGTTGCGTACCCTGCAAATATCCTTTATGGTAAAAGGTACGGGAGCACATGAAGACGTTATTTGACTTTGTGTGATGTTGAGCTTAGTAATCAACATCATCTATGCAACGTGCTAGGTATTTTACCGTAGAACGGATTATGGTTATAGTGGTTTTTAGGAGATCATTTTTTATGAATTAACATATGTGGATAGATAATTGTGCAAATATAGATGTGATGAGTCTAAAGATAAAACACCATGGTTTTCAGTGAGGCGTGTTTCTGTTTCGCAACTTGGAGTAGTACTCCGCTCGGGGCAAGCCCGTGCCACATGAGGAGTTGATGATATGTCGTGGTGCATTCTCACCATGAAAATTAAGTGTCCTTAGACCATGTGTATTACAGATCTCTTTGGTGGTTGAGCTTTGTTATCCGAGCTAGTAGAGGTGAGTATGCTTTTATACATACTTGGTACTAATTGTAATTCTAGTTGTGACTGTTTTATGGTTATTATTCAGTGTTTCTACCCTTACTAAGTACTTCCATACTTATCTTTTTAACTTTATTTTTCTCCTCCTCAAGAATGTTGACATGTCGAAGATGATGTTGACTTTGATATTGTGTAAGTATGTTGAAGAAGCTATGAGGATATGCATATATAGCGGACACACATGTATGTAAATTGGATCCACGGACCTCGTTAAAAGTAATAAACTCAATATTTTACCTAAAGAAAAATGTGTATATAAAACGGGTAAACAAAGCTACAAATGTATAATTGATGAAATTAAAATTCTAGTTGTCTTAATTAAAAAAAAAAAAAAAAAAAAAAAATGCATGTTGTTACCGCTTTGCAGCCTCTGTTGTAGGCTGGATCCTGCGGGCATTGCTTGTTCTACACCTTCGACGTTTAATGCCAACTCTGATTGCCCCACCATTTTTCTCGCGCGTATGGCCTTATAATAATATTATTCAACTACAGCAAATTTATAGCAGGGATTTATGTTTAAAAAAATTAATAATAATTTGTGGGAGGAAAATAATTACACATATATCACGCCAAGTATAATTCTGTTAGTACGACGATTAGTAAAAAAAGGGTTTGTACCGATTCCATACCTTGCGTGATCTTTCAGCCCATGGCGGGGACACAAGCCAATAACACCACCGCCTTCTTTAAAATTCATATTTATAATTAACATAAATTTTATATTCATCAAAATCAATAGGAATCCAACATTTTAAAATGGGCCCCTACCTGTAAAAACTTTTCACCAATATATCCATTTAAAAAGTGCTGACTTTGTGGTCTAAAACTTGCACCTGAACCATCCTAAAATTTCACATTAATTAAAGACCCACCTTTATATCTTATAGCGTATTTAAGATCAATTTTTTTTTATTTTTACGTGAGCTAAAAAATAATAATAAGTAAGACTAAGACCCAATTCAATACACTATTCAATAAAAAAATTCTAACCAACCTGTATATATATATACCGTTTCCTTATACACGTATTCAAATAATACATCCTAAAAATAATTGTCACGCGGTAGTATTTTCACATTAAAAAGCTATAGAACAAAGTTTTCAAATCAAAAAGAAAAAAAATAATTCAATTAAGCCACCGATTATACATGAACACCCTTGCTCATTTCTGTATATAATTAAGTATGCATAATGCATGGGTACATTAGATTTGTAAGACGAATTTGTGCTTTCTATTCTAGAGTGTTTTATAGATAACAGAATGCTTACGATATGTTAAGGCATGAAAACACGTTTAAAATACAGAAATCAATACTCACTAGCTACTAGAGAAAGAGCCTTTTGCGACCGTAGTATTTGCGTCAACGTTGCATGGACGCAAAAATGTAGTATTTGCGTCGACATATCCATGCAAATGCCTTACAACTTTACACGTAAACGCTAATACATTTTCCCGTGGTCGCTAATACATTTCCCGCCATGCCTTTAGCCAGAGGGGAATTTTGGAGATAGAGTATTTGCGTCGACTTTAAGTATTTGAGTCAACGTGTCCACGTAAATGAAATTATAATTTTCTTTGAAATACAAATATTCAAACTTATAAAAAAAAAAAAAATCGAACTTAATTGCGTCGACATATACTACTAGCTAGAACAAAACCTTGTGAAAATAAAAACAATCGATGCCGAATTGTATTCTGGTTTATATGTTGACAAACGGTGCGATATACAAGTTGTATTATCACAGATCTAACTGACTAAAAGATCAAGCAGAAAATTGAATAAAATTGATGCTGATAATAAAAGGAGTTACAAACCGGGGCCGGGGCGAGTGTATTCACTCTATGTTTAAGAGAATACATGTCCCGATCACATGCATGCCCATTATAGTCGCAATTGTTTCTAGACACAATGGCTTTCGTCTCGACTCTCGAGTTTAGCGACACTTCAAAAGCTGGATAACTACTGAATGTTATGACTTCTTTTCAACACGACTCAATGACGATGAATGCAGAATGTTTATGATGTAAGAGATAATAAAATTCGATGTCTTAAATTTCAGTAATAAGCGGTATTTATATAATGGAGAGGATCCTCTCAAAAAAAAAATGGAGAGGAGGATTCGTAGCCGACCTTTTTTTCTTTTTTCTTTTTACCCGAAAGACGAAAGATTTTATTGCCGGTAGATACAAGGACAAAGCCGGATCACGCCGGAAAACGCCGGATTACAACCGGACAAACAGAATAAAAACACGACCTAACAAAACATACAACACAACAAAGCCGAATAATAGATCGGGTCGAGGGTGCTGAACGGAAGGAAATTTTTCCAAATAAATTAGAAGGCGTTCAGACACATGGATATGGATCCTCTAGGCAATCTATTACTCGACAAACATACACGCCTAGTCAGCAAACAAAACTAAGAGTAGATATAAAACAACACTTATATAATAATATATCCTTCTCCGCCATGGCTCCACCGTCATACACCACCAATACATCGAAGAGAGCCTGAAAGAAAAGCTTTCCCCCTCAATAGCAAAGACATATGGAATCCGATGGAGGCACCACCAACCAACGGTTAAGCCGGGCCACACTGAAAGTCTCACCTCAGATCCGGACAAGACGACCATAGATCTAGCTACTACCACCGCGTACAAGCCAGAGACCTGCAGAAAAAAGGTGTGTATGGAGCTAAGCCTCCTGACGGGTTGAAGTGGAGGGCTTCCAGCCGGCCACCAAAAGGAAGAAGGAGAGGCGGAGGGCTACAGCAGCAAAACGAAAGAAAAAGAAACTAAAAGTATATACAAGCTGCAGAAAGACGGAAACAAAAAGGATGGACGTCGGCAGTCAAGGGCCGCCGGCGCCGGAAGAGCAAGCAAAGGGGGAAGGCTTTTACAGAGGAAATAGGGTAAACTTTTTTGGTTCGTAGCCGACTTAATCCACGCATTTTCAAGTTCCTCAAAAAAATCTAACCAACTTAATTATCTCGTTCACTCATGTCTAGAATCCTCTATATAAACCGCGCTATTTATTGTTAATTCAAATCAATTTTTGGTGTAATTTCTTAAATCGAACCGAACTGAGCCGGCTGGCGGTGGCAGCGCACATGATGAACCAAAAGTCATCTAAGTTTTCCTTCTCGCACAAAAGTAATCTCGCCTCTTGGGTCACATCCCAAAGTTTCACTCTACATTTTCGGTGACGAGATGATCAACTTCCTCTCCTGTAATATGTGTCAAAGTCGAACCGATTAGCATGAATTTCGCCTTTTCTACTCTTTTTCTCCCAAGACTCAGAGCGTTAATTTTTTTTCAACTTTGTGATAAACCGGGGTGTAAACTGAGGGGATAGCCCGCTAAAAAAACTGAGGGGTTAGTGGGGAGGGGTTTCTTTTTAGGAAAATATTTAATCCATACAAATCTTTCTTACCGAGAAATACAAGGGCTTATTATTGTTTCGCAAGGACGGAACCAGGAATTGGTGGTCGGGTGTGCTAATAGACTATTTTTATATGCTCGGGTGGGCTGGATTAAAACAACTAACTGTGTTGCACTAATTTATATAAGGTTTATTGTGTACCGAAAATAAAAATCGGATGGGTTGCGCCCACCCTAGCCAGGGGCTGGGTCCGTCCTTGTTGTTTCGGATCCTCTTGACCAGCATGTGGTTGATCTACGGTGGAAAACGATTTTATATCGTGAAAAAGGATTTTCGGAATCGGAATAGAAAAGGTCGCAGATATCCATTGCTCTTGTTTAGGGTTTATGAAAGATGTTTAATGATACTCAACCGAGTAATTAGAACCTTTTTCGGTTGTATTGTTGTCCATGCCGCAATTGCCCCATCACCAAATACTAGTTGGTGGTCCAAACCAATAGAATTTAAGGAATTTATTATTATCTCCTATTTTAAAATTACCCACCATTCATGTTATTTTAAATTGATGACATGATGGTTCAATTACTTGATCTAAACCATAAAATCAATGTTACACCATATAAGTCGTGGGTCTTGTAATTTTATTTTATTGGGCAAAAAGGTCCTAGAAAGCCCTTAATTATAAATTTGAAACATTATAATTTAAAGTATATTAGGTTTTAGTGCACTTTCCGTCCTGTGTATAAATTTTAATCCAGATTGTATTTTTTTGTTGATTTAAAAACAAAATATTTTATTTCGAACTATTTTGCCCTTTCTTTTAATCCCTAATATTCCGTTCTACTGTTCATTAAATCAAACTCATCCAAAAAGCCGGCATAGCTCCACCAGCCGACATTGACGGCAAGTTTCAAATCCGGTAAAAAAAATGGATCCAGAAGCCGCACGGACCGCATGGATCCAATACACTTAGATGTTTGAATCAATTTCGGTATTCTTCAAGATTTTTGATCAAGGAAATGATTTTTTTTTTTATTTGGCAGGTAATTTGTGTACAGCAGACTTATCATCAATATCACCATGAAAACGTTCCACGCATTTTTACGGCCAACTCCCGTTGGCTGCTTTTGTGGCTACAGTTATGGTTGGGATTCCAACAATACTTATTGTAAAAATTTTCAGCAAAGCTATAGCTAAGTGGATTCTTCCTATACTTGCTAGTATCTTCGACCCGTTTTATTCGTTTATTGGAATTTGTGCTTCATTCTATCATTTTTTTTGTGTTCGACAGCTCAAGTTGATTCGTTAAGTTTACTTTCTGATTGACACCAATGATAATTTGTGCTTGATGTTTTGTGTTCGTTTATTGGAATTTGTGCTTCATTCTATCGTTTCTTTTGTGTTTGACATATTGATCATATGAGTTTGAAATTACCACTATGAATCTTTTGGCTCAGCATGCTAGTGTAGTGTTCTTCACATGAAAACAAAAGTGGACTTGTATTGTTGTTTCTTAGTCACAAGTCAAAGAGCCTTAAGTGTGTTTTTCACTTGGTTCATATCATTAAACTTTCTAATACACTAGTTTTGAGGGTGTTACCATGTTACTGTGTTACTGTGCTACTGTTAATATCACTATGTGTTGTGAGATTTTCAGCTATATATATGCCAAGAATAAGGTTGGAAATCAGATTTTGAGGAAGAAAACCAAGTGTTTCAGGGCTGAAAAATGGGTTGAACATCGAGTGTATGATGTAGAAAATTTGATATCATTGTAATATCTTGAGCTTGTTAAGGTATGTTGTGTGTTTATTCTTATTATTTAGTGACTTCTTTGAAATCTTCAAATACTATTATTGACTTCATCTTGTTGCCTTCTTCTACTTTGTTCAAATATACAGAAAATTGCAATGTTTCAATGTTTTTTTTCTTTCAAAAAAGAATCGGTTGTAGTGTGCTTCAAACCCCATCTCTTACATTGGGAAGCATACTAATGATGATATTTCAATCATTAATAGATAAGAAATGCAATGTATATTTGTTTTTTGTGGTTATTAGTACTGCATAGTGTTTTGAGAAGTTGAAGAGGAAAACAGAATTGGTTGTGTAACTGTGATGATAAGGTGTTACTGTGTTACTGTTAATATCGCTGTGTATTCTTCGTAAAATGTGTTATTGCAGGCATATAGTGTCTTTATTTTGTTTTAATCTTTCCTTGCATTCTATTATTTATTGTGGTGTGGTTTTGGCCTAGGTGATTGAAGGTTGTTGATTCAAATGGTGAGGCAATGTTGGTGTTCTTTTGCCTTTAGAAAAATGGAGGAGCCTAGATTCTCTATTGATGAGGCCGAGCTGCTGCTATTTAATGCATTTTCTACTGCATACATCTTTCATGAAGTTTGATGTGGTGCGGGTTTGAAGGATAAAGGTCTATAGATGGTAAAACAGACTGCTTTTGTCTTCAACACCTTGAAGAATATTTTAGTTCTCTTGATAGGCTTTTTGATTATATTCAATATTATTAGGCTTTTATTCTCTTGATTCCTAGGGAGTTGCATCTCCATAATGCTTTGATAGATTGTTTCATTACGATATGAAGCATTTTTTTTATAGATTGTTATATTACGCAATGTTAATGGTGATATTTTGTCTGTTAATGAAACATGTTATCATTCTCGTGTATTCTTGTATTCAGTAAACATCTGATAAAATTCGTCTTTCAAATACTACGTCGAAAGGGTATCAAATGAGGTCTCAAATGAAGAGAAAAATATATAAACTTTGGTGACACAATTTTGATGCTCAGTGTTCTAAATCAAAAGTTACGGTCGTTTATAAGAAAAACGCTCCGGTTAATGCAAATATTTTTTCGGCTTTTAAATTTACGTCGGAAGGGTGTCGTATTTGGGCTCAAATTAAAGAGCAAAAAAAATATGAATTTTGGTGAAAAAATTTCGACGATCGGAGGTCTAAATCAAAAGTTACGGTTGTTTGAAAAAAAAAAGCAGCATCAGGAATGTGAATATGCAACCTTCATAAACAACATTCAAACCTGAAGACGCGCGCTTATGTTGGTTGAGATCACCTGTCCGATTTCGGTGTCTAAGTAAAAACTACGTAGTTTTATGTGTGTTTTGATTTTGGGTTTTGTTTTTTTTTTGTTTTCGTTAAATTTTCTGAAAAAAATAAAACACACATGAAACTACGTAGTTTTTACTTAGACACCGAAATTAGACACCAAAATCGGACAGGTGATCTCAACCCTGCTTATGTAGGGTCAATTTTGTTCGTGTCAAATTTTTGTCATTTTTGCAACTAAAAAAAGAGTGTGTCCTATTTATTTATTTTGTCATTTTTCCTCAACCCCCCTATAATTTATTTATGGGCAATGTTAATGGCACCACACCCAATATACTCGGGCACCACACCTGTGTAAAATTCAACTTTTTAGAGGTCGAAATAACACATTTCGACTTTTCGAGAGTTAAATAACACATTTCGACCTCTAAAAAAATCGAATTTTATACAGATATGATGCCCGAGTATATTGGGTGTGGTGCCATTAACAATGCCATTTATTTATTACTTCTATTTTTTACATCTCATTCATAGTGGGCATTTTTAACCTTTTAAATGAGAACATGAGCTATGACTCGATGTAGTGAATGTATACATTTTGTCACTCTTCTCTTCCTTTCATTTTTCGACAATGTTTTTCTATAACAAAAAAATCACAATAAAATGACACAATACATGACAAGAGTCGGAACAGCACCTCGCCATATGTCGCCTCCACATCAGCACAGTAATAAATATAGATGGAAAAATCCAACATCTTAAGGCCCAAGAGCCCTACACAAGAATCCGAACTGATCCCAGCTCGGCTATCCTCCCCGACCTCCGTAGGTCGGCCAAAACACGGAAGGGTTCAGCCAGTTCAGCTCAGGCCATCTAAGTCGGCCAAATTCAATCCTCAATCGTATTTCCCACGTATATGATAAACAGATAAACATGGAAAGAATCTCAATTCATCAAGACTCTGTTTCTGACATTTAAATATGTTCATAATTATTTCCAACAATTAAGGAGATTAAATCGTAACTATCTATTCCTTAGGGAACACGAAATCCAAGTCCAACAAGGACAAGATCCACGACGGCTTAGGGCATAACGCTCCTCTATATAAACAATCTCTAATGGAACTACGAAAACTTGATTTCAATACACTCATTGGATACGTAGACAGCTTCAGATACATTTCTCAAGTGCAGTCTAAACCACCACCAAACACTCCCCCGCTTCACATCGTTTTTAGGGTTCCATCATAGAACAAATTGCCACTAGGAAAAACAGGACCCGGATTTATTACCCGACGATTTCCAGCATCGTCAATATATTTTTACACCATTATTATTTATAATATGCTCCACACCAAGCAATGAGTCTTGTGTACATTATAATCAATGACGTAATTTGTATTGTATTATTTGGTTTTGGTCATTTTATCGCACAACTAAGCACAATTTGTTTTTAACAACATAATGTGACGGTAAATACTAAACATGAAAACACAAATGGAAAATAAAAATTTGCTTGGAAAAAACAAACTAAACTAATATACTCTAAATTCTTTCACATTCTACTATTATCCTAGCTGAAATTGAAATGAAGCCCTACTTTCAATTTAAATTGAAAATGGTATAACATATTTACACTTGGTATGACATTCATTGAACATTCGATGTGGGATTATTTTCATTGCTCCCACTTCCTTGCCCCGTTCGACGACGTGGGGGCGAAAGAGGTAAAGAGAGGGATGGGGTTTCTCTCGCTTTTGGCATTCAGATGTTGTACTTTCCCTAGCTTGCTGCTGCTTCTTGACCATCAACTGCCTGATGCTCCTGTGGCTGTGGCTGTGGCTGTGGCTGTGGGTATACGAATCGAACGTTGTTTAGATTATCCATCCCATGATTCAACATTGCTGCTTCTTGATTGTATATCCTATGATGATATTGTGGAGCATTGTTCATCATCGATCATTATTCCAGGATTCATCAGTACGTACTTCTTGTGAATATGAGATGGACCATGTAAAATGTATGCCTGCAACTGCAACCCTCCCAGTAGAATTCTGTGTGTACAAGAATATTCTTTGTTCAGCAAACACCATTATCATCATCATCCTATATTATTCATTATCACTTGTGCATATGAGATCCTTATAAAATGTGTGTGTGTGTATAGTAAGTTTCTTTGTCTTTGTCCAGCTCCCACCGCATAATTTGCTGTCCAGTTCGAATTACCTGCATCTTGCATTTGCATTTGCATCTGCATCATAGTTTCTGCATGTATTGTATATGCATTTTCATTAACATAGGATCACCTAATAAAGTTACAGGTGTAGTCTAATTCACGTTTGTAAACGTAAAATTACTCATAAAACGCGGCATACGTACCTGCAGGCATGGTACTGCTATTATGGCTTGGAAGACCTATTACTCTAATTGTCTTGGAACGCCGACATTTCCTGGATTCTGAGGACGTGGTGCAGGTGGAACCATCGGTGCAGCCGAAAAACGAGACATATATCCCCTCAGTCGGAAAACGACTGTTGCTCAATCTTAATAAATTTTCATCAGCACCCAACAGATTCTCAATTTCTCATAGTGTCTGTCAAGAGTCCCTGGAGCAAACTTTAAACTAAATATGTATCCCGAAAAGTGAAAACAATGCAAGTATTGTATAGTAAGTATGATTACAAGATATCTACAGAATATAGTAAGTATAAAAGCATGCAAAAAATAAAATATATATGATGATAGGGAATCGCGCTAGACCGAATAGCGCAATGCTTACCGATATGAACTGGCGTAAAATCATCAGAATCTTCCCATTTAATTAGTAGGCTTGCCCAGTTCGGGATCTCGTTCTTTCAATAATATTGGGCACTTATATATTCAGCTGCACAAAATTAAATATTAGTCACACATAATTTACTGAAATTTAATTTGGTTAACCGTAAATTATAAAATAATTTTGAAATAAGTATGGCTTGATGATTGATTGACGAATTATAACCTCAACTTGCAAAATTCCAGATGCCAAATCTGCTTGAATTCCTGATATATCTGACCATGGTATTTCAATCTTTTTCTTCAATGACTCTTCTTCTAAAATTTCCGAGATAATCTTACGCTGTTTAAAATTGAATTTTGCTACCAAAATTCTTCGAATTTACCTTGACAAAGAAAAATAAGAACGAAGAACAAAAAAAAACAAAAAAAAAATAAAAATAAAAATAAAACTTAAATCAGACTTAAATAAATAAGACAAAACAAGAAATTAAAAGGATTTTTTTAGTCTATTTTATTTTACCACATATTCTCCGATCGATCGTCAATGATATTGCTGGACAGATTAGCAAGGTATTAACTACATAATATTACAGTATTAATTACAAAATAATTAACATTATTTTCGGTATATTCTAACATAAATCAATATTCATCAATGCATGAGAAACCAATTAATTAATGATGACTATTGTAAAAACCCAGAAAACTATATTAAGCAAAAATATATATCTGAATTCTGAAATCAACACATTGTAGAAATAATATAAGCAACGAACTATGTTACTTCATTCTACAACCTCTCTTAAATCATACATTTAATTATAAATGATACCAAAATGTATATATAATTCATTGATTATACACAAAGAAGAAAGGATAACGATTATCAAGAACTTGAAATTTCAATTCTGAGCAGGACATTGGTCATGTCATCCTCCGATAAATCTTGAGCAGATAAATTCTGGGAATGATGATGCTCTTCATCGACATTAATTATCTTGCGATGGCATCATGTTATCTTGGGAAGGGGGGTTCTTGCTATGATCTTGGAATGGGTTCATTTTCTTGCTGTTTTTTTTCTCGACTAGAGACTTAGTACGTGAAACTTAAAAAAGAGAGGGCTTTTCTTTACACTCACAATTAATTGGAAACAAATTTAAGCGAAGACGTACAAGAGGTGTTTCTCTCATCTCATGTAACGCCCCCAGACCTGGCGTCTGGTAACGCTACATGAGTCATAAATTGTCCGGTCAACTGCTTAGACCGTCGTCATCGCTTGGTCTAAGAGGGCTAACCCGAGTTGACAAGATATTTTATGTCTCACACTTATATGGAGGTGAGCTTTCTGCTAATTTCCCGATGTGGGATTTTACATTCTCACCCCTTAGAAGAAGGGTGGCGTCCTCGCCAGGACGGCCAAGACTGGTCCTGGATCGTCCCTACCAGAGGCAACTACACCATCTTTCTTATACGGTGCAGCGCTTAGGGCCGTCTGATAATAGGCTCTGATATCATTCTGTTGTTAGGAAATCTACGCGGGAATGCAGCGTAATTAAAAAATTTATTTCCTATCGACCCAAGATCGACTTCGTTTAAGCAATAAACAAAAGGGCTAGTAGACGGTGGTTACCTTGGTTGATCTAAAAGATCGACGCTTTGACCGTCTAAGGAGAGTAGTTCTGCATAGAGCCGCCCAAATGTTCGGCCTCTACCGCTAGTACACACGAACAGCCCGCCGGAATCCCATTATGGATTGCTATTGGAAAACTCCGGTTGCTAGACCGGCTTTTTTCCCCTCTCTCCAACTTTCTATAAGATGCTCTCTATTTTACACAAGAACTATTAGTTCTTGGAATTGTGTTGTACAAAAAGAGTTTGACACTTAAACTATATTTATAGTGTATGTGGCGCCATATTTAGGTGTGGAGGAGAAGAAAATATTTTCCCAATAAAATAAGGAAAATATATTTGATTGATTTATATCATTTATTATAATATCTCATATTAAATAAATCTAGGATATTGCAATATCTTATATTGAATATTTCCAAGATATTGTCAATATCTAATATTGACTATCTTTACCTTTTATTACATTACCATAAATCACTTTACACATGTGTATATATCACATATATATTACACAAATAAATCTATATATTATATATATCCACACACAGTTAGTGCGCATGCAAATCTCCAATTTGCATTGATGCGCCACATGCATGCATGCATTATATATATTTATATATATATCTAATATTAATATTTGGTAATACTATTAATTAAATTGCACAATCCAAGTGTATCTTATACACACACAAATTGTGCCATCTTTAGCCAAAGATTTGGCATCCGGAATATTCTTTAATTAATATAATATTATTAATATCTTGTATTTAATTTATTCATAATAAATAAATACCACCATATTAATTTACCACTATAACCTTTATAGTACGAGATAAACTTTCCTTATTTGGTTATCATCTATAACCACATTTTAATCCGGCTAGAAGTTCATATGTGTGTTACCCGATAGGCTTCCGAATATGTTGGCCGTAGGCACAAAGTGCAATTTACTAAAATATCCTTCATACCTAACGATCACGGGATAGCGTCTAGCAACAACACACGTGACCCCGATCATCGGAAGAGTCAAATGCAATGACTACTACCTTTCATGTGAAGCGATTGATTACCGTGTAACTTACAATCCTATCGCTATTAATAATCCATACGATCGTATCTAAAAGTGTCAATACATAAGCGATCGTATCTTATAATCTGGATATCATACTCTCTCAAAGTAACTCATTTACTCCCACTTTGCAAAGATTCACGAGAGTAAGACATTCCTTATAAGAAGGTCCTTTCGGATATTCACCCCTACTAATAGGGTACGCGATTCCCAGACGACCCCGGGCCTGGTAGCGCTAAATGAGTCACAAATGTCCGGTCAACTGCTTAGACCGCCGTCCTCGCTTGGTCTAAAAGGGCTAACCCGAGTTGACAAGATATTTTATGTCTCACACTTATATGGAGGTGAGCTTTCTGCTAATTTCCCGATGTGGGATTTTACATCTCACTTTCTTCACATCCTTCACATATATATATAATGACGAAGGCCTCAGGGTATTTTGCGGCACGTGGCTAAACGAGAGACTTAATTTTCTGCTTTTCACCCATCATAGCTATTAGCTATTGGCAAATTTGATAGTGGTCCGGAATCGGATCGCATGATTTTGTATAGGTTCCTTATGTCTTAAACGTAACCACCTATGACATGGTGGTTATGGATCACCATAAAATCATTGTTATTTATTAGGTCTAGTTGCTATTAAAAAATTAAAAATTAAAAACCGTAAATGTTGTTCTCTGGTGATACTCAAAATCTGTCAGGATAGAAATCGAGTTTAATTGGGGTAAGTGGACTTCGAGAAGATAACTCAACTACTAATTTGATGTAATTGTTTATGATTATTAGATGAGCCAAAATGATTAATTGACTGCCTACAACACAGGTGTTTGGGATCAAGCTAAAACGTAATTCTGATTTAGCGAATGATGGGGCCCTTTGATATATAAGACTCTGTTGTAGGAGCTAAAACTTTGAAGTCTTGTGATAAAGAACGTGGATGAGATCATTGATCGGTTTGTAGCTCGTGTTATAATGAGGCAGAAATCATATATGGAGCCATTATGGAGCCATTATTGTAACTGTTATTATCCCGGGGGCGGTAATATCTGCTAATTGGCCGGACTGTCCATTAGTTGTTAGGAACATGTACTTGATCGTTTATTTCTGAAATCTATGTACATATCATTGCAGGAAGAAAAATAACAATAGAACAGAAAGATATAAATATGAACACAGAACTGGAACAAAACCTTATTCATATATTCACATATTGCAACTATTGAACCAAAAATGCAGAAAGCAAAAGTAAAAAAAGAAATTATTGATCGAGGCAGCGTAGAGCACGGTGTTCTTAAGACATTATTGTAGCGACTATATATGTGCACACGGATATGACAAAGCGTCACCAAAGATACAACGAGTTAGTACCTATCTGGATTATGTATTTATTATACCCGTATCACGAATAAAATAAATATTCAGAAAAATAAAGAACAATTTTATTTCCAATTCAAAATATAAATATAATTACAATAGATGTAAAAATAACATATAAAAGGATATGCAAAACTGAGACGAGTTGCACTATGTCCTTAAGACAAATTTGCACCGGCTTGTACCCATGGTTGTTGCAATTGTCTTCCAGGATAACTCAGTTACCTGTTCAGATGGAGAGGTACTTCAACTCTGAACTTCAACGAACTCTAACAGTGCCCAGAAACTCTTCAACACAGGAAAAGAATTTTATACAATGGAATGTATGCTTGTATTATATCTTGTGTTGTTGCTAGTGTATTTCACTTGAGTTTTTTTTTTTTGGGTGCATTTAAAGGCACCACATTTTTTCTACCTTAGACACCACAACACCATAAAAAATAGATGTTTACCTAAGGCACCACATATTAAGTCTATTAATTATAATCTTACCAATCTCACCACACCTCTCTAACTACATACATATATATCCTTTTTACTAATTCCAATTTTCTTTATTACAAAAATACCCATTTACATATAAAAACTACAAATTTCTCATCATCTTCCCCACCCATTCCTACACCACCAACCCACCACCACCTCCTCCTCTATCCGCCGTCTTCACAATAGGAAACTTCCATGCTGTAATGATTTTTTTTCCAGGTCCTCATACGACTGAAACATTTTTTAATAGATCGTTCAACATTACTAAAATGGTGAATTGAAGTCTTCTTGGGTAAATTTCTTGCTATCATCCGAAAATTGCTTTTCCCATATAATTAATTCAAATGATGAAGATTGAGGATCCTCATATATATATATATATATATATATATATATATATATATATATATATATATATATATATATATATATATATATATGAGACAGATGGGGATGGAAAAAAAAGTAGATGGGCATGGGGCTGTGGATAGAATGGGGGACGCCGGAAGAGGAGGACAGCAAGAAGGAAGTGGTGTTGTGAAGGTTTAGGGGTTTCTAGAAGAAAGAGAAAAGAGGTTTATTGGTTAATTTGTAAAATTTTATAGGTGTAAGGACTGTATGGTAGTTATTTTGTTAGGAGAGGAAGATTTTGACAGATGCGGTGCTTCAAGTAGAAATGACAATTAAGTAATTATAATGTGTTGTATTTTGTATATGTAAAAATCAATGTGGTGCCATGGGTAGAACAACATATGAAAGTGTGGTGCCCATTCATTTTGGTGCACAAGTAAAAAGAGTGTGGTGCCTTTAAAGACTCCCTCATTTTCCATCTTGTGAATGCTTGTTTATATAGAGGCTTGAGCAGGCAATGGAAAGGTCTCTGCATTGATAACCATTAATGTATTTACTTCCACTACTCCCACTTTGATATCAATATTATTGATGACAGTTTCGAAGATGAAATGTCTCAGCAGAAGATGAAAAGTCTCGACTCAACTGAAACATTCGATCTGCTTCTTTGAAGGTGACTTAATTGAAGCGACTATGCCTCAACTAATAGCCCGAAAATGCCTTGGTGAATTAATTTCGGTATCTTTGAATTGCTTGGTGACCTCGGATTAATTTCGGCATTCAAAGATTCAAAGATTCGAATTTCAACTTTTTCAAATTGATTCGGACTCAGACTGACTTGCCACCCTGCTGACTTTGTCCAAAAAGATAATACAAACCCAGCCCAAGGCCTCAGGCCCAAGAAGGCCCAATTCCCCAAGGTCAACGAGCGCGCGTGTGACAATTTTAGCAGAACATCGTCTGTCTAAAACCATTCTTAACTCTCTCGCTTTCTCTAGGAGCTTATACCAATCATCAACTATCATCATATAAATACTTGACATTGGAACACTCATGTTCCAATGTGGGATAAAATTTTACACTACATTATTTCTCATATCTCACAACAACATAAAGCGTTAATATCTCATTCATCCGTACTCCGAATTGAATGATTTAAATCCTATTGTAAACTACTTATTGTGTAGTTTTCAATAATTTAATAAAAGTCTCGATAAATTTAATAAAAGTCTATCGAACTCGCTTTTTAAAATAGTTGTCGTAAATGATTAAAAATCGATAAAATCGATAAAATCATTTTTCCTCTATTTTCTCCAACAATCCACTACATGAATGGATATTAATGCATATGCTGACTCTGAAGAGATTTCTGACAGAAAAATATTGCATCAGGAGAGGTAGCTTCTGGCTTTGAACCTGCCTTAGTGAAATACTATCGGATCTACTCGGCTAATCAGTGAACTATGTCTTGAACTGTTCAGCCTTTGTTGTAAAACCAGACAATAGTACTCACACAATATTTCTCTAAGCACCGTATTTGGTTCTCATGATTGTGTTCATTTTGGCCATGAATCACCCCTGGTTTCAGAAAGTGCGTTAGAGAATTCTAACCTCTGAATTCTCACAGAAGCGGCCCCACTTCACACTTACATAGGTGACCTCCTATCAAGAGTATTCTTCCATACCCCACTCGAATTTAATCAAGTTATAGGAATCATTAAAAGTTTTCACTTAACCTTTACACCGCTGACATACAACACTTTTATTCACAGAATGGGTAAGTGTTCACGGAATCTTCATAACTTAGTTGTCCCATTGAACCATGATCTTGGGATCTCCAGTCAACATGTTTGGGTTACCATTACAAAGTTTATGTCTCAATAGGCTTTAATCCCATTCCGAGTGTCAATTTTGACATTTGATCTCTAGGTAAACCTTTGTGTAGCGGATCCATAAGATTCTCATTCGATCTAAAGATTCTCCTTCGATCTAACAAAATCGATGGAAATCACACCATTAGAGATCATTTGTTTAATAGTATTGTGTCGCGCGTCACGTATATATGTCAAGACTTATCATTATACATAATGTTTTGTGCTCGACCTGTCATAGTAGATGATGAGCTATGTTTTAAGCTATACCCATTTGATTAAGATTTTTGATGATTATCGCATGATTCTTTGCTTGCATCTACAATTTTGGAAATTTTAATAGTTTGTATTTAGAATTAAAGTATGACATCACTGTGAATATACGAAGGTTTGAATGTGATAGGAGGGATATAATTTAAGGTTTGTATTCAATCTAAGATGAATAATATGAATAAGATATATTTAAGTGTCGAAGTAGTGCCGATGATTTGAGTGCGATGTAGGGCATTATCTCGAAATGTCTATCATGCCTTTATGAGGTTAATAGCTCCCATTGCACGATGATAGTAGTCAGCTAGGTGTTATCAAGCGTCTATTCTTTTGGGAATGAGGAAGCATATGCTATCGTGTGTAATTAAGAGAACTTTAAGAAAAATTAGCAAATAGTAATGTGAAAAGATGGGTGAGAACCTTAGTTATCTTACGACTATCCCAGTATAAGCTGAATGATATGTTGTAGGGATTATCCTCTAAGTATATAGGAAATATTTTAAATGCTCCACATTATCTTTTGAATGTGTATGTTTTTGTGAGGTGCATGTTATAATCATTTTATATTTCTAATTTAGATGAGATGTTGGCTAGTTTTGCTTGAATCAATTTCAAGTGTGGATTTAGTGGAAATTTATTATGGCTATGCACACACACTTAGGTGAACCTACAAACTATTGAATATGCTTTATGGTTGCATAAATGTTTATATGTCTCGAGTCTTGATTATGTTTTGTCTTGCTCGAACGAGCAAGGTTTAAGTGTGGGGAGTTGTTAAGGGGAGTGATTTTATGCGTTTTATAAGGATATATTTTATATCAATTCTCTCCATATTAATTATGTTTCTCCACGAATCGAGCTTTATATTGAAATATTGAGCAAATGGTGTTTTTAATAGTTGAATTGCAAAAGCATAGCGAATTATGTGCTTAAATTGTGATTTTATATTATTTTGGAGTTATATTACGCTTTGGTATGTTTTACTATCTCTTAGATACATGTTTTTGAGCTAAAGAGGATTAGAAGAGGTTGCATTCGGATTTTTACGATGAAGAGAGAGATAGGGATGAGAAGAAAAGGATAAAGATGAAGAAATCGAAGCTTAGGCATCTTTGGTGGCGTCAAGTCCGTCACTTATGGGCCAGGCGTCCATTCTTCTGACCTTTGGCGTCCAGAGAGTTTTTACATCGAGAGTTTGGGCGTGTAGGCACAGAGCAGCGTCTGCTCTAGCGTTGAAATGTTGGATGAAGCGTCAGAGAAGAGGGCGGCGTCAGCGCCGACTTCATGCTGACCAACTTAAAACTCTAAATCTGACCCTGTCTAATGCACACATTATTTGATCTCATTGCCTCCGGCCCAGCCCCCTTTGGGGAGAAATTTGGGGTGATAGATTAGTTTTATTTTGCTTTTACTGTTTTCTTCTTTGATGTACTCCGTGCTGCAATTGTTCGAAACGATTTGAATCCTTTTTCATTCGGAGTTTTTACATTTCTTTTATCAAAGTTTGTTTTATGATTTTATCTCAAAGTTGTATCTTTTCTGTCGATTATTTGTTATACAGCGTATATCGGAAAGATGGTTGCTTATCGATGTTTGATTTTGATGGAAGTCATGTTAAACCTTGGATCACCATAGGAAAGGTTTGATTTTTAACCTTGACATAGCGGAAGTTGATAGGTTGATTATCTAGGTTATTAGATTGCAAAATCTTACACCTTGTTGTGATTGATAGGCGAATTATCTAAAGTAGGATTCATACTTTGATTAGGTGAACCACATCTTTAGTTAATCATCACAAGATAACCTTAGATAGAGATAGAGGTTTGAAGGATTGGATGATTTTGTTTGTTCATTGTTAATCTCCAGTTTATTTCCTTTTACAATTTAGATTTACATCCTCTGTCGATTTACTTTTAGTTTTTCGTTTTGAGTCCATCTTACCCGTGTGGCTTTTTGCAAATCTTTTTTATAAATTTTCTTTTGTTTTAATGATGCAAAATCTCGAACAACCTATAGCAGGTGACTATCTATCATCCAATTTGCAATAAACTCTTGCTTCCATAGTGGAGCGAGCTATGCATGTTTACTGTGGATTTCCAGCGAGACACTACAGCACCACCAATAGTGAATACATATCCACTTTTGACTTTCAAATCTTTTGGTCGATCACAATTTGCATCACGGTATCCTTCTAATACTGCTTTGGATATAAATGTATAACATAATCCCAGATTCATTGTAAACTTTAAGTACCTTAGTACCCTTATCAAAGCTCTCCAATGATCCTCATTTGGATTGCTTGTAAATCTGAGTTTATTCACGGATGCATGCTACATCTGGTCTAGTACAATTAGTTATGTACATCAGACAACCGATTATTTGTGAATATTTTAAGCCGAGACACTTGTTCACCTTTGTTTTTAACTAAATGAAAAGTTAAGTCAATTGGAGTTTTTCTTTGGACTTTCATTAACGACATTAAATCTTTTAGAACAAACTCAATATTATGAGATTGTGTCAACGCAAGTCCATCAGATATTCTAGAGATTTTAATCCCCAAAATTACATCTGCAACTCCCATGTCTTTCATATCAAAATTTTGAGTCAACATCTTCTTAGTATTCATGATTACATCACGAGTACTTACCATGATCAACATGTCATGAACATATAGACATACTATCATATAAGAATTAGAAGTGTTCTTGATATAGACACATTTATCACACTCGTTAATTTTAAATCCATTTGACAACATCGTTTGATCAAATTTTTGGATTTGACACAGCCTCAGCATATGTTCTTGGATCATTTTCTACCATGTTGGTGAGAAAATCCGGACCAAATGACGTTGAAGTCCTAGCCTTTTACTTCTACGAGGTTCGATTTCCTCATTTTCTGAATTGTTATTCTCTAAGGATTCGTGTGTCATCTTATTTGGACTCATGATTTCATTGTTTTTGTCTTTGTTCTGAAAGACATACCCAAAAAACACAGCATATCTTGACTCCATGACTACATTCACATGTATATCTAGGATGTCGATTTATGCACTAGAAATCTATATGCACTCTTTTATTCGCATAAGCGATAAATCACGCAAATCTATCGTTTTAGGCCCAATCTTTATTTGTTTAGGTTTAAGCACTTCTAATTTTGCTAAACACCCCCACACTTTCAAGTATTTGTAGTTTGTCCTATGCCCTTTCCATAACTCATATGGGGTCTTATCCATCTTTTAGATGGAATACGACTAAGAATGACATTCTTTGAGAGGATGGCCTCCCTTACAAGTTATGAGAGTAAACCCGAACTTATCAACATAGCATATTCATCATCTCTTTTAGAGTACGGTTCTTGCATTCAAAGAATACCTTTCGGCCCGAGGTGTATACGGAGGCGATAGTTTGATGAATAATGCGAGATTCTGAACATAGTTCATTAAACGGTGCATCATATTCACCACCTCTATCACTACAAACCTTTTTGATTCGTTTGCTAAGTTGATTTTCGACTTCATTATTATAGTTTTTGAATGCCTCAATTGTCTCATCTTTGCTAATTAGCAAATAGACATAACAGTATCTTGTACAATCATCGATAAATGTTACAAAGTATATTTTTACCGTCCTTTCGATTGCACAAATTTTAAATCACACAAATCTGTATGAATTAATTCCATCGGTCACCAAAAACAGGTCTTTAACCAATTTAGAAACAACAACCATTTGCCATTTTTTATGTTCTAATTGAATAGCAAATTCAAAATAAATATAAATTTGTTATCTCACGAATAAATTTATTATTTGAATGTATTAATCACTTATCCCTTAACTGGAAAATTATTTAGGTACAATAGTCAAAACATTGAGCTCATACATACCCAGAATCACACTTAAGCAAAAATAAAATTAGAATTATTCTAATTTTATTTTACAATCTGAATGTCCATAAAAACAATTTATCGACCAGTGCCTTGCCAATTACCAATCCATTACTGTGAAAGTCTAAATTTGTTTGCAACAAATTCTAATTTGTAACCAGTTGGTAAGTGAGGACCGAGAAATAAAATTTCCACTAGATCCGGCACATCGCGAACATCTCGGATAACCAGGATAATTTCCACTTTTTAAATTCAACGTGATATCCATAGCCAGCGATTTGGGACGTTGTTGAATTTTCCATGAAAAATTTTCTTTAATTTCTGGTATCCCCGAATAAAGATTTGTTCGCACACATATGTTGAGTAGCATCGATGTCTACACACCAACCATATGTCTCTTCATCGATTAGATCCATGTCAATCTCGATCTTTACTTGAATTTCTTTCATATCTGTTCAAAAGCAGAAGATAAAGCTATATTTAGCATACAACTTGCATCGAAATAATATTTCTTAGTCACAACATAATATTATGTCATGGTAAATTAAATCACTATAATCAAAGAAAGAATTATTTTTAACAATTCTCACTCGAACACTTAATTAAGTATCACAACAACACATTCACATTAAGATTCACCTCGGTGATTCTTCACATTTAATTTTTCTGGTTTCTCACCATGAAAAACACCAGCCACAACACCGTTTTCACTTCCACTTGCCGCGGCATTAGGAGTGGGTGTCAATGACGCATCATTAACAGTAGTCATTTCTGTTCAGAAACAGAAGATCAACAATCAGAAGATGGTTCGTTCACAACGAGACCAAAAAAGATGAATCTGATTTTACGAATACCACCGAATGATATTCAGCTCCAAAAAAATTTGTTGAAACCAGCGAAAATTTTATTTTATTAATTTCGCATACAGAAAAAAAAATTCAGAACAAAAGCGGTTCGGAAAATTTTGTCTTAAGATTGTTATACCCGTATGCGAATAAAATAAGTATTCAGAAAAATAAAGAACAATTTTATTTCCAATTCAAAATCTAAATATAATTACACTATTTGTAAAATAACATATAAAGGATATGCAAAGCGGGGCGAGTTGCACTCTGTCCTTAAGACAAATTTGCACCGGCTTGTACCCACGGTTGTTGCAATTGTCTCCCAGGATAACTCAGTTACCTGTTCAGATGGAGAGGTACTTCAACTCTGAACTTCAGCGAATTCTAACAGTGCCCAGAAACTCTTCAACACAGGAAAATAATTTTATGCAATGGAATGTATGTTTGGAATTCTATCTTACATTGTTGCTAGTGTATTTCACTTGAGTTTTTTTCCATCTTGTGAATGCTTGTTTATATAGAGGCTTGAGCGAGGCAATGGAAAGGTCTGCATTGATAACCATTAATGCATTTACTTCCACTACTCCCACTTTGATATCAATATTAATGATGACAGTTTCGAAGTTGAAATGTCTCAACAGAAGATGAAAAGTCTCAGCTCACTGAAAAACATTGATCTGCTTCTTTGAAGGTGCCTTGGCTGAAACTGACTATGCCTCAGCTGGCCTACTCAAAATGCCTTGGCTGAATTCGAATTTCAGTATGTTGAATTGCTTGGTGACCTCGGCATTCAATTTCACATTGACTTTCAACTTTGACATTCAACTTTGACTTTGACTTTTCGACATTAATTTCATCTTTCATCTTTCAACATTGATTCGAGACGGTGACTTGCCACCATGCTAAGTTTGTCCAAAAATACCCCAGGTCCAAAAAGGCCCAATTCCCTAAGGTCAATGCGCGCGCGTGTGGCAATTTTAGCAGAACATCGTCTGTCTAAAACCATTCTGAACTCTCTCCCTTTCTCTAGGAGCTTATACCAATCATCAACTATCATCATATAAATACTTGACATTGGAAACATCGGAACACTCATGTTCCAATGTGGGATAAAGTTTTACACTACTTTACTTCGCATATCTCACAACAACTTAAAGCGTTAATATCTCATTCATCCGTACTCCGAATTTAATGATTTTAAATCCTATTGTCAACTACTTATTGTGTAGTTTTCAATAATTTAATAAAAGTCTCGATAACTTTAATAAAGTCTATCGAACACCCTTTTTAAAATAGTTGTTGTAAATGATTAAAAAATCGATAAAATCGATTAAATCATTTTTCCTCTATTTTCTCCAACATGTACTTGAATGAGGAAAGCAAGCAAACTGATAGGGCCATGTTATCCAGGGGCGGATCCATGAATTTATTTCAGTGGTGTCACCGGAGCCTAAAACATAACTTTTTATCGCAAAACGACACTTTTTAACAACAAAACTATATCGTTTTAATACTAAAAAAATCTCGAATCTCAGTGGGGTCACGTGACCCCACCCTACAACATGTACCTCTGTCCCTGATGTTATCTCAAACTTATGCAGGAATTTTTTTGGGATTTTTGATATGTAATGCAAATGATTTTCTTCTCTGTTTTTCATTCGGTGATTGTCGAAATATATAGGCAAAAAGAACAGATACATTGTTTTGTTCTGAAGCGATTAAAGTGCTTCAGGCTGGACATTTTAATTCGAATGGATGCAATGTTTGATTCAGAAAATTCCAGAAATAAAATCTTTGGGATGGCCCAAAAATTTATTATTAGGCCGAGCCTAAGGCCCAAGCATACGATCGGGGCAACCGGACGGCAGTTGGCGCGGGTGTGTTTTTGAACCAAACAGGATCTAAGTCATCCTTCCCCCACAAAATTCACAATGCGTTTGGATTGGTGGAATGTAACGGAATGGAATGACACTGATGGAATGAAATGCAATGGAATGGAATGAAACCGATTCCATTCCTATGTTTGGCATGCAATGGAATGAAATATGCAAGATTGTATTAGATGTGACAAGTAACACGGTAGGTGATGAGAGTGCATGATAACGAGTGTAGCAGCGGTGGTGGGTAGTGGAGGATGATGTGAGGTGTGCGATAGTAGTGGTTGTGGTGTTGGTGATGGTGGTGGTTGTGGTGTGCGATACCATTGGTTGAGATAGCGGCGGCGGTGGTGGTGGTGTGTGATGGTTGTAGGTTGCGGGCGGGCGGCGGGCGGGCGGGGTGGGCGGTGGGCGGTGGTGGTTGATTTTTTATCACTAGGTTATGCTTACATTTCATTCCATCAAACCATTCCGTCCATTCCATCCATTTTTTATGGATTGAAAATGGTAAAAAATCATTCAAATGGAATGAATACTCATTCCATTCTATTGCAACCAAACACGCCAAAATGATGGAATAGAATAAAAAATCATTCTATTCCATTCCATTCAAGCAATGCAAACGTACCCTTGCCTCTTAATGAAACACTACCACTTATATAGTGTGTTCACTTGCATCCAACTTTCTATGTGGAAAAAGGAAACACAATTCATTTACAACACCCACATAAATCACTCTAACTTTAGGCATTAATTTCTCATTCACCCATTATCGGAATCAAAGCGATTCAAAGCCTAACTTCAACTACTATCTCAGTTAGTTTCTAAAATTGTTTTTAGCTTCCGGAAATCCAATCAAGTAAGTCAATCAAAATAGAGCCTGAAGTGGGTGGTAGCCAACATGTAAAATCTCATCCCAAGCTTAAAACTCCAACATTATTGATATCTAATGTCAATGATGATCTGCTCGAGCAAATAATCAAAGCCAGGGTGAACATGCACCACGTCGGCTGAACGAGCTGAGAAACATCTCGTGTCGACTAGTTTGCATAAACTTGATGACGACATGCGTTATGAACTGGCAGTGACCAACACTATGGAAAGGCGGCGATCTTGTAGTCTTCGGGAATGTAAGGCCAGGTGGGTTTAGCCCATATGTTGAGAAAATCCATTATAGACTTTCAAGCGCCACGTGTATAAAGTCGAGTCATGCTCATGTTAAAAGCCCCCCAAACCTGAGCTGCGACATAGGTCGTAGGTCAGGTCTGACTCGAGATGACATGGCATGCCCTAAGAGGCGACAGTTCAACGGTTTCTAACATGAATGACGCGTACTCATAGACGGATCATCATGTATGTAAAGGGTCCACGGACCCGTTAAAAATAATAAAACTCTATATTTTACCTATAGAAAAATATTTGGACCCCGTTAAAAAATAATATAACTCTACATCTTACCTATAGAAAATCATTTGGACCCCATTGAAAAATATTTACGGATCCACCTGGCGGCGTTGACAATGACAGATTATGTCACCTTAATAATCCGGGCCCTAATTTACTCAAGTGATGAACACACACAAAACCACTAATGCACAAAAGAGTGCGGTGGTGGTGTCTCGGATTTTATCTAATGAAAAATAAATAAGTAATAAAAATAATCCGGTTTACCCCAAGTGCGAGGATCGTAGTATAAGCGATTACAACGGTCGAATCACGAGGGAATCGAGGTTGGTCTAGTTCTTAATTTTTCTAAAGGTTGTCACGAAAAACACAAAACAAAACTAAAATGAATACAATAAATCTGGACGGGAGGGTTGTCAATCCAAAGCCAGGAAATATAATTGCGACGAAAATAACTCTAATCTATAAACTAAAAAGAAAATAAACTTCTAAGATAACAACGAAGAACAAGGCACAAAGATAATTTCAATTAATTTTAACGAAGAACAAGCATTGATCCACCATCCCGCAACTCTCAATTTCTACTCTAGATTGTTTAGTGAAGATTTAATAAAGATGTGGTTCATCTATCAAAGGTATGAATTCCTACTCTCGTAGTAGTTAATTAGCCTATTAATCTTTCATCTCTCGATCTTAAAGATTAACGCTTCCATAACAAAGGTGTAAGATTTCTCAATCTAGAACCTAGAAATTTAACCCAGCAACTCTCGTTATTTTTAGGTTAAAAATCCCATCTTTACTACGGTGATCTAGGTCTAACAACGATTTTCATCAAGCGTTAAACATCACAAAGCAACCATCTCTCGATATAAATTGCAAAATCAATACAAAAGCGTAATAAAGAAACAACTTTAAATAAAAACTCACAAAACCAAATCCAAAGTCGAAATCAAAACATTGCATGACCGGCTTCACACGCTTGTTCGAATCGCTTAGCCTTTATTCATCTCCGGAAAGACCAAATAAATAATAATAATAATAAAAAAATAAAATAAAATTAAAACGTAGCTCGGTCGACCGAGCAGGAGCACTCGGTCGACCCAGTGTGCCTCTTCTCGGTTTCTATCTCTTGCGACTTTTCTTCGAGGATGAATTGTCCTCTCGTTTTACTGCGATGCATCTCCTTTTATAACTTGTTTTGCCGACTTAGGGTTTTATTATTAGCAAGTCTAAACCCTAATAAATAAAAATAATGATAATTCCAAGTCTATCCTTTCGATCTTACGGGCGCTTGCGTCACGGTAGGTGGGCCTTCGTTCACTTTAAGTAGATTTCTTGAGTCGAGCCGAGTGGACAAGGCGCCCGTCCATGCATTTTTGAGCGCTCGTCTAGTAAAAATCTCTCTTCCCTGAATTGATTTGCTTCGTGGTGGGCGCCCGTCCGGTGGGCGCATCGACAAGCGCCGCGTTCGGCAAGTGTATCTTCACTCCAAGTTTGACTTGCATCTTCTTCCTTCCATTTAATCTTGATTAAACATCGTTTTAACTCCTTCCATACCATATAAATGTACACAAGGTAATAGAAACATGCAAAATGTAGAACCATATATATTGATAGAAAAATACTCATAAAATCACGTAAATAGCTCGATTTTGCATTTTAATATCTTCCACACCCATTCTTTCAATATTTCATTTAAACACTTAATTTTCTATAAAAGTAATAAAACACGAAGGAAATTGCTACGAAATAATATCATATATATCGTAAAAATCACCGTTAACAACTCCCCCACACTTAGCTTTTGCTCGTCCCGAAGCAAAACAAAATAAGAAACCATGGACTTACTTGAACATTGAACCACATAAAATCCATATATCAAATCACAACGGTCGACTAGCATCAAAAACATACATCCCATGCAATAAACGATTACTCGAATGTGTAGTGTGTGCAAAGCCTTCTTCAACTTCCACCGATTCCACACTTGACAATTAAAATCAAGCTAACCGACCAATACCCATTAAAGGCAGGATAATGAATCACCCTGACTATACATACGCCTACAAAACTACTCACGTCATGACTAGAGTAATACATGTGTTTTAAAAATCTTCTCATTGTACCCGAGGATATTCCTACAACATATACCTTGGCCTATCTTGGGGATAAGGTAGGCGATAACTAAGTCTTTCACTTATTCATACCAAATTCCTTATGTAAGTTGATTTAATTTATCCTTCACATATAAACACACATCGAGAATGAGCTCTTGCCCGTCATAGCGAGAATAGGACATTCGAGATATACCTACCTTACTCAAATCATAAAGCGACTTCTTACCCATTGTCGTGAGCTTTGGTCATCATAGTGGTATAGGACATTGAGATCGCCTACCTCACTCCAATCATCAACCACTTCCGACACACCCGATTAATTCATTCTTTTCTTAAAACAACTTGTCCAAAGCACGATGAATTCGTTTCACTTATCACATTCGAGGCTTGGTATATTCACGATACTTCTACTTCAATTCCAACTACGCACATATTACAATTTCCATGACATGAGCACTAAGCGAGCGGTCGATAACTAGAATCAAACATCATCGGTTCAAATGGGTACAGTTTCCTAAGTTCAGCTCGTCATCGAAGAGGCTTACGTGAAAAGAATTCGAGTAAAGGCTTATTTATCAAAGGTCTATGCAAAAATACTAGTCAACCAGCACAAGTATGGGAATATAACAAGTAAGCCAAAATAAAATCATGCTCGGGACGGATTTTATTAAAAAAAATTGAAAAATTGTTGAATTTTTTAAGAATGGTGGTAAGCATAATAAATTAAGCACATTGTAGGTACAACCAATCCCTCCTCCACACTTAAATAACAACATGTCCTCGTGTTTGTGCGAGAATAAAGAAAAACTTAGGCGGGTTTGTAGTTCGAATGTGGCAATTACGGAAGTGGTCATGAGTCGGATCGAAAAATGCTTGAAGAAGTCGATGGCGTGGACCATCCACCGGAAAAGCGATATCGTCTAAACGCTCACAATTGCTATCGCAAATATCCTGCACACATGAAAAAAAGACAAGATCTCGGGGATAGGGTTATATAACATATTGCGCAGAAAAGTTTGATATAAACACAAGATATAATTGCTCAGATGGAAAAATCACCACACAGGAGAAAACACACGGGCATCTAAGCGTCAAATATAAAGCCACGAGAAGCTTACAATACAAATATGGACCAACATGTGCATCTGAAATATCAAACTCCAACCCGAAAGTGCAAATGCACGTTAAGGCTTACAAGATTCATCGAGTAATAATAACGGAAAACCGACAATAGCTTCAACTAAAGTCCGGATGAATCAAAAAAGCGCGATGAGTTTCCGCTCATGCAAGTTACCTGGCCACAGAAACCGACTCCAAAAACCTAGACGACACAAGACAAAACTAGCCCCCCTTATTCAACAAAAAACAAAATAATATAAAATAATAATAGCAAAAACTTTTCTTAATATTGGGTTGCCTCCCAACAAGCGCCTCTCTTTAGTGTCTTTGGCTAGACACACTTAGCTCACTATCCATTATCAAACGGATACGTCCTTCTCGCATGGTTCTTCAACGAATATTCAGCATACGAGCCATCCAACTCACCTTCATAGGAAATTAATGGAACCATGGCTCGAAGGACCTTTATGAAGTATCTTCCCAATAAAATAAGAACGGGATTAGGGGGTTCCATCTCCCAGTTCATGACATAGTGATCAAGTGGGAAGATCACTTCCTTCACGCTCACTCGCTCGTCCACAATCACCTCAACACTTATTGGCTTCAACGGCTCCTCAAATGCGACTTCCTCCGGGTGACTTATCTCTAATTTAGGCACATCGTCCTCTATGTTCTCCAACACCGGGTGTATTTATTCACCTTCTCGGTGATTAACATCTTCAACCATCTCTGATGTCGGATCCATCATAGGACAACTGTCTTCATCATCACACCATGCAGGAGGGAAGGAAGTTTCTAACCTTTGTAACTTAAGCCGATCCATATCAGGTTCCAGCTCATCAATCATCTCTTGTTGCCAATTGCCTTCATCTTGATCGAACTTAGTCTGGGCCATTTGCTCGATCTGTCTCTCAATATTAGCAAGCATACCAAGAAGAAGTTGGAAATTATCGTTTTGCTCCTTCTGAAAGGATTGGAGCTCCTCCAATTTAGCTTCAAGATCAATAGATTGAGAGGTGCTCTCGATAGGAATTACGAAAGTGTTATGGAAAAAATGGGCTAGGCCAACTTTGGAACATAGGATTGGGACTATTCGATTGAACCACTGATCTTGATTGGAAGAATTAATATTTGGGTTACAACCGAAGTTCGGGTTTTGATTGAAATTCCAAGTTGGATTGAAACCACGATTTTGAAAATCGCCGTGGCCAGGAGAACCGATCGTTAAATCCTTGATATTGGCGACTCATCGAAAGCATGAACTTGGCGTTGTCCATCCATAGGGGCGAAGCGAGGAAGTATGTCCCACATTGTCACATATCTGGCGGCTAAATTACAATTTTGGTCCTCTAACTACACATGTTTTTCGATTTTGGTCTGATTTTTCTCCGCGACAATTTTAGTCCTGTAAGTGGTCTTTTTGCAAAAATAGTCCTGAGCGCTTGAATGACTACCTACTGGACAAAAATTGTCGCCGAAAGACCACTGGGACTAAAATTGTCGCCGAAAAGACCAATTTTAGTCCTGTAAGTGGTCTTTCCGGCGTTCGAGACTATTTTGCAAAAAAATGACCACTTACAGGACTAAAATTGTCGCTGGAAAAAAACCAGGACCAAAATCGAAAAAGTGTTTAGTTAAAGGACCAAAATTGTAATTTAGCCCATATATGGCATGTGACTAGACTGAAATTTCCCTGATTATGGACAGTATTAACTTGATACGCAGGAGGGGAAAGAAACTGACACTGGCCAACAGCATGGCCAGGTCGACAACACCTTCCACAGAACAAAACTTGTGAGTTTTGTGGAAAATAGTGGTTTTGACCCATAAGATTACGCGACATTGTAAGGGCTGCCACTGGCACATTGCGAGTATGGCGTCTGATCTTGCATAATCTAGTTGATGACATTTTCTTTCTTTCTTTCTTTTTTTGGAAAATATAAAAAACAGAAAAAGCGAAACGAAAAGCGAAAACCTACCTACGAAAAATTTAAAAACGAAAACAAGAAAACAATAAAGGGAGAAAACGTGTTGAAAGCTTACGAGCCCAAAATGGAAGGAAAACAGCAGATTTTGACCTCGAAAGCGGTGTCGAGCGGCCTCGGGCTGTTCACCACGTCGTCGGCGTCGGAACGAGCATTCGAATTGGGGTCTGCGCGCCAAGCGGACACTCGAGCGAAAGTTATGGCCAAAATACTACCGTGTGACCTAACGATCCCTTTTATCCCAACTTATAACAGAAAATCAGAAAAATTAATAAACTAGACAACCGTACCGATTCCCCGGCAACGGCGCCAAAAACTTGTCTCGGATTTTATCTAATGAAAAATAAACAAGTAATAAAAATAATCCAGTTTACCCCAAGTGCAGGGATCGTAATATAGCGATTACAACCGGAGTCGAATCACATGGAATCGAGGTTGGTCTAGTTCTTAATTTTTCTAAAGGTTGTCACAAAAAACACAAAACAAAACTAAAACGAATACAATAAATTGGACATAGGGTTGTCAATCCAAAGCCAAGAAATATAATTGCGAACGAAAATAAATCTAATCTATAAACTAGAAAGAAAATAAACTTCTAAGATAACAACGAAGAACAAGGCACAAAGATAATTTCAATTACTTTTAACGAAGAACAAGCATTGATCCACCATCCATAACTCTCAATTTCTACTCTAGATTGTTTAGTGAAGATTTAATAAAGATGTGGTTCACCTATCAAAGGTATGAATTCTACTCTCGTAGTTAATTACCTATTAATCTTTCATCTCTCGATCTTAAAGATTAACGCTTCCATAACAAAGGTGTAAGATTTCTCAATCTAGAACCTAGAAATTTAACTTGACAACTCTCGTTATTTTTAGGTTAAAAATCTCATCTTTACTACGGTGATCTAGGTCTAACAACGATTTTCATCAAGCGTTAAACATCACAAAGAAACCATCTCTCGATATAAATTGCAAAATCAATACAAAACGTAATAAAAAACAACTTTAAATAAAAACTCACAAAACCAAATCCAAAGTCGAAATCAAAACATTGCATGACCGGCTTCTTCACACGCTTGTTCGAATCGCTTAGCCTTTATTCATCTCCGGAAAGACCAAATAAATAATAATAAAATAAATAAATAAATAAAAAAGCGTGGCTCGGTCGACCGGCGAGAGCACTCGATCGACCGAGTGTGCCTCTTCTCGGTTTCTGTCTTTGACTTTTCTTCGAGATGAATTGTCCTCGTTTTACTGCTGCGATGCCTCTCCTTTTATAACTTGTTTTGCCGACTTAGGGTTTTATTATTAGCAAGTCTAAACCCTAATAAATAAAAATAAAGATAATTTCAAGTCTATCCTTTACGATCTTACGGGCGCACGTGCGGTAGGGTGGGCGCTCGTTCACTTTAAGTAGATTTCTTGAGTCGAGCCGAAATGGACAAGGCGCCCGTCCCATGCATTTTTGAGCGCTCGTCGAAAAAATCTCTCTTCCTGAATTGATTTGCTTCTCGTGGGCGCCCGTCCGGTGGACGCGTCGACAACGCACGCGTTCGACAAGTGTATCTTCACTCCAAGTTTGACTTGCATCTTCTTCCTTCCATTTAATCTTCAGTTAAACATCGTTTTAACTCCTTCCATGCCATATAAATGTACCTACAAGGTGATAGAAACATGCAAAATGTAGAACCATATATATTGATAGAAAAATACTCATAAAATCACGTAAATAGCTCGATTTTGCATTTTAATATCTTCCACACCCATTCTTTCAATATTTCATTTAAACACTTAATTTTCTATAAAAGTAATAAAACACGAAGGAAATTGCTACGAAAATAATATCATATATATCGTAAAAATCACCGTTAACAGGTGGATTTTTGTATTTGCGGCTGAGTCTAAGACTGTATCTTAGATTGCCTACGTATCCTGTTAGGTTCCAGGAATCAAGCCTTACGTAGTTCCTGGAATGGGGTATTTATAATGACAATACTTGCCCTAACCCTAAGGTTATGTCGGCTTATGTTATTGTCAGATTTACCCTCTAATGGGCCTTAACCCTTGCCCAAGCTATCACTGTTAATGGGCTTGGGCAGGTGGTGCGGACTCATCCCGATATCGATATTCCGACTGCGTAATCGACTCTGAACTTCGTTATCCTACATTTGCTAGTGGTGTGGACTCGTCCTAGGGACTTGTCATCTCACACCTTTGCTTGGTGTCGATAGTCGTTATCCCGAGTATGGGTGTCGACATGAATACCTTGAGTTAATTCATAGTATGATGACCAACCGATGACGACACGTGGAGGGTGAAACCACTGTGTATAATCGCCACGCGTGCTAGCTTGTCTTTTGAAATCCGAAATATCGTTATCTTTTTTTCAATCTGTTTCATTTGCACATCGGGATACGCAATCATTATCAAGGCCAAGAATCGAGGCATCCCCTGGCTATTCTTATTATAAAGGAAAAAAAACACTTCATTTCCTTTATGACATTTTCTCATTGGCCAACTAAAAAATAATAGGTAAAAGTGTGGATTGTGGATAGGGATGACAATAGATGTGGGCAAGTACGGGTGATTACAAGTTTAACAATATCCATATCTTATCAATCATAGTTTTTTTACTCATATCCTACCCTACCCATTACACACATGGGAAGCAATTTTAAAACACATGCCCCGGGGTGCAATTGGCAACACAAAAATATTTTGTATGCAATATGTTTAGGCGACTTTCTATCGACACCACATTCTTTTGACACCACGCTCACTCCCGGCACTATTTAAATTATTTTTGACACCACCATAATATTTTTATTATTTTTACTTCAAGCACCACACAAAAGACACAATTTACTTTGTATACCACAATTCTACAAAAAATACAATCGGGTCCTTTATTAAATTAATAGAACATTTTAGTCCTTTATTAATAATATAATCTTAACATTAACCAATAATCAAAATCTTCCAAAAATCTTAATCTCAATCCAAAACACCCTTTAATCTTCATCATCAATAATGTCACATCAAATATCTAAATCCCTTTCATCTTCATCATCCTTATTCTTCAACAATTCCATTAATAAACACTACACACAATCTTCTTCTTCATCACCATATTCTTCTTCATCTATTATTAACCTACATCCATAATAATCCATAAATTTAACCTTCATCCAAATCATCTACATTAACCCAAATGCTACAACTTTCTTCATCTTCATCATCAAAGTTCATTTCTTCATACCAAAAAAAAAGCACAAACCCTTTTCTTCATCATTTACTACACACCATTCATCCACAATCTACACATTTATATTTTTCTACACATCTTCATCTCGATCGTCATCTCAAAATACATTTATTTTATACACACATTCATCTTCTTCATTACATCAAAATCATCAAAAGCTTCATAATAAAATAAAAAATAAATCTTGATTTTTATTTCAAAACTTGAAATTGGTGAATAGGTTACCCTATTACAACATGAAAAAAATGTAAAATCATGATTTGTAGAGAAAAATCATGTTTTTATACATGTTCCGATGAAAGAGGGGGGTTTTCCGGCGTTTTAGTACGTTGTCGAGCGTCTGTTTCTGATACTAGCAACGTCGACAAAACAGATATTTTATGTAAACATAAGCGTCAAGCGCGGCGTTACAAATGTATAAACAACGTCGGAGCAAAGTTTTACGTCGACCAAACCGGCGTTCCAAATGTATAAACAATGACGGAGTAATTGGCGTTACGTAAATGTCGACCACACTCGGCGTTGTCTTGCTATTACAACGTAAGGGCGATCGGTGTTCCAATATTTGCCCGAATTTTTCAGATTGCTTATAACGTCGGTTGTCCCGGCGTTATTAGCACAAATCAACGTTAGTGCAGGTGGCGTTATCAGTCGTCTTCATCGCAAATGCAGGAACGATTTCTTCCCGATGGAAAAAATATGAAAACCAACCATTAAAACCCTCGATTTCTGCCAAATTACCAGCAGTTGCTTAAAAAACAAGATACATACGTGATTTGGTTCAAAGTTATGTTCTTCTTAGTTTGATTCCTGCAACCAATGCTTCAATTGCGGTTTTCCAGCGAAATACTTATCTTCTCCGGCGAAATATCGTCTTCTCCGGTGATTTTTTTTTTGTTTTGATTCAAATAAAAAAATAGGGAAGTTGATGTGATCCGTAAACGAATCAGATCTGAACTTGCCCAAGGACCGATTAAAAGTATCAATAGGAAACTAGCATCGCAACCCTTAGCTAACCCGTAGCTAAAAACATTGGTATGACCTCAACCCTTAGATAGCATTTATCCAAGAACCTTGGTATACGAACGCCACAAGGTATGTTGAGAACCTTGATAAGTTCATGATTCGAATATTCTACATAAGAATACTCCCAAAAAAAGCTTAAAAGCTTAATATAAATTTCACTCAATAATGTACGATGTAATTGTTATAATGACTCTATTTGCTTTTAAATAGGATCTGAGACTCCAAGACCAATTGCTAATTTAGTAAATGTGGGACAAAATAACAATAACAAAAATAAAAGACTATCTAACCAATATGGGATAATAAAAGACTAAAACAAAAGAAAAAATAACTAAAAATAAATAAAAGACTCCAAATAAATTTAACAAGTTTCTTTTTCAACGGGAATCACATCATTCCCTCCCGGCTACTGAAAGGATTTGACCTCGAATCAAAAGGATGTCGTAAAAAGCAGCAACAAGGACAAAAGCAGGCGAACCAACAACGAGCACCAATGATATGCCCGGATCAAATGCAAGGCGGACATGCCACTTCAAATCAATGGCACGGTTTGATATTGAACCAAAAGCGTCACAAATGCAACATCAAAGAAGTTGTCTGACGTGCTAAAAACTTGGAGAAATCCAGGCAAAGTAGCAATATCACGAGAACAATTCACAGTCGGGCAGTCAGCAACATACCTAGAAAATGGATCAATGAAACTGTGCTCCGGTTTGCCACCAATGTTAACATGATCAAGAATATCCATAGGCAATATAGAGGCAGGATTGGGTATATCAGATAGCCCAATGTTCTCCTCAAGTCGATGGATGCATGTACATGCAAAGAAGACAAGATAGAACTCGAACAAGTGGTCGGCGAAGTAGGACCAACTGCCTCATCTGCCTCGATTTTCTCCACGTCTAATGCGATATCCTCATTCTTCTTCTCAACATCACACACTTTTGCAACATGTATCTTCACCACATTTTCATTCTCCTCGGTGATTGCCTCTGCCACAATCGACTTTTGGACTACCTTATTTTGAGTGTTAACAATCTCTACTGTGTTCTCTTCAATCTGAATATCAGTTTGTTGCATGAAGGGTAAAGATTCAAAAACATGCTTCTTGCCACAAAAAGAAAAAGCATAGCGAGTCAGGGATGCATTATGACGTACATTATGCATAGATAGCCATGATTTTCCTAATATCAAATGGACATCACTCGGTGGCACAACATCACATGAAACAACGACTTTATAACGTCCAATGGATATTTGAATCATGTGCATACCGTGTAACTTTAACCCAATGCTCAACAATGTAGTAAGGATGAGGAATCCTTTCCGTCCATAAGTTTAACTCCTTAACCACGTCTTTACTACTTAAAATTTCCTTTCATCATGATCAATACTCATCTCATATTCATAGTCTCCAATGAAGCATGATGTATAAAATAAGTCGTTACCTTTACCATCACGTGTTGGCTGAACATTGCTTCCCCATAACATGCTTTGAAACTTAGCCTTCATCTCTTCAAATTTTCTATCCATCACGGCAAATTAGGCCTCCATGAACAACCTAAAACGTGCTTCAACAAATTCTCTTATCCTCGGTGAGCTCTTTCGACACGATTGAAGTTCAACAAAAATACATATACACCCTCACAATCGCTCGTGTTTACACTCCCTCGTGTATAGTTCAAATCGTCGAACAAATCAAAATAATGAGCACCCGAAGCAATTAAGACAAAAAAAACCAATATAAGGAGCTAAGGCTTTGGTTGGGAGAATTTGAAGATGATAGAACCAAGCGAAAAGAAAAAGAAGAAAGAAAACAAATTATTTTTAGGTGTCTTTGGAATCACGGGTGTGATTAAAAACCACACCTAAGGTGTGAAACACACGTCAAGTACCAAAATAAATTTTTTTTGGCAAAAACAAACTTTGCGGCTGAAGGATCAAGTATGGCTTTCTAGGGTTTTTTTTGGCTTACTTGCAAACAAAGAGGCGAGAGCGAATGTAATTGAAAAAGTGCCTTTAATGCGCAAGTGGACCAATAATTGCGGCTTTTACCCAAAGACCGATTAAAAGTATAAATAGAAAACGCGAGTGCCCGCCGCGATCCTTAGCTAAAAACCTTGGTATTACCTCAACCCTTTGATAACGTGTATCTAAGAACCTTGGTGTGATCCATAAACGAATCGATCCGAACTTACCCAAGGACCGATTAAAAGTATCAATAGAAAACGAGCACCGCGACCATTAGCTAAAAACCTTGGTATTACCTCAACCCTTATATAACATGTATCTAAGAACCTTGGTATACGGCGCCACAATGTATGCTCGTGAGCCTTGATAAGTCCATGATTCGAATATTCTACATAAGAATACTCACAAAAAAAAGTTTAAAATTTCAATATAAATTTCACTCATTAATGTCTGATCTAATTGTTACAATGATTCTATTTGCCTTTATATAGGCTACAAACTCCAATACCAATTGTTAATTTAGCAATGTGAGACAGAATAACAATAAACAAATAAAATAAAAAAAAGTATCTAACCAATGTGGGATAATAAAATACTAAAACAAAAGAAATAATAACTAATAAATAAACTCCAAATAAATTTAAGGGGGAAGGGGCCACAAGGACAAAAAAATTAATAAATGGGTCTGGAAGAACAAAAGTAACATTTTCATGATTATAAAGGACAAAAATCACAATTGTTACTTTAAATTTTTACTTCGCGTGTTAATGTTACTTTGTGTTTCACAATTGTTACTTCATATTTACTCTATTCCACATTTGTTACTTCATAATTGTTACTTTTGTCCTTATTAAATTACAGTTTCCTTCTATCCCTATTTTTTGATAATTTTGTCCTTCTGGATAAAAATCTATAAATTTAACAAGTTTCTTTTTCAACGGAAATCACATCAGAAGTTAGTATTACGTTAAAATGAATTGGTTAAATGAAGTAAAGAGTGTTAAATATTAAAACGTGTTATATTATAATTTATAAAATCCGGGGGACTAAAGTGTATTATTTTTGAAAGTTATTAAATTGATGTGGTGGCTTGAGTGATTTGGTGGTGTGGTGAAGTGAATAAAAAATAATAAAATAAAAGGTGTCAATAGTAATACCGTGGTGCCGATAGAAGTCATCTATGTTTGTGTTAAAAAAATTACATGACACCACAAAATTACTTTTAACACACTTCGTGGCAGAATATATCGCCACTCTGAATGATGTTTGTTATACAAATTAACATAAATGATTAGAACCTTACTCATCATTGTCACCGTCAGTGATGTTCATGTAATTTAGGAAATATCCTTTCAAAAGATGTTTATCTCTTGAAGAAAAAAACATAAAAATGATGTGTCAAGTAGTAATTTATATGATGTTTTCAGCAATTGTGGTACGTGCTCGAAGCATTTTCTCTATGTCAAGAGAATCTCTTTAAAGAAACCAAATCGTGAATCAGAATAATTGACATAGATAGACAATTGTACTTCATAAAATACTAGACGTATAACAATTGTATTGCCAAAGGGTTACGGCTGAACTCCATGTGCAACACATGCGCATTAATCAACCGTAGAATATCGCAAATGTCAAGGAAGGTCCCAACTTTGGAGGAAAACAAAGGCTTATATTTAGGAAACTTTGGAGGAAAACAAAGGCTTATATATACTTAGGAAATTTCTAGACCCTTTTAATGTTAGGAAATCAAGCGGGTTGCATAGCGTAATTTAAAATTTTGATTTCCTTTCTACCTAAGAACCGACTCAGGTGAACAATTATAACATAGAAGATGAGATAAATAATCATACCAGATTGATCTAACAGATCGTCGCATTATATCGGTTGATGGTTCAAGCATAATAGGCGCCCAAGTGTCCGGCTGCTAGCGGTAAACCACACGAACAGACGCCAGAATCCTCGAAAGACTACTACTCGAAAAACTCGACTGCTAGATCAACTACTCTTCTCCCGACTCTCTCTCTCAACAAACTCTCTCTTTATTTGTGAATTTGCAATTAGTGTTGTGATCCAAAAGAGCTCGACACCTAATCCTTTTATAGGGGTGTAGGCATCACTTGTAAAGACCTAATGGGTTTAAGTTTTGCTTCTTCACTAGGAGTAAGAAATAATAATAAAAAAAAATTTCTTGTAAACTAATGATTAAGATATTTATTAAATAATT
Source organism: Gentiana macrophylla (assembly GCA_026214975.1). Taxonomy (NCBI): domain Eukaryota; kingdom Viridiplantae; phylum Streptophyta; class Magnoliopsida; order Gentianales; family Gentianaceae; genus Gentiana; species Gentiana macrophylla. The sequence continues at coordinate 30,647,077 of CM047813.1, forward strand.
AGTTAATTAATTATGCTTTTAATCTAAATTAACCAAAATACAAGCCAAAATCACCAACATAATCTTTTCTTCGTGCTTTGACATTATTGAATTACCTAATTTTGAAAAAATTATTTTGTAAGAACGGGGATTATTGTCTATCCTTAGACTAATTCCTTCCTATTACGGGAATTAGAGGATGAATTTTCATACGGGAAGAACCGGGGAGGGAAATCCGATTTCAAAAGGGGGATGAATTTTTAGATCTGTTTTTTTTTTGGGGAAGAAGAAAACACAGTATGAAAAAGAAGTGAGTATGAAAATGGTCCGCCCGGGCTTATACATCCATGATACACAATTCCCGGGCGTATACACCCGAGATTTACTAAACTCGCCCCGTACATAGAAAAATGGCTCGCCCAGTGTGTATACACCCGGGAAAAGGCTTTTTTGGGGTGTATACACACGGGAAATGAAGCTCACCCGGTACGTATCAAAATTCGCCCCGTACGTACAATTTTTAAACCTTACACAAGTGAAAAGTGAAAATCCCTCACATAATACACCCTGGAAACATCCATCTTGTGCGTATACGTGAGGATAACCTCTTTTCGTCCCTGTACATAAACTTATACCTCAAAAAAAAAAAAAAGTAACGTGTGACAGGACCTGAAAAAAATTCCCCTAGTAGCAATCATAATAAATCATTATTTAATTATCATATAATCACAATTTAATTCTGGATAACTATTCTTATATGTGTGACTCAATAGACTTCTGAATATGTTGGTCATAAGTATAAAGTAATACCTTCATACTTAACGATTGTGATTGGCATCTAGCAATATGTCACTACTCTCAATCATCGGAAGAGTCGTGTGTTATGACTATAACATTTCTTGTGAAACGGTGACCGTACAACCAGAATCCTTTCGCATACGCAATATCCATAATCGTTACATGAGTATCGATACATTAACAATTATATCTTATAATCAATATTATATTCTCTTGAAGTTACATTTACTTCCTCTTTGCAAACACTCTCGAGAATAAACATTCTGTATAAAAAGATCCGTTCGGATATACATTCCTACCATTAGGAAACACGAATTCCATATGAACGACATAAATCCTATGCATGCTTTAATATCACACTCAATCACTACCACATTCTCGCCCCGTAGCTAAGGGAAACATTAATAGTGTGAAAGCGTAACTATCCGCACTGCAATATTATGACGACTCATGTCTAACGATAAAGTGCTTGGGTCGTCTAACGTACACATTCACCAATACACGTTCACGTATATTCGAAATGTCTCTACACGTTGATAGATGAAATCTATCACTATCTTCACAAAATAAAAGACATCTAATACATGTCAGTCTAACCATACTATTAATGTTATATTTAATAATGAATACGAATAAGATGTTTAAGAGTCAAATCATTTACTGTGAGTCGAATTCTCATGAACGATAATCATCATTATGATTTCTTTATCATGGTTTAATCTTAAAGACTTATTATATACAATATTTAAATTGCTTTGCCAAACAAATAATTATATAATAACAAAAATACCATTTATTAAAAAACTCCGGTCGGATCAGGTCTAAGCCAAAGAAAGCACGGTGTTACAACAAGAAGAGAGCATTCTATGAGTATGAGGCAAGAAATTTTGCTTCCGATTAAAAATATAAAAAAAAAATGGTTCTCACAAGTCACAACCATTGACACACCCACACCCCTCACTGTGATCAATGAAGACAGAAACATTCCAGATAACCGAAGCATAACAGCATAAAACAAGAGAATTAAGGCTATGTTTCTGAGCGCATGTGAGTTATTACTCTCACTTAATTCCGCCGCATTTTGCTTCTTTGGCTCTTCAAATTCATCCCCTTCAATCATATGCTCCTCCTGATTTAATTGGTAGATGATGATGATGATTCAGGCTTGTGTGTCTGCTGTGAGGAAAACGGATCAAGTAGTAAATATTAGCATGTTCTCTCCTTGGATTTTTGCTTTGATCTTCAGACTCCATGAGATTTGTTTTCACCGGATCAGAGGAAAAGGGATCGAAATAGTAACAACCCTTCACGGTGCTGATGGTGTTTTCGCTGTCACCTAATCTTGTAGGATGATCATTAGAGGAAAACGGATCGAAGTAGTAATTTTCTCTCCTTGTTGTTGCCTCTTTTTCTTGATCGTTACTAACAACCTGTTTGGGATTCAACAACGGGTCAGAGGAAAACGGATCGAAGTAGTAATTCCTTACAGTTTCATCATGTTGATCTGATCCTTTTTCCATAGTAACTGGTTTGGGAGTCAGGTGCTCAGATGAAAACGGATCGAAATAATAATTATTGCTGTTTTTGTAAGCATGTCCTCCTTGTGCGTTGCAGCTTGACATTCTTTAATTCTCGATCAATGGTCGGCTGCTTTTCTAAAAAATAAAGAAAGAGAAACTGTTGATTTGATGATAACTTAAGTGTTTGTTTGTTTATTTATAGTTGCCCAACTTTACACAATGCATTCTATACGATTTCTTCGGGATCGATCAAAGAAAGTCGGTTAGAGATAGATGAGATATTATATATTCGAATCTTCAGATGATCAGTACACGCATGGAATTATTTGATGAAGGAATATCAAGGGAAAACTAAAGAGGGATATTTTGCTTTAAACTATCTTCAAGTTGCCGTGAGCTTACCCAAATCAGGAATAACGAATAAAGATTGCATTGCACGGATGAAGTAAGGAATTTTGGGACCTTCTTTTTTCAGCTCAAAACAAATTAGAGTAGGGAGGGGTGGTGTGAAGTTGGGTGGTGGGTGCAGGGTCGGGTGAATGAGGTGGGGTAGGGTTAGGTATGGAAGGGTAAGTGGTAAAATAGATCGAGTAACGTGGGGTGGTGGGGTGAGCAAGCAGCTGGGTAGTAGAATGAGGTGGGGTAAGGTTAGGTGTGAAGTATAAGTGGTAAGTAGAGTAAGGTAGGGTGGTATGATGGGCAGACAGGTGAGGTAGGTTAGGTTAGGCTGGGTGGGGTAAAATGGGTAAAATGGATGGTAGGGTATGATGAGTGGTAAGAAATGGTAGGGGTATGGTGGGTGGTAAGGTAAGGTTGGTTATGATAGGGTGGATAGGATACGGTAGGTTAAGGTGAGGTCGGAAAGGTTGGATAGGCGAGTTGTGTGCTAGGGTAGGGTGAGGTAGGATATGATGGTTAGGTGTTGTGGGGTAATGCGTAGTGGTGTAGGGTAAGGAAGGGTGAGGTTTGGTAGGGTAGGGTGGGGAGAGATAAAGTATGGTGGGTGATGGGTAGGATTGGTGGGAGGTAGGGAAGGGTGAGGTAAGGTGGTTTTGGTAGCCAATGAGGCTTGCCTCAATGTTTAAGCTGGTGTCTTAGGACTAAGAGGTTTTGGATTTCAGTCTCACCGTATACATGTGCGGGTTATAATTCACTAAATGTGCTAATTTTGTTTCGATGAAAAAAAATATGTACGGTGGTTGAGGTAGAGAGAGGGTGGGGTAGGGTGGAGTGAAATGTGACAGGGTAGGATAATGTATTTGGTGGTGCACTGCCACCCCACCCACTCTACCTAAGCATACCTATTCCACCGTACACCACCCTACTTTATCCTACCACTCTTATACTACCTCACCACCCCAATTTATCTCTCATCATCCACCATCACTCGTGTGTCATCTATTACAAAATTTATTTCATTCCGTTCTATAGCATTCCAAACGTAGGCATGGAATGAGTTAATTCCATTCATTTGATTTCTTTTCATTCGATTCGATCGTGTGTCATCTATTATTGTTGGTCTTTTTATTACGTATTTTTTCCTTGGATTTTTTTTATATTCACCACCAACACCTTGTTTGTTGTATTTTTTTTTCATTCCTAAAAGTTGTATTGTTCTTAAAAAAATTGAGAGAGAATTTGTGGGTTAGTCTTCTCTAATCACTTCATATTTGGAATTGATCATGTGGCACAATTTGAACCTCGCTTTATCATGTGTCGAAACCGTGTGGTACAAATTATTCTATATCAGAACTTGTTGTGTTTTGCACGTGACTCGATTAAGTTATTCTATGTTTGATTAGTAATAACGTTGTAGGAAAAATCGGTGAACCAAGTTGAACCGAACCTTCTTTTTCAACTTTTACAAACTGAAATGCTTGGTTTGAGTTTGAAGATTCTTAAAGGATATTAAATCAAACCGTAAAACCCCTAGCTAATTGCACCAAGCGAATTTGATCGTCTGCTTGTCTTAATAAAAGGCATGCAAATGTTAGTTTCAATGGGTAACAATATTCTAAAGGCAAAAATCGAGTGAGATGAGATCCGCTTACTCGAAACGAGTTGTATGAGTCTAAATCCGGCCCGAAGCCGCGATCTATTCGGATCTTGATTTGCACAGATTCATCTAGATCTCGATTCAATCGATATCCGTAGTGGAAACACGAATTCCAGCATTCGCGTGTTGGATTTCATGATATCAATTAATTGCAAATCGATTAAGTAAAAGACTCAAAAAGAAAGTTACAAGTTTTTACACACCCGGTGTGATGCTGTGATCTTCCAAGTTGTATCGCCAAACAATGAATGTGGATGTCAAGCCCCGTACCAAAGTCTTCTCAAATATACGCAAAAAAAACCGTAGGTTTTTACTTTTCTAATGGCTAAGACAATAAACATGTTATGAAACTGATGGAGATAACTTCATATGCAAGAAATAGAAACAGACGCAATCAAACGTAAATAATCAAAGGAGATATCAGAAAACAAGAAGAACACAGATTTAACGTGGAAAAACCCTCTCAAAGTGAGAGAGATAAAAAAACCACGGGAAGAAAAGAGATATTTATTATTATGCACTGAGTTACAGATTTTCACACACTCAGACAATGTGACAACAACTGTATTTATAGGCACAAATTCCTAAACCCTAGCCGCAAGGAATCTTTGTCTAATGCACCATAAATACCCCTACACGTGTCCTCCTTTTAATGACACTGTTGATAGTCAGCTACATAATGTAATTAATGAGATGTGGGACCTCTCAGATTCCATTACTCAATGCACTTCACCACGCTAATGTAAGCTCAGTGAGACTCCACCCTACCGATGCACGTAATCGAATACACTTTTCAAATTGCTCATCACACGGTTGAGTCTTGATTGGTTCCACCAAAATGTAGAGTTTAAGTCACTTTCTTGACAAATCTCCACCTTGACTTCAACTCTCCTGAGAGTCAAACAGATTGCATAACCAGGATGTACTTGTACCAGATGCATTCGTCAATGCCGGATGTACTTGTACCGGACTATCTCTCCACAAAGATCCACTCTCTTGATCGCCTCGGTAGAGTTTTGAAACAGATTATAAGCTCTGAATATTCGGTAAGTCCAGCAAACTCTGAAACTTACTCTCACGAATCGGTTTAGTGAACATATCGCCAGGATTCTCCTTTGTGCCAATCTTCTTCACCACAACCCTCTTCTCATTTCTCGAATGATGATACGACATCAATATGCTTGGTTCTCTCATGATGAACCTGGTCCTGGCTAAGCATATTGCACTTAAACTCACACAATATATCGGCTGATCCTCGATGCAACCCCAAATCACCGACTAGCCCTTCTTCAACGGATGCCCTCCTTAGTCGCCTTGAAGAAGAGCCATATATTCTCGCTTGATGGAGTTGATAAGGCTCATGAGCTCAAGAGTAGCTTTCCACCCGACCACCGCATTTCTCGATGTAAACACATAACCAGCCATTGATTTTCTCACAACATCATCATGCATAATCAAGATCACACGAGCCTCGTGACCAGCACCAATATCACCCTCCATAAATGAGACCAACATCACCGTACCTCTTAGGTACCGAATATCCTTTTAACAGCTTTCAAAGGTTCCTTTCCAGTTGAGCCATAAATCTGCGACAACACTGATTTGCTCGAGCGGATCAGGCCTAGTGCAAACCATGGCATACATCAGACTGCCAAATGCACTAGCATAGGGAACTTTTGACATATACTCCTTCTCTTCAGCTGACTGTGAAGCATAAACAGACAAATGAACATTTGATGCCATAGAAGTATCTATTGGTTTTGCGTGAGACATCCCAAACTTGGCCAATATTTTACTCAGACATAACCTGTGAGAGACAGAACAACTTCTTCCGACTCCTATCTCTCGGATCTCCATCCCCAAAATTTTCTTGGTTGCACCCAAATCTTTCATTTCAAATTCAAAGAGAAGATTTTCAGATTTTGAACATCAAACTTCCTTGTCGCAGCCTATCGAGATGTCATCCACATACGAAACAAGATAGATATATGATTCATCTTTCAAACAGATCAGTAGTAAACACAACATCATATGGACTTCTGTTGTAACCTGCTTTGAAGCATGAAACTGTCAAACCTTTTATACCACCAGCTTTTGTAGCTTGCTTCAAACCATACAATGATTTCTTCAACTTGCAAACATAATTTTCCTTGCCAGAACTTGAAAACCCTCAGTCGTGTGTCATGTATAACTCCTTATCCACCTCACCATATAGAAAAGCGCCTTCACATCTAATTGCTCAAGTTCCAGATCTGCTTTGCCACCCATTGCTAGTAACACCCTGATTGAAGTGTGTCGACCACTTTGGTGAAAATATTTCATCAAAGTCAACCCCTTCCTTTTGATCAATCCTCTTGCAACCAAACGTGCCTTATACTTGACCCCTTCTGCCTTAGTTATTCCTTCCTTTTTCTTGAAAATCATTTACAAGTCACAACTCCCTTATCAGTAGGCTGTTTGATCAATTCCCAAGTCTGATTCTTCAATAATGACTCCACTTCATCTCCCATGGCTGCATGCCACTGAGATGCTTCTGTACATGTCACTGCTTCCCTGTAAGTAGTAGGTTCAGCAACCTCTTCCTCTTCTGCAACTTGGAGTGCATATCCAGCCAAATCATCATATCCATATCTCCTGGAGGTATCCCAACATTAGATCTTCTAGGCTTCACTTTGCGCATCAGACTCTGTTGATCAATGTTTGTATGACGCCTCTCTTGAGGTCTCGGTGGTCGGCTTGATCGGTTCTCGTTCATTATCCAAATCATTATAGTGTTGATTTGGATCCACCGATTGTTGCATATCGAAGAGACTCCACCTGAAGCTCCACCGATTCTCAACACTATCGAGTTCAAAGACGGGGTTTGATTCTTCATGAGACTCTCACCGATGAGTTAAGCATAGAATTTTCACCAAACACCACGTCCTTGTTGAGGATTACTCTGGACTCTGTTGATGACCAAATTCTATATCCCTTCACTCCATCACCATACCCCCCAAACACTCCCTTCTTGGCTCTAGGCTCCAACTTCCCTTCACTAACATGATAGTAAGATGTACTTTCAAAAACCCTTAGAACTGAGTAGTCAGCAGGCTTGCCTGACCACATCTCAAATGGTGTCTTGAGATTGATCCCTGTGTGAGGACTCCTGTTGATTAAGTAGCAAGCTGTTTTTACAGCCTCTACCCAAACTCTCCTTGATAAACCAGCTTGAGAGAGCATACATCTTGCCTTCTCCAGTAGAGTTTGATTCATCCTTTCAGCTACACCATTCTGCTGAGGTGTATTCCTTACAGTATGGTGTCTGGCAATACACTCAACTGCACAAAATGAATCAAAATCCGTCCAGCAGAATTCCAGACCATTATCTGTACGAAGCTTCTTGATTTTCTTGCCTAACTGATTCTCCACTAGGGCCTTCCACTGCTTGAAGTTACTGAATGCATCATTTTTGTTCTTCATCATCACCACCCAAGTCATCCTTAAATAGTCATCTATGAATGACACAAAATATCTGTGACCACCCAATGACTCAACTTTTGATGGATCCCAACAGTCTGAATGGATATAATCAAGTGATGCCTTTGTGTTGTGCAACCTGCCGAGAACTTACTTCGTGCAATTTCCCAAACACACAATGTTCACAAAAGTCCAGATTCTTGACCTTATATCCCCAAGAAAACTCTTGAAGAAAGAATGCATACCCTTTTCACCCATGTGACCTAGTCTCATGTGCCACACTGAAGTCTGCTGAGATCGTGTGAAGCTGAGGATGCAACAACAAGAAGATGCAGGATCTGATAGATCCTTGTAATATATACAAGGTTCCCTCTTGATCCCTTTGAGGACTACAATCGAATCTTTCAAGACATTCGATTTGTCCACCTTCACCCTTGAAATTGAACCCTTGTCATCCCAGGTAGACTAAGAGATACCAAATTCTTGGTCATCTGTGGAACATGTCTTACATCTTTCAGTGTACAGAATTTACCATCCTCTGTCCTTAACTTCACTGAGTCAATTCCCACAACTTTGCAAACCTTGTTGTTTGCCATATAGATTTGACCACCATCCATCTGCTCATAAGTAGAAAACCACTCCCTGTTTGGACAAATATGGTAGGACGCTCCAGAATCAAGTATCCACGCATCATTGTGGTGTGTAGAATCCCCTGCAACTAGAACCAGATCATCATCAGATTGCTCAGTAGCCAAGGCTACTGTGTCAGAATTGCCTTCCTGCTGTTTCTTCTTCCTTGGACAATTGGACTTCCAATGTCCCTACTCCTTACAATAATTACAGACATCAGTAGACTTAGGACCTTTGGACCCTGATTTCTTTTTCTTCTTCTGTTCATATCCTTTTCCACTATTACTCCTAGCTACTAGCCCAAAGAAATGACTGCTATCCCAAAGAACTCAGTCTCGGCTCCCTGGCATGTAAGGCGGACATCACATCCTCTAAAGCTCTCAGATCCTTCCCAACTATGAAAGATCGCACAAAGTTTTCATATGATGCCGGCAATGACACCAATAGGATTAGGGCTGCATCTTCATCTTCAATTTTAACATCAATATTCCTTAAATCAAGTAATATTGTGTTCACCGTCCAGATGTTCCCTCGGTGGACTCCTTTCATGCATCTTCAAACTCGAACAACCTCTGTTTCAACAACAACTTGTTGGTCGCTGACTTGGTCATATCTGAAGCTTTCAAGCTTCTTCCACAACTTGGTTGCGGTGTCTTCCTCAGCAACCTCAGTGATAACATCATCAGATAAGCACAACATGATGGTTGAATGTGCTTTCTCTTCCAGAATGGCATAATCTGATGCATCTGTATTTGGTTTGTCAGATAAAGGACTCCACAAACCCTGATGTTTCAACAGTGCACGCATCTTGATTTGCCACAGACCAAAACGGTTCCTTCCTGTAAATTTATCGATTTTCACGTTTACTGCTGACATCTTTCCTTGCTAAAGATCACAACTTTATCACAGATCCTAGCACCTTGCTGAAGGCCTTGGTGAAGATGAAGTTGATCGTACAGATTGTTTTCTCCAGAACCTTGTCTCTGATACCACTTGTTATGAAACTGATGGAGATAACTTCAGATGCAAGAAATAGAAACAGACGCAATCAAACGTAAATAATCAAAGGATATATCAGAAAACAAGAAGAACACAAATTTAACGTGGAAAACCCCTCTCAAAGTGAGAGAGATAAAAAACCATGGGCAGAAAAGAGATATTTATTATTATGCACTGAGTTATAGATTTTCACACACCCAGACAATGTGACAACAACTGTATTTATAGGCACAAATCCCTAAACCCTAGCCGCAATGAATCTTTGTCTGATGCACCATAAATACCCCTACACGTGTCCTCCTTTTAATGACATCGTATAGTCATTGCCATATGCAGAATTAACGGATGTGGGACCTGCTTGTATTCGAAAGATCTCAAAGAGACTTCACCTGGCTGACGAAGCTCGATGACTCCACCCTACTGATGCACATAATCGAATACACTTCTCAGCTGTCCATCACACAGCTGAGTCTTCAGATTGGTTCCACCAAAATGTAGTGTTTAAGTCACTTTACTGACAAAACAAAATTAATCTCTTTCTCTCTTTTAAATTGACGCACAATATGCTATGAATTGCGTTGGAGAAACTTTATGTAGATAACCGATGTGAACACAAGAGTTTTCCAACACATTATCTAATAAGAAAACTAATATCTTATTTTATAATTATATAACAAATAAATAATTACTGCCACGTATGATATAATTAAGAGAATTATTCTTTTTACCAAAGATTAGCAAGTGTGGTGCGAACTTTCTAGTGTCATGGACTAATAGAAAATGTATTTTCTATATCACATACTATTTACCAATAAATAATAATTTATATTGTTATTCAATAGACCAAGTATTTAATTATTATCAAGGTTTCAAAATACGAGAATTCACTCGCGTGTTGGAAGACAACCCGGGGACCATTGACCTTTAACTTGTTGATCCAATAAATTGAATAAAATATTTATCAAACAAAATATTTATATCAAACTTATTAATTCGAGAATTGCGCCACAATAAATCCGAAACTGAACTTTATCAATTATAGATATTTCTTATTTTGAATATTGTCGAATTATTGAGCGTCCATTGGTATAATTATTTTATATAGACTAACCCTTCATACATGATAATGAAAAAAATAAGATGATAATAAATCTGTCTTTTATTAATTATATTAACAATTACCATAAATTGTCTTTCGAATATGCTTTACACTTACGTACCCGCCTCTCTTTCTTTTAGAAATTTAAACACTACCTCTCTTCATTTTGAATAATGTTTTTTTTTTCTTGAAAATTTTTGAATAATGTTTAATCTGCATAAAATGCATCAAGATGTTATAACGGATGATTTGAATGCATATTATGTATTTCATGCGTCACATATAAATCTATAAATCCTATATTAATTATTCAAATCTGAATAAGAATTTTGCAGTCGGGGGACTTCCTGAATGACCGTACCGAGGAGTTCTACCGTACTCTGTGCAGCTATTGTTGTTGATCCTGCAGAGTCTACCCAAAGGCCGGATTGTAGGAAGTGGGTGATACGTTTTTGTATTTCTATAAGAATAAGAAACCGGCCATCAAATAGGAGATTGGGCCCCTTCTCAAAGATTTGATGGAATGGCGTACCCCACCCAAAAGTGCTTATGTCATAGGGGAACTCATGGCGGGAAAAAATCCTTATGGTTTGTTTTGATATACGGTAGGAATAATAAAAATGAGTCACATATAAATCTATAAATCCTATATTAATTATTCAAGTTTGAATAAGAATTTTACGGCATATAATTTTTATTTGATATGAATGATTTGAATCTATATGTCATAAGCTTAACTTGTTTTAAAGACACTAATGCAAGTGTTATCTTGTAGATGAGCTTGGACCATTGTTGTAACACCGTCCCGACACGAATCCTTATCCGGAAAATAAAACGCCCGCATTCGACATTTAGAGGAATCCTTAAACCCCACGTAAGCATTACGTCATATCAAAGTAACTAACGGTAAATGCGGAAGTAAAAAATGAACAGAAGACTTGGGAGATAGACCATCAGGGTCTTACAACACAACCACTCAACCAAAAGGTAACTGATGTCAACTAAATTGTAATATAACAGAAATAAATACTAGAATCTCAAATGAGCATCCATGTCTGAAAAGAAATGAACAATTGTAACAACTGGCAACAATGCCTTATTCAAAACTACTAAAACAAGAAACTAGAACATAAACTCCGCAAGCTCCAATTCTAAGCCCGATCTTCAAACTCATCCTCAAAATCATCAACAACCAAAGATATCTTCTTATTCCAAAGAGAAGTAAGCTCATGCATAAGCTTAATAAGGAGAAAGAATATCAAAAGTGAGATTCATGGTTGTTCATAAGTCGGGAGACACGGCATGAATGTACTTTAACAACTTCCACAAAACAATACTTGTAACATAAGGAAACACTTTGAAGTGTTATTATGATATGAAGTTGTCACACCCAGAGTGTGACAGAGGCTGTTTTGTGTATATGAGGTTGATTTGTGTACATAAAGCTGTCACATCCAGTTAAATTAACTACTTACTTAACATATTCATGTCCTTCTCTTTCTTATATGTGATTATTGTCTACTAGCTTTAAGATACAGGATACTGCTTGACTAGCATAACTAACTTCACCTCCAACATGGGACTTACTAATGCTCACGGTACACTTATAAGCGCACCGCCTTAAGAGCGCCTTGACTAATATAGCTAGTCACACTTTCTGACATGGGCCTTAATTATGCCCAAGGTACCCCGTGCGATTTGTGCTTAATAACGAATACCCTGCTAAGTAGATTCGATAACATGTGAACCAAATAAGAGCATGTAAAACACAATAGTCTATACTAAAATCCATGTCTAACCTATGAGAAACATGCAAAGTCCATAACAACACCAAACTATTATCATATGTCCACTATACGTGTAAAACAAAACCCAGAAAACCATCCAACAACCAAGATAACATTCTGAAAGCACTGTTCAACTCGCAAAACAACCAGAAAGGCAATCTGAGGATTTTTCGATGCGCTTAACCGAGAGTCCTTCTCAGTTTGGCGTGCCAGTAGAATCCCAGATTCACTTTTAGAGAAAAAACTACCCGGCATCCTGTCCTAAAACATGTAACATGTCCAATTTCGTGTCAATTTATAAAAAGCAATATTGCAACGTATTAGAAACATAATCTTTAAAACCAAAAGGAATACTTTTGATAAGAAGAACTCCTTAACTCTTAACCTTCAAAGTTCTCCCAGCAATTTAATGAATTTAAGCAGTACTACGAACAAATCCTATATAATGATGGATTCTTATATCAATTCTTTGTCAAAAACTACGATGATATGATGATGAACCTTAATTTTAAAAGAATGACTAAACTAAATAGAACAGATTGGGATAAATATAGGTGGGTATTATCGGCGCACCCCAATTTACTATTGACACTAATTTTTTGATTATTTTTTTGGATAAAAAAAATGTCGGTTACACTGGTGTTCCTTGTTGAACACCAACGTCACTAACACTGACGTTGGTGTGCAATAAGAACACCAAGATGAAAAAAAATGGACCGGCGTTTCTATGTTTTAACACTTTTATGAAGGAACGCGTCGGTGTCATTTGGTGTTCTTTGTTGAACACCAACGTCGATGACACTTGGCGTTGGTGTTCAACAAGGAACACCAGTGTGACCGACGTTCCCTTTATAAAAAATCACGGGTGCACGAAGTAATTTTTCTGGTGCCGGAAATAATAGGGTGTCAGTAGTAAATTGGGGTGTTCTATTCGGTGTCACTGGTGCTCCTCGTTGAACACCAACGTCAGTGACACTGGCGTTAGTGTTCAACAAGGAACACCAGTGTGACCGACATTCCCTTTATAAAAAATCACGGGTGCACGAAGTAATTTTTCTGGTGCCAGAAGTAATAGGGTGTCAGTAGTAAATTGGGGTGTGCTAATAGAACACCCCTAAATATATTGCTGAAAATATTAGATGCCTTGGTGTGATCATTTTGACTACTCGAATTGGCAAAACGAATCGAAACACAGTTGCCGACAGGAGACGATGTTGAGCTGCAGCCTTTTGCTTTCTGTGTCGATATGCATACCAGCATATTTGCAAAAGCATTGGTTTTATATTTTTTTTTTTTTTTCTTTTTAAATAAAAAAGGTTTTAGGAAAACAATAATAATTATTTTTTTCTTTTTTTTTTTTTTTTTTATGGAAAAAGGCTGAAAAAGAAAATTCTATAAAATTTTCGAAGTGGCGAAAATATCTTCTAAGAATTACGCTTGTGTTTGTTTTGCAAGATGTTTTTTTAGGAGTTTTTTTTCCATCACATCACCAATTTCTTACAATTCTCACACCAATCAAATCTTCAAATACAAATAAAAAAATATTAAATCATCTCTCATCATTTTACTTTATCAACTTTTTACTTTTTACCATTATTTTATTCATTATTCTACTTAATTTCACCAATCATTTCATAATCTACACCAATCATTATTTTACTTTATTTTACCCCCATCAACTTTCTAATCATTACTTCAATCACTTTATCTTAAAAAAAGCTCTCAAAAAAACTCCAAAAAAGAACTACAACCCAAAACAAACGGGCCTCTACGAGTTTTACAATGGTGGCATTATGGCATATCAGTTACACACTCTAAGTTCCAAAAGAATAATACATCAAAGTCTTTAATGGTTGCAATACACCTAACTAGTCAGAATGTTGGATTTTTCTAAACCCGATATCTGGTTAGAAAACATAGTTGATCTTGCTCAACCGAAATTCAACCAAGAAATTAATAACATCCTGTCTAAAATCGAGTCTCAATCAAATAGTAAAAGAGTTAAATAGTAAAACTAGAAATAAAAGTTGGTTGTGTTCAGAAATTTTTAGGTCGGAAAAGAATTAACCAAATAATGATAAATTATACATTTAAACATATTACTTTACAATGCAGATGCAGTTAATAAATCAATGCAGATCATACATTAATTATTATAAGACTTAACCCCCCACACTCCCAATACATGATATATATATATATATATATATATATATATATATATATATATATATATATATATATATATATAAGACTTAACCCCCACACTCCCAATACATGATATATATATATATATATATATCATACATTAATTATTATAAGACTTAACCCCCACACTCCCAATACATGATATATATAGATATATATATATATATATCATACATTAATTATTATAAGACTTAACCCCCACACTCCTAATACATGATATATATATATATCATGTATTGGGAAGTGTAAAATCTTATAATAATTAATGTATGATATATATTCATTAATTATTATAAGACTTAACTCGGTTAAAGTCTTATAATAATTAATGTATGATATATATATTCATTAATTATTATAAGACTCAACTCCCCACCACCCCTCGCTCTCCCAATACATGATATATATATATATATATATATATATATATATATATATATATATATATTGAACAGCAATACATGATACATATATATGATGAAACCAGGTCCAGAATAGGCTTGTAACAAATGGAATGTATCAGAGTTAAACAAGCTACGTTACAACTATTATATAATAATTTTGACAGAACATTACTACCAGACATCAGAGTATCTTTTCTTTGACATTGTAGTATTTGCAACTAATTTTCTAGATTACACAAAATTGCAGGTAAGAAATAGACCTCTGTCCATATAACTTGAAAGAAAACAAACTAAAATAGTAAGAATTTGAAAGAAGAAAAAAAAAAAAAAAGTATAAATATAATGTACATGTTACAAGAAGAAATTTTTCCCATGTATTCTATGCCTACTTTCCTGATGAAGACAGGCCACAACTGTCTGATTGGCTTTCACTGATTATGCCTGCAGGTGCCTCGTCGCATGGGGAAAAAAATACTGATGCAGATTTTTAGATATTACTCCGATAAATCTCCTGAATAAGAAAATCCTGGTTTTGTGATTGTCTGCTATGTGAAGAAGAATTCTAAAGTGCCGAAATTCAGAAGCCAAAAGGTGATTTTCTGCGGCTTCCACCTTCACCGTACTGTTCATTCCATTTTCTCAACTCATTCATGCTTGCTGCATCATCGCCACTGATGGACCGACCTGGAAGGTGTATATATAGATTGATGACACATGCATGAATTCGTTTCATGATCCACAAGAGCAGCAGTAAAACAGTGCAGGGGGAGGGGAGCCAATGGTTTGAAACTCGCATGGGAGGGTTGTGTGCAAGGCATGTGGGAACCGAAAGTGAAAGAGACATGTTCTAGATGCACAGGTACTCCTGTTTTGTAGTATGTCCAATGTATGATGATACGTATACGAAATGGATACATATCAAATAAATAGGACACACATCTGAGACAATTTTGATCAACTTGAAGAGTTCACTATATAGCTTCCTCAAATTATGAAAAGAGGGGGTAAATAAAACTAACCTTTGCTTTTGCATGAACAAAGTCATCCACATTCAGAGGTCTTAGAATTGAAGCAACACCATCTGCATCTCCCTACAATAGAAAATATAATTATAACACTAATTCTTAAAATCAAGTCATATGCAGTTGCTTATCTCACATGCAACGAGACAAACAAGTCATTCAAGAAACACGAAACTACAAGTCAGGACACAAAATGGGATGTGCAAAAGGTCTGAATCAAATAAAGGGAACATACTGTGAAAAATATATGAATACACAATGTTTTGCCAAATAAGCCTAAATATGGTAAAAACTTGCAACTTCTGTGGATTCACTTTTGCTACACCAAGAAGACAGATTCTCAAGCCATTGCTGATTCTAATCCAAGAATTAAACGTTTATACGAGAAGTGCAAGCTATCTACACAAATTAAAAAAAAGGGTTCATAAGAAATTGTATACCTTAATCTCCTCCTCAAGAAGCTCTTGGACAGGCCTATATGCCGCAGCAATGCAAAGGTTCTAACAGGGTTTTAATCATAAAACGTGTAAGCATAAAGGAATCAATAAAGCCAAAAGGAAGATCCAGCACTAATGTAAAAGCAGCGTAAACTAGAAGAATACCTTCAAATCGCTCCCGGAATAACCTTCTGTTAAATTTGCAAGGTGATCGTAAGGAAATTCAGATTCTAATTTTTCTTGGGCAAGGATAATCTTAAGTATCTTGAGACGATTTTCAGCATCTGGCAGATCCACATATATCCTGCACAGAGACAATACTAGTCAGCCAGTCAGATTTGATCCATCACTTCTACCTCCTTTCCAGTTCAAAAGTTCCCATTTATTCGGTGTTAACAATAAGATAACAACGAAACAAAATTTATACAAAGTCATAGAAACACAGAAAGAGAGCGTAACACGGTTGAAACGTGAGTTCCGACTTTTAAACATGAATAAAGTTCATCACAAGGATAGGAATGAATAAAATGTATGGTAAAATGTAACCTTCGTGGTAGGCGGCGAATAACAGCATCATCAAGGTCAAATGGTCGATTTGTCGCACCAAGAATTAGGATCCTCTGAGAGTCTTTTGTCCTCAGTCCATCCCAGGCAGCCATGAACTCATTCCGCATTCTCCTAGTTGCCTCATGCTCAAAAGAACCACCACGAGCACCCAGCAAGCTATCTACCTGCTTGTCCAAGCAGATATTCAGAGAAAGAAAGAACACCCACAATCCACAAAAGCGTTGGAAAACCGTTTCAAACACAGGCATCCAAAATCCAGTTGAAATAAATATACTTCAAGAAGAAAAAAAAAACGATAGATAGGGGATAGAGTGCAAAAATAATAAAAGCTGTAATTTTGTGAGCGGTCTGCATAGCCAGGAAATTGTCAAGTCTTACTCGGGCTATCTGCACAGTAAAAGTCTATGTGGTGTTTTACGGAGTAATATTCAGTGATGAGTATTAGTAGAGGTGTGCATGTTGTAGAGGCATCCCACGTTTGGGAATGTGTGGAGAGATTATTCATGTGCATATTCAAAAATGTAAGCCTGGTCTTGTTAATGACTAAAGCATTAACTCATCCCGTGTTCATATGAGCAGTTGTTTCAAAGAGGTTTCAAAGGAATATATATATATGTATGTGGTCTATCAACCGTAGTATACTAATGAAGGATGATCTAACCTCATCAACAAAAATGATGACAGGAGCAAGCTGGCTGGCAAAGGAGAAAAGGGCCTTCGTAAGCTTTTCAGCATCCCCAAACCACTGCAGAAGAGACCATTGATTTCAATGAACGAAATAAAATAACCTTAACAAGAAGCAACTATATTTTTTGTGATTAAAGTAATTAATTTGCTCATAAACATGCAAAGTGCTGTCTTTCTGATCCACGTTCAGAAAACTCAATCAATGCTAGGAGGTCATTACCTGTACAAATTGGACATTGCATAATTTTGATATGCATCGGATGGAATGGGCAATAGCACAGTCAGTTACTGATTATCTTAGTGGCACTTATACCAATCAAAAGATTAATTGAAAGCTACACAGAAAGAAGTGTAAAAAGTTTATGAACTGAGATTCAGAAGTGGTGCATAGGTTATTTACATGTCTATTTTTTTGTTTTCCAACCTACATGCACACATGATGAACTAGATAGTTAACAGGCAAACTAGACAAACAAAATATCGCACACAACAATAAAGAGAACATCAGCAGCCACGTTCGGTGTATAATAGCTACACATGATAGTACTTGATAGACAGCATAAAGTTATGATATTAACTGTTTCCTGTGTGTCATAGTACAGTGGTAGGTTCAAGCAATCAGTCAGCCCAAACATAGAGCACTCTAAGAATTCTATTTTTTCCAAATCTTTTTGTTTTTATTTTCTTGCCCATTCTTGGGAATGGATATGGGCCAAGAATGCAAGCCAGTCAAAAAAATTGTAGAATTGAACAGACAAATCAATAGGTTTTCAGCTTAACAAGTAAAACAATGAGGCGTTATACAGTGATTCTCAGAATCCCGAAGCACAATATACACACACATACCCCATTGTAAGCATAAGACCAGCGCAGAATTACCTTTGATGTAAGTGTCGAACCAGTTATGCTGATAAAATTGGCACCTGCTTCTGTTGCAAGCGCCTTTGCAAGAAGGGTCTTCCCTGTACCCGGAGGCCCAAAGAGCAAAATACCTTTGCAAGGCTTTGCCAAAAAAACATAACAAAGATTACCAACTATGACGCACTGAATCAGAAAGAGAAACCATTAACACGGTATTTAAGTACCCGCAGCAAATTTCCATGAGAGAAAAGCTCAGGTCTGCGCATTGGGAGAATCACAAGTTCGTTAAGTGCTTTCTTCACATCTTCAAGAGCACCAATATCATCAAACTTGACACCAATTTCCCCAGGTGGAACAACAGATGAAATGAAGTTGCTCTCGTACTCGTTTTCAGTAGACTGTGGACCATCCACCGGAAAACTGATATCGTCTAAACGCTCACAATTGCTATCGCAAATATCCTGCACACATGAAAAAAAGACAAGATCTCGGGGATAGGGGTATATAACATATTGCGCAGAAAAGTTTGATATAAGCACAAGATATAATTGCTCAGATGGAAAAATCACCACACAGAGAAAACACAGGGCATCTAAGCGTCAAATATAAAGCCACAGAAGCTTACAATACAAATATGGACCAACATGTGCATACAGAAATATCAAACTCCAACTGAAAGTGCAAATGCACGTTAAGGCTTACAAGATTCATCAGAAAGTAATAGCAACGGAAAACCGACAATAGCTTCAACTAAAGTCCAGATGAATCAAAAAACGACAGTAGTTTCCGCTCATGCAAGTTACCTGGCCACAGAAACCGACTCCAAAAACCTAGACGACACAAGACAAAACTAGCCCCCCTTATTCAACAAAAAACAAAATAATATAAAATAATAATAGCAAAAACTTTTCTTAATATTGGGTTGCCTCCCAACAAGCGCCTCTCTTTAGTGTCTTTGGCTAGACACACTTAGCTCACTATCCATTATCAAACGGATACGTCCTTCTCGCATGGTTCTTCAACGAATATTCAGCATACGAGCCATCCAACTCACCTTCATAGGAAATTAATGGAACCATGGCTCGAAGGACCTTTATGAAGTATCTTCCCAATAAAATAAGAACGGGATTAGGGGGTTCCATCTCTCAGTTCATGACATAGTGATCAAGTGGGAAGATCACTTCCTTCACGCTCACTCGCTCGTCCACAATCACCTCAACACTTATTGGCTTCAACGGCTCCTCAAATGCGACTTCCTCCGGGTGACTTATCTCTAATTTAGGCACATCGTCCTCTATGTTCTCCAACACCGGGTGTATTTCTTCACCTTCTCGGTGATTAACATCTTCAACCATCTCGATGTCGGATCCATCATAGGACAACCGTCTTCATCATCACACCATGCAGAGAGGAAGGAAGTTTCTAACCTTTGTAACTTAAGCCGATCCATATCAGTTCCACTTCATCAATCATCTCTTGTTGCCAATTGCCTTCATCTTGATCGAACTTAGTCTGGGCCATTTGCTCGATCTGTCTCTCAATATTAGTAAGCATACCAAGAAGAAGTTGGAAATTATCGTTTTGCTCCTTCTGAAAGGATTGGAGCTCCTCCAATTTAGCTTCAAGATCAATAGATTGAGAGGTGCTCTGATAGGAATTCTGAAAGTGTTATGGAAAAGATGGGCTAGGCCAATTTTGGAACATAGGATTGGGACTATTCTGATTGAACCACTGATCTTGATTGGAAGAATTAATATTTGGGTTATGACTGAAGTTCGGGTTTTGATTGAAATTCCAAGTTGGATTGAAACCCTGATTTTGAAAATCGCCGTGGCCAGAGAACCGATCGTTAAATCCTTGATATTGCTGACTACTGAAAGCATGAACTTCAGCGTTCTGTCCATCCATAGGACAGAAACGAGGAGTATGTCCCACATTGTCACATATCTGGCGGCTAAATTACAATTTTGGTCCTCTAACTACACATGTTTTTCGATTTTGGTCCTGATTTTTCTCCGGCGACAATTTTAGTCCTGTAAGTGGTCTTTTTTTTTTGCAAAAATAGTCCTGAACGCCGGAATGACTACCTACAAGACAAAAATTGTCGCCGGAAAGACCACTTACAGGACTAAAATTGTCGCCGGAAAAGACCAATTTTAGTCCTGTAAGTGGTCTTTCCGGCGTTCAGGACTATTTTTGCAAAAAAAATGACCACTTACAGGACTAAAATTGTCGCTGGAAAAAAACCAGGACCAAAATCGAAAAAGTGTGTAGTTAAAGGACCAAAATTGTAATTTAGCCCATATCTGGCATGTGACTAGATCAAAAATTTCCGATTATGGGCGATGATTAACTTGATACGCAGGAGGGAAAGAAAGCGACATCGCCAACAACATGGCGGTCGACAACACCTTCCACGAATGTAACTTGTGAGTTTTGTGGAAAATAGTGGTTTTGACCCATAAGATTACGCGACATTGTAAGGGCTGCCACCTGCTGTTGCAGTATGGCGATCTGATCTTGCATAATCCTAGTTGATGACATTTTCTTTCTTTCTTTCTTTTTTTTTTTTGGAAAAGATAAAGAAACAGAAAAAGAAACGGAAACAGAAACAGAAACCTACCTACGAAAAATTTAAAACAGAAAACAAGAAAACAATAAAAGGGAGAAAAACGTGTTGAAAGCTTCTGAGCCCAAAATGGAAGGGAAAACAGCAGATTTTGACCTCGAAAACGGTGTCGAACGGCCTCGGGCTGTTCACCATGTCGTCGGCGTCGGAACGAGCTTTCCGAATTGGGGTCCTGCGCGCCAAACGGACACTCGAGCCGAAAGTTATGGCCAAAATACTACCGTGTGCCCTAACGATCCCTTTTATCCCAACTTATAACAGAAAATCAGAAAAATTAATAAACTAGACAACCGTACCGATTGCCCGGTAACGGCGCCAAAAACTTGTCTCGGATTTTATCTAATGAAAAATAAACAAGTAATAAAAATAATCCGGTTTACCCCAAGTGCGAGGATCGTAGTATAAGCGATTACAACCGGTCGAATCACGAGGAATCGAGGTTGGTCTAGTTCTTAATTTTTCTAAAGTTTGTCACGAAAAACACAAAACAAAACTAAAGCGAATACAATAAATTGGACATAGGGTTGTCAATCCAAAGCCAAGAAATATAATTGCGAATCTAAAATAAATCTAATCTATAAACTAAAAAGAAAATAAACTTCTAAGATAACAACGAAGAACAAGGCACAAAGATAATTTCAATTAATTTTAACGAAGAACAAGCATTGATCCACCATCCCGCAACTCTCAATTTCTACTCTAGATTGTTTAGTGAAGATTTAATAAAAATGTGGTTCACCTATCAAAGGTATGAATTCCTACTCTCGTAGTTAATTCGCCTATTAATCTTTCATCTCTCGATCTTAAAGATTAACGCTTCCATAACAAAGGTGTAAGATTTCTCAATCTAGAACCTAGAAATTTAACCCAGCAACTCTCGTTATTTTTAGGTTAAAAATCCCATCTTTACTACGGTGATCTAGGTCTAACAACGATTTTCATCAAACGTTAAACATCACAAAGAAACCATCTCTCGATATAAATTGCAAAATCAATACAAAACGTAATAAAGAAACAACTTTAAATAAAAACTCACAAAACCAAATCCAAAGTCGAAATCAAAACATTGCATGACCGGCTTCACACGCTTGTTCGAATCGCTTAGCCTTTATTCATCTCCGGAAAGACCAAATAAATAATAATAAAAAAATAAATAAATAAATAAACGTGGCTCGGTCGATCGAGCGAGAGCACTCGTCGACCGAGTGTGCCTCTTCTCGGTTTCGTCTTTGCAGCCTTTTCTTCGAGATGAATTGTCCTCGTTTTACTGCGATGCCTCTCCTTTTATAACTTGTTTTGCCGACTTAGGGTTTTATTATTAGCAAGTCTAAACCCTAATAAATAAAAATAAAGATAATTTCAAGTCTATCCTTTCGATCTTACGGGCGCGCACGTCGGTAGGGTGGGCGCTCGTTCACTTTAAGTAGATTTCTTGAGTCGAGCCGAAGCCGGACAAGACGCCCGTCCCATGCATTTTTGAACGCTCGTCGGTAAAAATCTCTCTTCCCTGAATTGATTTGCTTCGTGGGCGCCCGTCCGGTGGACGATCGAGAAACGCGCCGCGTTCGGCAGTGTATCTTCACTCCAAGTTTGACTTGCATCTTCTTCCTTCCATTTAATCTTCAGTTAAACATCGTTTTAACTCCTTCCATGCCATATAAATGTACCTACAAGGTGATAGAAACATGCAAAATGTAGAACCATATATATTGATAGAAAAATACTCATAAAATCACGTAAATAGCTCGATTTTGCATTTTAATATCTTCCACACCCATTCTTTCAATATTTCATTTAAACACTTAATTTTCTATAAAAATTAATAAAACACGAAGGAAATTGCTACGAAATAATATCATATATATCGTAAAAATCACCGTTAACAGGTGGATTTTTGTATTTGCGGCTGAGTCTAAGACTGTATCTTAGATTGCCTACGTATCCTGTTAGGTTCCAGGAATCAAGCCTTACGTAGTTCCTGGAATGGGGTATTTATAATGACAATACTTGCCCTAACCCTAAGGTTATGTCGGCTTATGTTATTGTCAGATTTACCCTCTAATGGGCCTTAACCCTTGCCCAAGCTATCGCTGTTAATGGGCTTGGACAGCTGGTGCGGACTCTGTCCCCGATATCGATATTCCGACCTGCGGTAATCGACTCTAGACTCGTTATCCTACACTGCTAGCTGGTGTGGACTCTGTCCTTAGGGACTTGTCATCTCACACTGCTTGGTGTCGATAGTCGTTATCCCGAGTATGGGTGTCGACATGAATACCTTGGAGTTAATTCATAGTATAATGACCAACCGATAGACGACACGTGGAGGGGTGAAACCCTGTATCGTCACGCGTGCTAGCTTGTCTTTTGAAATCCGAAATATCGTTATCTTTTTTCAATCCTGTTTCATTTGCACATCGGGATACGCAATCATTATCAAGGCCAAGAATCGAGGCATCCCCCTGGCTATTCTTCTTATAAAGGGAAAAAAAACACTTCATTTCCTTTATGACATTTTCTCATTGGCCAACTAAAAAAATAATAGGTAAAAAGTGTGGATTGTGGATAGGGATGACAATAGATGTGGGCAAGTACGGGTGATTACAAGTTTAACAATATCCATATCTTATCAATCATAGTTTTTTTTTACTCATATCCTACCCTACCCATTACACACATGGGAAGCAATTTTAAAACACATGCCCCGGAGGGTGCAATTGGCAGCACAAAAATATTTTGTATGCAATATGTATAGGCAGCTTCTATCGACACCACATTCTTTTGACACTACGCTCACTCCCGGCACTATTTAAATTATTTTTGACACCACCATAATATTTTTATTATTTTTTACTTCAAGCACCACACAAAAAGACACAATTTACTTTGTATACCACAATTCTACAAAAATACAATTGGGTCCTTTATTAAATTAATAGAACATTTTAGTCCTTTATTAATAATATAATCTTAACATTAACCAATAATCAAAATCTTCCAAAAATCTTAATCTCAATCCAAAACACCCTTTAATCTTCATCATCAATAATGTCACATCAAATTTCTAAATCCCTTTCATCTTCATCATCCTTATTCTTCAACAATTCCATTAATAAACACTACACACAATCTTCTTCTTCATCACCATATTCTTCTTCATCAATTATTAACCTACATCCATAATAATCCATAAATTTAATCTTCATCCAAATCATCTACATTAACCCAAATACTACAACTTTCTTCATCTTCATCATCAAAGTTCATTTCTTCATACCAAAAAAAAAGCACAAACCCTTTTCTTCATCATTTACTACACACCATTCATCCACAATCTACACACATTTATATTTTTCTACACATCTTCATCTCAGTCGTCATCTCAAAATACATTTATTTTATACACACATTCATCTTCTTCATTACATCAAAATCATCAAAAGCTTCATAATAAAATAAAAAATAAATCTTGATTTTTATTTCAAAACTTGAAATTGGTGAATAGGTTACCCTATTACAACATGAAAAAAATGTAAAATCATGATTTGTAGAGAAAAATCATGTTTTTATACATGTTCCGATGAAAGAGGGGGGTTTTCCGGCGTTTTAGTATGTTGTCGAGCGTCTGTTTCTGATACTAGCAACGTCGACAAAACAGATATTTTATGTAAACATAAACGTCGAAACTGTCGACATTACAAATGTATAAACAACGTCGGAGCAAAGTTTTACGTCGACCAAACTGACGTTCCAAATGTATAAACAATGATGGAGTAATTGACGTTACGTAAATGTCAGCCACACTGGCGTTGTCTTGCTATTACAACGTAAGGACGATCGGCGTTCCAATATTTGCCCGAATTTTTCAGATTGCTTATAACGTCAGTTGTCCTGACGTTGTTAGCACCAAATCAACGTTAGTACAGGTGACATTATCAGTCGTCTTCATCGCAAATGCAGGAACGATTTCTTCCCGATGGAAAAAATATGAAAACCATCCATTAAAACCCTCGATTTCTGCCAAATTACCAGCAGTTGCTTAAAAAACAAGATACATACGTGATTTGGTTCAAAGTTATGTTCTTAGTTTGATTCCTGCAACCAATGCTTCAATTGCGGTTTTCCAGCGAAATACTTATCTTCTCCGGCGAAATATCGTCTTCTCCGGTGATTTTTTTTTTGTTTTTATTCAAATAAAAAATAGGAAGTTGATGTGATCCGTAAACGAATCGAGATCTGAACTTGCCCAAGGACCGATTAAAAGTATCAATAGGAAACTAGCATCGCAACCCTTAGCTAACACGTAGCTAAAAACATTGGTATGACCTCAACCCTTAGATAGCATTTATCCAAGAACCTTGGTATCTGACGCCATACAAGGTATGTTGAGAACCTTGATAAGTTCATGATTCGAATATTCTACATAAGAATACTCCCAAAAAAGCTTAAAAGCTTAATATAAATTTCACTCAATAATGTACGATGTAATTGTTATAATGACTCTATTTGCTTTTAAATAGGATACAGACTCCAAGACCAATTGCTAATTTAGTAAATGTGGGACAAAATAACAATAACAAAAATAAAATACTATCTAACCAATATAGGATAATAAAAGACTAAAACAAAAGAAAAAATAACTAAAAATAAATAAAAGACTCCAAATAAATTTAACAAGTTTCTTTTTCAACGGGAATCACATCATTCCTTCCCGGCTACGAAAGGATTTGACCTCGAATCAAAAGGATGTCGTAAAAAGCAGCAACAAGGACAAAACAGGCCGAACCAACAACGAGCACCAATGATATGCCCGGATCAAATGCAAGGCGGACATGCCACTTCAAATCAATGGCACGGTTTGATATTGAACCAAGCGTCACAAATGCAACATCAAAGAAGTTGTCTGACGTGCTAAAAACTTGGAGAAATCCAGGCAAAGTAGCAATATCACGAGAACAATTCACGATCAGGCGATCGAAGAACATACCTAGAAAATGGATCAATGAAACTGTGCTCCGGTTTGCCACCAATGTTAACATGATCAAGAATATCCATAGGCAATATAGGGGCAGGATTGGGTATATCGATAGCCCAATGTTCTCCTCAAGTCGATGGGTGCATGTACATGCAAAGAAGACAAGATAGAACTCGAACAAGTGGTCGGCGAAGTAGGACCAATCGCCATCATCCCTCGATTTTCTCCACGTCTAATGCGATATCCTCATTCTTCTTCTCAACATCACACACTTTTGCAACATGTATCTTCACCACATTTTCATTCTCCTCGGTGATTGCCTCTGCCACAATCGACTTTTGGACTACCTTATTTTGAGTGTTAACAATCTCTACGGTGTTCTCTTCAATCTGAATATCAGTTTGTTGCATGAAGGGTAAAGATTCAAAAACATGCTTCTTGCCACAAAAAGAAAAAGCATAGCGAGTCAGGGATGCATTATGACGTACATTATGCATAGATAGCCATGATTTTCCTAATATCAAATGGACATCACTCAGTGGCACAACATCACATGATACAACAGCTTTATAACGTCCAATGGATATTTGAATCTGTGCATACCGTGTAACTTTAACCCAATGCTCAACAATGTAGTAAGGATGAGGAATCCTTTCCGTCCGCAAGTTTAACTCCTTAACCACGTCTTTACTACTTAAAATTTCCTTTCATCATGATCAATACTCATCTCATATTCATAGTCTCCAATGAAGCATGATGTATAAAATAAGTCGTTACCTTTACCATCACGTGTTGGCTGAACATTGCTTCCCCATAACATGCTTTGAAACTTAGCCTTCATCTCTTCAAATTTTCTATCCATCACGGCGACTTGGGCCTCCATGAACAACCTAAAACGTGCTTCAACAGAATTCTCTTATCCCTCGGTGAGCTCTTTCGACACGATTGAAGTTCAACAAAAATACATATACACCCTCACAATCGCTCGTGTTTACACTCCCTCGTGTATAGTTCAAATCGTCGAACAAATCAAAATAATGAGCACCCGAAGCAATTAAGACAAAAAAAACCAATATAAGGAGCTAAGGCTTTGGTTGGGAGAATTTGAAGATGATAGAACCGAAACGAAAAAGAGAAAAAGAAGAAAGAAAACAAATTATTTTTAGGTGTACTGGAATCACGGGTGTGATTAAAAACCACACCTAAGGTGTGAAACACACGTCAAGTACCAAAATAAATTTTTTTGCTGGCAAAAACAAACTTTGCGGCTGAAGGATCGAAGTATGGCTTTCTAGGGTTTTTTTTTGGCTTACTTGCAAACAAAGAGGCAGGAACGAATGTAATTGAAAAAGTGCCTTTAATGCGCAAGTGGACCAAGGCTTTTTACCCAAAGACCGATTAAAAGTATAAATAGAAAACGAGTGCCCGCCGCGATCCTTAGCTAAAAACCTTGGTATTACCTCAACCCTTTGATAACGTGTATCTAAGAACCTTGGTGTGATCCATAAACGAATCAGATCCGAACTTACCCAAGGACCGATTAAAAGTATCAATAGAAAACGAGCACAGCGACCCTTAGCTAAAAACCTTGGTATTACCTCAACCCTTATATAACATGTATCTAAGAACCTTGGTATACGAGCGCCACAATGTATGCTCAGAGCCTTGATAAGTTCATGATTCGAATATTCTACATAAGAATACTCACAAAAAAAAGTTTAAAATTTCAATATAAATTTCACTCATTAATGTCTGATCTAATTGTTACAATGATTCTATTTGCCTTTATATAGGCTACAGACTCCAATACCAATTGTTAATTTAGCAATGTGAGACAGAATAACAATAAATAAATAAAATAAAAAAAAGTATCTAACCAATGTGGGATAATAAAATACTAAAACAAAAGAAATAATAACTAATAAATAAACTCCAAATAAATTTAAGAGGAAGGGCCGCGAAGACAAAAAAATTAATAAATGGCCTGCGGAAGAACAAAAGTAACATTTTCATGATTATAAAGGACAAAAATCACAATTGTTACTTTAAATTTTTACTTCGCGTGTTAATGTTACTTTGTGTTTCACAATTGTTACTTCATATTTAATCTATTCCACATTTGTTACTTCATAATTGTTACTTTTGTCCTTATTAAATTACAGTTTCCTTCTATCCCGATTTTTTGATAATTTTGTCCTTCTGGATAAAAATCTATAAATTTAACAAGTTTCTTTTTCAACGGAAATCACATCAGAAGTTAGTATTACGTTAAAATGAATTGGTTAAATGAAGTAAAGAGTGTTAAATATTAAAACGTGTTATATTATAATTTATAAAATCCGGGGGACTAAAGTGTATTATTTTTGAAAGTTATTAAATTGATGTGGTGGCTTGAGTGATTTGGTGGTGTGGTGAAGTGAATAAAAAATAATAAAATAAAGGGTGTCAATAGTAATACCGCAGAGTGCCGATAAGTAAATCATCTATGTTTATGTTAAAAAAAATTACTACATGACACCACAAAATTACTTTTAACACACTTCGTGGCAGAATATATCGCCACTCTGAATGATGTTTGTTATACAAATTAACATAAATGATTAGAACCTTACTCATCATTGTCACCGTCAGTGATGTTCATGTAATTTAGGAAATATCTTTTCAAAAGATGTTTATCTCTTGAAGAAAAAAACATAAAAATGATGTGTCAAGTAGTAATTTATATGATGTTTTCAACAATTGTGGTACGTGCTCGAAGCATTTTCTCTATGTCAAGACAATCTCTTTAAAGAAACCAAATCGTGAATCAGAATAATTGACATAGATAGACAATTGTACTTCATAAAATACTAGACGTATAACAATTGTATTGCCAAAGGGTTACGGCTGAACTCCATGTGCAACACATGCGCACTAATCAACCGTAGAATATCGCAAATGTCAAGGAAGGTCCCAACTTTGGAGGAAAACAAAGGCTTATATTTAGGAAACTTTGGAGGAAAACAAAGGCTTATATATACTTAGGAAATTTCTCTAGACCCTTTTAATGTTAGGAAATCAAACGGCTTGCGCAACGTAATTTAAAATTTTGATTTCCTTTCTACCTAAGAACTGACTCCAGTGAACAATTATAACATAGAAGATGAGATAAATAATCATACCAGATTGATCTAACAGATCGTCGCATTATATCGGTTGATGGTTTAAGCATAATAGGCGCCCAAGTGTCCGGCTGCTAGCGGTAAACCACACGAACAGACGCCAGAATCCTCGAAAGACTACTACTCGAAAAACTCGACTGCTAGATCAACTACTCTTCTCCCGACTCTCTCTCTCTCTCAACAAACTCTCTCTTTATTTATGAATTTGCAATTAGTGTTGTGATCCAAAAGAGCTCGACACCTAATCCTTTTATAGGGGTGTAGGCATCACTTGTAAAGACCTAATGGGTTTAAGTTTTGCTTCTTCACTAGGAGTAAGAAATAATAAAAAAAATATTTTCTTGTAAACTAATGATTAAGATATTTATTAAATAATTAGTTAATTAATTATGCTTTTAATCTAAATTAACAAAAATACAAGCCAAAATCACCAACATAATCTTTTTCTTCGTAGCCTGACATTGTTGAATTACCTAATTTTGAAAAAATTATTTTGTAAGAACGGGGGATTATTGTCTATCCTTAGACTAATTCCTTCCTATTACGGGAATTAGAGGATGAATTTTCATACGGGAAGAACCGGGGGGAGGGAAATCCGATTTCAAAAGGGGGGGATGAATTTTTAGATCTGTTTTTTTTTTTTCTTTGGGGAAGAAGAAAACCTGTATGAAAAAGAAGTGAGTATGAAAATGGTCCGCCCCGGGCTTATACATCCATGAAACACAATTCCCGGGCGTATACACCCGAGATTTACTAAACTCGCCCCGTACATAGAAAAATGGCTCGCCCAGTGTGTATACACCCGGGAAAAGGCTTTTTTGGGGTGTATACACACGGGAAATGAAGCTCACCCGGTACGTATCAAAATTCGCCCCGTACGTACAATTTTTAAACCTTACACACGTGAAAAGTGAAAATCCCTCACATAATACACCCTGGAAACATCCATCTCGTGCGTATACGTGAGGATAACCTCTTTTTGTCCCTGTACATAAACTTATACCTCAAAAAAAAATAAAAGTAACGTGTGACAGGACCTGAAAAAAATTCCCCTAGTAGCAATCATAATAAATCATTATTTAATTATCATATAATCACAATTTAATTCTGGATAACTATTCTTATATGTGTGACTCAATAGACTTCTGAATATGTTGGTCATAAGTATAAAGTAATACCCTTCATACTTAACGATTGTGATTGGCATCTAGCAATATGTCACTACTCTCAATCATCGGAAGAGTCGTGTGTTATGACTATAACATTTCTTGTGAAACGGTGACCGTACAACCAGAATCCTTTCGCATACGCAATATCCATAATCGTTACATGAGTATTGATACATTAACAATTATATCTTATAATCTGAATATTATATTCTCTTGAAGTTACATTTACTTTCTCTTTGCAAACACTCTCGAGAATAAACATTCTGTATAAAAAGATCCGTTCGGATATACATTCCTACCATTAGGAAACACGAATTCCATATGAACGACATAAATCCTATGAATGCTTTAATATCACACTCAATCACTACCACATTCTCGCCCCGTAGCTAAGGGAAACATTAATAGTGTGAAAGCGTAACTATCCGCACTGCAATATTATGACGACTCTGTCCTAACGATAAAGTGCTTGGGTCGTCTAACGTACACATTCACCAATACACGTTCACGTATATTCGAATGTCTCTACACGTTGATAGATGAAATCTATCACTATCTTCACAAAATAAAAGACATCTAATACATGTCAGTCTAACCATACTATTAATGTTATATTTAATAATGAATACGAATAAGATGTTTAAGAGTCAAATCATTTACTGTGAGTCGAATTCTCATGAGCGATAATCATCATTATGATTTCTTTATCACGGTTTTTAATCTTAAAGACTTATTATATACAATATTTAAATTGCTTTGCCAAACAAATAATTATATAATAACAAAAATACCATTTATTAAAAAACTCCGGTCGAATCAGGTCTAAGCCAAAGAAAGCACGGTGTTACAACAAGAAGAGAGCATTCTATGAGTATGAGGCAAGAAATTTTGCTTCCGATTAAAAATATAAAAAAAAAATGGTTCTCACAAGTCACAACCATTGACACACCCACACCCCTCACTGTGATCAATGAAGACAGAAACATTCCAGATAACCGAAGCATAACAGCATAAAACAAGAGAATTAAGGCTATGTTTCTGAGCGCATGTGAGTTATTACTCTCACTTAATTCCGCCGCATTTTGCTTCTTTGGCTCTTCAAATTCATCCCCTTCAATCATATGCTCCTCCTGATTTAATTGGTAGATGATGATGATGATTCAGGCTTGTGTGTCTGCTGTGAGGAAAACGGATCGAAGTAGTAAATATTAGCATGTTCTCTCGTTGGATTTTTGCTTTGATCTTCAGACTCCATGAGATTTGTTTTCACCGGATCAGAGGAAAAGGGATCGAAATAGTAACAACCCTTCACGGTGCTGATGGTGTTTTTGCTGTCAGCTAATCTTGTAGGATGATCATTAGAGGAAAACGGATCGAAGTAGTAATTTTCTCTCCTTGTTGTTGCCTCTTTTTCTTGATCGTTAGTAACAACCTGTTTGGGATTCAACAACGGGTCAGAGGAAAACGGATCGAAGTAGTAATTCCTTACAGTTTCATCATGTTGATCTGATCCTTTTTCCATAGTAACTGGTTTGGGAGTCAGGTGCTCAGATGAAAACGGATCGAAATAATAATTATTGCTGTTTTTGTAAGCATGTCCTCCTTGTGCGTTGCAGCTTGACATTCTTTAATTCTCGATCAATGGTCGGCTGCTTTTCTAAAAAATAAAGAAAGAGAAACTGTTGATTTGATGATAACTTAAGTGTTTGATTGTTCATTTATAGTTGCCCAACTTTACACAATGCATTCTATACGATTTCTTCGGGATCGATCAAAGAAAGTCGGTTAGAGATAGATGAGAGATTATATATTCGAATCTTCAGATGATCAGAACACGCATGGAATTATTTGATGAAGGAATAACAAGGGAGAACTAAAAAGGAATATTTTGCAGCTTCAAGTTGCCGTGAGTTTACCCAAATCAGGAATAACGAATAAAGATTGCATTGCACGGATGAAGTAAGGAATTTTGGGACCTTTTTTTTTCAGCTCAAAACAAATTAGAGTAGGGTGGGGTGGTGTGAGGTTGGGTGGGTACAGGGTCGGGTGAATAAGGTGGGGTAGGGTTAGGTATGGAAGGGTAAGTGGTAAAGTAGATCGAGTATCGTGGGGTGGTGGGGTGAGCAAGCAGCTGGGTAGTAGAATGAGGTGGGGTAAGGTTAGGTATGAAGTATAAGTGGTAAGTAGAGTAAGGTAGGGTGGTATGACGGACAGACAGGTGAGGTATGTTAGGTTAGGCTGGGTGGGGTAAAATGGGTAAAATGGATGGTAGGGTATGATGAGTGGTAAGAAATGGTAGGGGTATGGTGGGTGGTAAGGTAAGGTTGGTTATGATAGGGTGGATAGGATACGGTAGGTTAAGGTGATGTCGGAAAGGTTGGATAGGCGAGTTGTGGGCTAGGGTAGGGTGAGGTAGGATATGATGGTTAGGTGTTGTGGGGTAATGCGTAGTGGTGTAGGGTAAGGAAGGGTGAGGTTTGGTAGGGTAGGGTGGGGAGAGATAAAGTATGGTGGGTGATGGGTAGGATTGGTGGGAGGTAGGGAAGGGTGAGGTAAGGTGGTTTTGGTAGCCAATGAGGCTTGCCTCAATGTTTAAGCTGGTGTCTTAGGACTAAGAGGTTTTGGATTTCAGTCTCACCGTGTACATGTGCGGGTTATAATTCACTAAATGTGCTAATTTTGTTTCGATGAAAAAAAATATGTACGGTGGTTGAGGTAGAGAGAGGGTGGGGTAGGGTGGAGTGAAATGTGCAGGATAGGATAATGTATTTGGTGGTGCACTGCTACCCCACCCACTCTACCTAAGCATACCTATTCCACCGTACACCACCCTACTTTATCCTACCACTCTTATACTACCTCACCACCCTAATTTATCTCTCATCATCCACCATCACTCGTGTGTCATCTATTACAAAATTTATTTCATTCCGTTCTATAGCATTCCAAACGTAGGCATGGAATGAGTTAATTCCATTCATTTGATTTCTTTTCATTCGATTCGATCGTGTGTCATCTATTATTGTTGGTCTTTTTATTACGTATTTTTTCCTTGGATTTTTTTTATATTCACCACCAACACCGTGTTTGTTGTATTTTTTTTTTCATTCCTAAAAGTTGTATTGTTCATAAAAAAATTGAGAGAGAATTTGTGGGTTAGTCTTCTCTAATCACTTCATATTTGGAATTGACTGCGTGGCACAATCTGAACCTCGGTTTTAACATGTGTCGAAACTGTGTGGTACAAATTATTCTATACCGTAACTTGTTGTGCTTTGCACGTGACTCGATTAAGTTATTCTATGTTTGATTAGTAATAACGTTGTAGGAAAAATCGGTGAACCAAGTTGAACCGAACCTTCTTTTTTCAACTTTTACAAACTGAAATGCTTGGTTTGAGTTTGAAGATTCTTAAAAGGATATTAAACTGAACTGTAAAACCCCCTAGCTAATTGCACCAAGCAAATTTGATCGTCTGTTGTCTTAATAAAAGGCATGCAAATGTTAGTTTCAATGGGTAACAATATTCTAAAGGCAAAAATCGAGTGAGATGAGATCCGCTTACTCGAAACGAGTTGTATGAGTCTGAATCCGGCCCGAAGCCGCGATCTATTCGGATCTTGATTTGCACAGATTCATCTAGATCTCGATTCAATCCATATCCGTAGTGGAAACACGAATTCCAGCATTCGCGTGTTGGATTTCACGATATCAATTAATTGCAAATCGATTAAGTAAAAGACTCAAAAAGAAAGTTACAAGTTTTTACACACCCGGTGTGATGCTGTGATCTTCCAAGTTGTATCGCCAAACAATGAATGTGGATGTCAAGCCCCGTACCAAAGTATTCTCAAATATACGCAAAAAAAAACCGTAGGTTTTTACTTTTCTAATGGCTAAGACAATAAACATGTTATGAAACTGATGTAGATAACTTCATACGCAAGAAATAGAAACAGACGCAATCAAACGTAAATAATCAAAGGAGATATCAGAAAACAAGAAGAACACATATTTAACGTGGAAAACCCCTCTCAAAGTGAGAGAAATAAAAACCACGGGCGTAAAAGAGATATTTATTATTATGCA
Organism: Gentiana macrophylla; assembly: GCA_026214975.1. Taxonomy (NCBI): domain Eukaryota; kingdom Viridiplantae; phylum Streptophyta; class Magnoliopsida; order Gentianales; family Gentianaceae; genus Gentiana; species Gentiana macrophylla. The sequence goes on from CM047813.1 coordinate 30,681,613, forward strand.
CTTGAGTTCTGATTTTCACACACCCGCATTAATGTGACAACAATCAGTATTTATAGGCACAAATCCGAAACCCTAGCCGCAAGGAATCTTTGTCAAATGCACCATAAATACCCCTACACGTGTCCTCCTTTTAATGACACTTTGTATAGTCATTACATATGTGAATTAATGCGATGTGGGACCTGTGTGTATTCCAAGATTCTCAGCGAGACTTCACCTGGCCGACGAAGCTCGATGACTCCACCCTACTTATGCACAGAATCGAATACACTTCTCAGCTATCCATCACACAGCTGAGTCTTCAGATTGGTTCCACCAAAATGTAGAGTTTAAGTCACTTTACTGACAAATCTCCACCTTGACTTCAACTCTCCCAGAGTCAAACAGTTGCATAACCAGATGTACTTATACCAGGATGCATTCACAATGCCAGATGTACTTGTACCGGACTATCTCCACAAAGACCCACTCCACCGATCCGTCCCTCGGTAGAGTTTTGAAAATAGATTATAAGCTCAAATATTCGGTAAGTCCAGCAAACTCAAACTTACTCTGCTGAACTGGTTTAGTGAACATATCAGCAGGATTCTCCTTTGTGCCAATCTTCTTCACCACAACCCTCTTCTCATTTCTCAGGAAATGATACCTAACATCAATATGCTTGGTTCTCTCATGATGAACCTGGTCCTTGGCTAAGCATATTGCACTTAAACTGTCACAATATATCTCAGCCTGATCCTGATGCAACCCCAAATAACTGACTAGCCCCTTCAACCAGATGCCCTCCTTAGCTGCTTCAGTAAGAGCCATATATTCTCGCTTGATGAGTTGATAAGGCTCATCGTAGCCTCAAGAGTAGCTTTCCACCCGACCACCGCATTTCCGATGTAAACACATAACCAGGGCCATTGATTTTCTATCATCAACATCACTGCATAATCAAGATCACAAAGAGCCTCGTGACTGCACCGATATCACCTCCATAAATGAGACCAACATCAGCTGTACCTCTTAGGTACCTGAATATCCTTTTAACAGCTTTCCAGTGTTCCTTTCCAGGTTGAGCCATAAACCTGCTGACAACACTGACTGCCTGAGCCAGATCAGGCCTAGTGCAAACCATGGCATACATCAGACTGCCAACTGCACTAGCATAGGGAACTTTTGACATATACTCCTTCTCTTCAGCTGACTGTGAAGCATAAACAGACAAATGAACATTTGGTGCCATAGGAGTATCTATTGGTTTTGCAGCAGACATCTCAAACTTGGCCAATATCTTCTGCACATAACCCTGCTGAGACAGGAACAACTTCTTCTGACTCCTATCTCTCCAGATCTCCATCCCCAAAATTTTCTTGGTTGCACCCAAATCCTTCATTTCAAATTCAACACTGGGAAGATTCTTCAGATTTTGAACATCAGACTTCCTTGTCATAGCTATCAAAGATGTCATCCACATACAGAACAAGATAGATATATGATCTATCTTTCAAAGAGATCAGTAGTAAACACACATGATCATATGGACTTCTGTTGTAACCTGCTTTGAAGCATGAAATCACAAACCTTTTATACCACTTTGCCTTGGAGCTTGCTTCAAACCATACAATGATTTCTTCAACTTGCAAACATAATTTTCCTTTCAGAACTTGAAAACCCTCAGTCATGTCATGTATATCTCCTTATCCACCTCACCATGTAGAAAAGCAGTCTTCACATCTAATTGCTTAAGTTCCAGATCATGATGTGCCACCATTGATAGTAACACCCTGATTGAAGTGTGTCTGACCACTGGTGAAAATATTTCATCAAAGTCAACCCTTCCTTTTGATCAATCCTCTTGCAACCAAACGTGCCTTATACTTGACCCCTTCGCCTTAGTTATTCCTTCCTTTTCTTGAAAATCCATTTACAAGTCACAACTCCCTTGTCGAAGTCGCTTTGATCAATTCCCAAGTCCGATTCTTCAATAATGACTCCATTTCATCTCTCATGGTTTGCATGCCACCGAGATGCTTCAATATATGTCATTGCTTCCCTGTAAGTAGTAGGTTCAACAACCTCTACCTCTTCTGCAACTTGGAGTGCATATCCAGCCAAATCATCATATCCATATCTCCTTGGAGGTATCCCAACATTAGATCTTCTAGGCCTGCTGGCAGCTAGACTCTGCTGATCAATGTTTGTATGACGCCCTACTGAGGTCTCAGTAGGCTGGCTTGGATCAGATTCTGGTTCATTATCCAGATCAGTATAGTGTTGATTTGGATCCACTGATTGTTGCATATCAGTAGACTCCACCTGAAGCTCCACCTGATTCTCAACACTATCAGATTCAGCACTGGTTTCAGATTCAGTAGACCTCCCCACTGATGAGTTAAGCATAGAATTTTCATCAAACACCACGTCCCTGCTGAGGATTACTCTGGACTCTGCTGATGACCAAATTCTATATCCCTTCACTCCATCACCATACCCCACAAACACTCCCTTCTTGGCTCTAGGCTCCAACTTCCCTTCACTAACATGATAGTAAGTCAGTACTTCTAAAAACCTTAGAATCGAGTAGTCGGCAGGCTTGCTCGACCACATCTCAAATGGTGTCTTGAGATTGATCCTGTTTGAGGACTCACTGTTGATTAAGTAGCAAGTCGCTTTTACAAATGACCTCTGCCCAAAATCTCCTTGATAAACCAGCTTGAGAGAGCATACATCTTGCCCTCTCCAGTAGAGTTTGATTCAACCTTTCCACTAGGGCCTTCCACTGCTTGAAGTTACTGAATGCATCATTTTTGTTCTTCATCATCACCACCCAAGTCATCCTTGAATAGTCATCTATGAATGACACAAAATATCTGTGACCACCCAATGACTCAACTTTTGATGGACCCAGTGCTCCCTGAATGGATATAATCAAGTGATGCCTTGTGTTGTGCAACCCTGCTTGAGAACTTACTTACATGCAATTTCCCAAACACACAATGTTCACAAAAGTCCGTTTCTTGACCTTATATCCCCAAGAAAACTCTTGAAGAAAGAATCATACCCTTTCACCCATGTGACCTAGTCTCATGTGCACAAATTGTAGTCTCATTGAGATCAGTGAATCTAGCGAGGATGCAACAAAGCCAGCGAGTGCAGATCTGATGATCCCTTGTAATATATACAAGGTTCCTCTTGATCCCTTTGAGGACTACAATCAAATCTTTGAAGACATTCGGGTTGTCCACCTTCACCCTTGAAATTGAACCCTTGGTCATCCCAAGAGACTAAGAGATACCAAATTCTTGGTCATCTGTGGAACATGTCTTACATCTTTTAGTGTACAGAATTTACCATCCTCTGTCCTTAACTTCACTGAGCCAATTCCCACAACTTTGCAAACCTTGTTGTTGGCCATATAGATTTGACCACCATCCATCTGCTCATAAGTAGAAAACCACTCCCTGTTTGGACAAATATGGTAGGATGCTCCAGAATCAAGTATCCACACATCATTGTGGTGTGTAGAATCCCTGCAACTAGAACCGGATCCTCATTAGATTGCTCAAGAGCTGCTCTTTGTGCTGCAATTGCCTTCTCTTGCTGCTTTCTTCTTCCTTGGACAATTGGACTTCCAATGTCCTTACTCCTTACAATAATTACAGACATTAGTAGACTTAGGACCTTTGGACCCTGATTTCTTTTTATTCTTCTCGTCCATATCCTTTCCACTATTATCTAGCTACTAGCTAGCCCAAAGAACTGATTGTCTGTCCCAAAGAGACCTTGTGTCTCAGCTCCCTGGCATGTAAGGCAGACCTCACATCCTCTAAAGCTACTGTATCCTTCCCAACTATGAAAGACTGCACAAAGTTTTCATATGATGCCGGCAGTGACACCAATAGGATTAGGGCTGCATCTTCATCTTCAATTTTAACATCAATATTCCTTAAATCAAGTAATATTGTGTTCGGCTGGTCCAGATGTTCCCTCAATGGACTCCCTTCATGCATCTTCAAACTAAACAACCTCTGTTTCAACAACAACTTGTTGGTCAGTGACTTGGTCATATACAGGCTTTCAAGCTTCTTCCACAACTTGGTGCGCGTGTCTTCCTCAAAGAACCTCGGTGATAACATCATCGAGATAAGCACAACATGATGGTTGAATGTGCTTTCTCTTCCAGACTGGCATAATCTGCTGCATCTGTATTTGGTTTGTCAGATAAAGGACTCCACAAACCCTGATGTTTCAACAATGCACGCATCTTGATTTGCCACAGACCAAAACTGTTCCTTCCTGTAAATTTATCGATTTTCACGTTTACTGCTGACATCTTTCCTTGCTAAAGATCACAACTTTATCACAGATCCTAGCACCTTACTGAAGGCCTTGGTGAAGATGAAGTTGATCGTACAGACTGTTTTCTCCAAAACCTTGTCTCTGATACCACTTGTTATGAAACTGATGGAGATAACTTCAGATGCAAGAAATAGAAACAGACGCAATCAAACGTAAATAATCAAAGGAGATATCAGAAAACAAGAAGAACACAAATTTAACGTGGAAAACCCCTCTCAAAGTGAGAGAGATAAAAAAAACCACGGGCAGAAAAGAGATATTTATTATTATGCACTGAGTTATAGATTTTCACACACCCAGACAATGTGACAACAACTGTATTTATAGGCACAAATCCCTAAACCCTAGCCGCAAGGAATCTTTGTCTGATGCACCATAAATACCCCTACACGTGTCCTCCTTTTAATGACATCAGATAGTCATCCACATAATGTAATTAATGTGATGTGGGACCTGTTGTATTCCAAGCTCACAGACTTCACCTGGCCGATGAAGCTCGATGAGACTCCACCCTACCGATGCACGAATCGAATACACTTCTCACCGCCCATCACACACCGAGTCTTGATTGTTTCACCAAAATGTAGTGTTTAAGTCACTTTACTGACAAAACAAAATTAATCTCTTTCTCTCTTTTAAATTGACGCACAATATGCTATGAATTGCGTTGGAGAAACTTTATGTAGATAACTGATGTGAACACAAGAGTTTTCCAACACATTATCTAATAAGAAAACTAATATCTTATTTTATAATTATATAACAAATAAATAATTACTGCCACGTATGATATAATTAAGAGAATTATTCTTTTTACCAAAGATTAGCAATTGTGATGCGAACTTTCTAGTGTCATGGACTAATAGAAAATGTATTTTCTATATCACATACTATTTACCAATAAATAATAATTTATATTGTTATTCAATAGACCAAGTATTTAATTATTATCAAGGTTTCAAAATACGAGAATCCACTCATCGCGTGTTGGAAGACAATTAATTACCATTGGCTTTAACTTGTTGATCCAATAAATTGAATAAAATATTTATCAAACAAAATATTTATATCCAACTTATTAATTCGAAAATTGTGCCACAATAAATCTGAAACTGAACTTTATAAATTATAGATATTTCTTATTTTGAATATTGTCGAATTATTGAGCGTCCATTGGTATAATTATTTTATATAGACTAACCCTTCATACATGATAATGAAAAAAATAAGATGATAATAAATCATGCTTTTATTAATTATATTAACAATTACCATAAATTATCTTTCGAATATGCTTTACACTTACATACCCGTTCTTCTTTTTTAGAAATTTAAACACTACCTCTCTTCATTTTGAATAATGTTTTTTTTTTTTTGAAAATTTTTGAATAATGTTTAATCCGCATAAAATGCATCAAGATGTTATAACGGATGATTTGAATACATATTATGTATTTCATGCGTCACATATAAATCTATAAATCCTATATTAATTATTCAAATCTGAATAAGAATTTTGCAGTCAGGGGACTTCCTGAATGACCGTACCGAGGAATTCTACCGTACTCTGTGCAGCTATTGTTGTTGATCCTGCAAAGTCTACCCAAAGGCCGGATTGTAGGAAGTGGGTGATACGTTTTTTGTATTTCTATAAGAATAAGAAACCGACCATCAAATAGGAGATTGGGCCCCTTCTCAAAGATTTGATGGAATGGCGTACCCCACCCAAAAGTGCTTATGTCATAGGGGAACTCATGGCGGGAAAAAATCCTTATGGTTTGTTTTGATATACGGTAGGAATAATAAAAATGAGTCACATATAAATCTATAAATCCTATATTAATTATTCAAGTCTGAATAAGAATTTTACAGCATATGATTTTTATTTGCTATGAATGATTTGAATCTATATGTCATAAGCTTAACTTGTTTTAAAGACACTAATGCAAGTGTTATCTTGTAGATGAGCTTGGACCATTGTTGTAACACCCCGTCCCGGACACCGAATCCTTATCCGGTAAATAAAATGCTCCGCATATGACATTTAGAGGAATCCTTAAACCCCACGTAAGCATTACGTCATATCAAAGTAACTAACGGTAAATGCGGAAGTAAAAATGAACAGAAGACTTGGGAGATAGACCATCAGGGTCTTACAACACAACCACTCAACCAAAAGGTAACTGATGTCAACTAAATCGTAATATAACAGAAATAAATACTAGAATCCCAAATTAGCATCCATGTCTGAAAAGAAATGAACAATTGTAACAACTGGCAACAATGCCTTATTCAAAACTACTAAAACAAGAAACTAGAACATAAACTCCGCAAGCTCCAATTCTAAGCCTGATCTTCAAACTCATCCTCAAAATCATCAACAACCAGCATATCTTCTTATTCCAAAAGAGAAGTAAGCTCATGCATAAGCTTAATAAGGAGAACGAATATCAAAAGTGAGATTCATGGTTGTTCATAAGTCGGGAGACACGGCATGAATGTACTTTAACAACTTCCACAAAACAATACTTGTAACATAAGGAAACACTTTGAAGTGTTATTATGATATGAAGTTGTCACACCCAGAGTGTGACAGAGGCTGTTTTGTGTATATGAGGTTGATTTGTGTACATAAAGCTGTCACATCCAGTTAAATTAACTACTTACTTAACATATTCATGTCCTTCTCTTTCTTATATGTGATTATTGTCTACTAGCTTTAAGGCACAGGATACAGCTTGACTAGCATAACTAACTTCACCTCCAACATGGGACTTACTAATGCTCACGGTACACTTATAAGTGCACCGCCTTAAGAGCGCCTTGACTAATATAGCTAGTCACACTTTCTGACATGGGCCTTAATTATGCCCAAGGTACCCCGTGCGATTTGTGCTTAATAACGAATACCCTGCTAAGTAGATTCGATAACATGTGAAGCAAATAAGAGCATGTAAAACACAATAGTCTATACTAAAATCCATGTCTAACCTATGAGAAACATGCAAAGTCCATAACAACACCAAACTATTATCATATGTCCACTATACGTGTAAAACAAAACCCAGAAAACCATCCAACAACCAAGATAACATTCTGAAAGCACTGTTCAACTCGCAAAACAACCAGAAAGGCAATCTGAGGATTTTTCGATGCGCTTAACCGAGAGTCCTTCTCAGTTTGGCGTGCCAGTAGAATCCCAGATTCACTTTTAGAGCAGAAACTACCCGGCATCCTGTCCTAAAACATGTAACATGTCCAATTTCATGTCAATTTATAAAAAGCAATATTGCAACGTATTAGAAACATAATCTTTAAAACCAAAAGGAATACTTTTGATAAGAAGAACTCCTTAACTCTTAACCTTCAAAGTTCTCCCAGCAATTTAATGAATTTAAGCAGTACTACGAACAAATCCTACATAATGATGGATTCTTATATCAATTCTTTGTCAAAAACTACGATGATATGATGATGAACCTTAATTTTAAAAGTATGACTAAACTAAATAGAACAGATTGGGATAAATATAGGTGGGTATTATCGGCGCACCCCAATTTACTATTGACACTAATTTTTTGATTATTTTTCGATAAAAAAGCGTCGGTCAATACATCGGGTGTTCTTGTTGAACACCAACGCCACTAACACCGACGTTGGTGTGCAACAAGGAACACCAGTGGAAAGTCGTGATCGGCGCTTTAATTTTAACACTTTTATAAAGGAACGTCGGTGTCATCTGGTGTTCGCTTGTTGAACACCAACGCCGGTGACACTCTGGCGTTGGTGTTCAACAAGAACACCAGCCATGGCCGACGCTCCTTTATAAAAAATCACGGTGCACGGTAATTTTTCCGCGCCGGAAATAATAGGGTGTCGATAGTAAATTGGGGTGTTCTATTCGGTGTCACTGGTGCTCTCGTTGAACACCAACGCCGCGACACTTTGGCGTTAGTGTTCAACAAGCGAATACCAGTGTGACCGACATTCCCTTTATAAAAAATCACGGGTGCACGGGTAATTTTTCCTGCCAGGAAGTAATAGGGTGTCAAGAGAACGGGGTGTCTTAATAGAACACCCTAAATATATTGCTGAAAATATTAGATGCCTTGGTGTGATCATTTTGACTACTCGAATTGGCAAAACGAATCGAAACACAGTTGCCGACAGGAGACGATGTTGAGCTGCAGCCTTTTGCTTTCTGTGTCGATATGCATACCAGCATATTTGCAAAAGCATTGGTTTTATATTTTTTTTTTTTTTTCTTTTTAAATAAAAAAGGTTTTAGGAAAACAATAATAATTATTTTTTTCTCTTTTTTTTTTTTTTTTTAATGGAAAAAGGCTGAAAAAGAAAATTCTATAAAATTTTCGAAGTGGCGAAAATATCTTCTAAGAATTACGCTTGTGTTTGTTTTGCAAGATGTTTTTTTAGGAGTTTTTTTTCCATCACATCACCAATTTCTTACAATTCTCACACCAATCAAATCTTCAAATACAAATAAAAAAATATTAAATCATCTCTCATCATTTTACTTTATCAACTTTTTTACTTTTTTACCATTATTTTATTCATTATTCTACTTAATTTCACCAATCATTTCATAATCTACACCAATCATTATTTTACTTTATTTTACCCCCATCAACTTTCTAATCATTACTTCAATCACTTTATCTTAAAAAAAGCTCTCAAAAAAACTCCAAAAAAGAACTACAACCCAAAACAAACGGAGCCTACGAGTTTTTACAATGGTGGCATTATGGCATATCAGTTACACACTCTAAGTTCCAAAAGAATAATACATCAAAGTCTTTAATGGTTGCAATACACCTAACTAGTCAGAATGTTGGATTTTTCTAAACCCGATACTGGTTAGAAAACATAGTTGATACTGCTCAACTGAAATTCAACCAGTAAATTAATAACATCCTGTCTAAAATCGAGTCTGAATCAAATAGTAAAAGAGTTAAATAGTAAAACTAGAAATAAAAGTTGGTTGTGTTCAGAAATTTTTAGGTCGGAAAAGAATTAACCAAATAATGATAAATTATACATTTAAACATATTACTTTACAATGCAGATGCAGTTAATAAATCAATGCAGATCATACATTAATTATTATAAGACTTAACCCCCACACTCCCAATACATGATATATATATATATATATATATATATATATATATATATATATATATATAGACTTAACCCCCACACTCCCAATACATGATATATATATATATATATATATCATACATTAATTATTATAAGACTTAACCCCCACACTCCCAATACATGATATATATAGATATATATATATATATATCATACATTAATTATTATAAGACTTAACTCCCACACTCCCCAATACATGATATATATATATATCATGTATTGGATAAAATGAGGTTAAGTCTTATAATAATTAATGTATGATATATATTCATTAATTATTATAAGACTTAACTCGGTTAAGTCTTATAATAATTAATGTATGATATATATATTCATTAATTATTATAAGACTCAACTCCCCCACCACCCCCTCGCTCTCCCAATACATGATATATATATATATATATATATATATATATATATATATATATATATTGAACAGCAATACATGATACATATATATGATGAAACCAGGTCCAGAATAGGCTTGTAACAAATGGAATGTATCAGAGTTAAACAAGCTACGTTACAACTATTATATAATAATTTTGACAGAACATTACTACCAGACATCAGAGTATCTTTTCTTTGACATTGTAGTATTTGCAACTAATTTTCTAGATTACACAAAATTGCAGGTAAGAAATAGACCTCTGTCCATATAACTTGAAAGAAAACAAACTAAAATAGTAAGAATTTGAAAGAAGAAAAAAAAAGTATAAATATAATGTACATGTTACAAGAAGAAATTTTTCCCATGTATTCTATGCCTACTTTCCTGATGAAGACAGGCCACAACTGTCTGATTGGCTTTCACTGATTATGCCTGCAGGTGCCTCGTCGCATGGGGAAAAAAATACTGATGCAGATTTTTAGATATTACTCCGATAAATCTCCTGAATAAGAAAATCCTGGTTTTGTGATTGTCTGCTATGTGAAGAAGAATTCTAAAGTGCCGAAATTCAGAAGCCAAAAGGTGATTTTCTGCGGCTTCCACCTTCACCGTACTGTTCATTCCATTTTCTCAACTCATTCATGCTTGCTGCATCATACGCCACTGATGGACCGACCTGGAAGGTGTATATATAGATTGATGACACATGCATGAATTCGTTTCATGATCCACAAGAGCAGCAGTAAAACAGTGCAGGGGGGAGGGGGAGCCAATGGTTTGAAACTCGCATGGGAGGGTTGTGTGCAAGGCATGTGGGAACCGAAAGTGAAAGAGACATGTTCTAGATGCACAGGTACTCCTGTTTTGTAGTATGTCCAATGTATGATGATACGTATACGAAATGGATACATATCAAATAAATAGGACACACATCTGAGACAATTTTGATCAACTTGAAGAGTTCACTATATAGCTTCCTCAAATTATGAAAAGAGGGGGTAAATAAAACTAACCTTTGCTTTTGCATGAACAAAGTCATCCACATTCAGAGGTCTTAGAATTGAAGCAACACCATCTGCATCTCCCTACAATAGAAAATATAATTATAACACTAATTCTTAAAATCAAGTCATATGCAGTTGCTTATCTCACATGCAACGAGACAAACAAGTCATTCAAGAAACACGAAACTACAAGTCAGGACACAAAATGGGATGTGCAAAAGGTCTGAATCAAATAAAGGGAACATACTGTGAAAAATATATGAATACACAATGTTTTGCCAAATAAGCCTAAATATGGTAAAAACTTGCAACTTCTGTGGATTCACTTTTGCTACACCAAGAAGACAGATTCTCAAGCCATTGCTGATTCTAATCCAAGAATTAAACGCTTATACGAGAAGTGCAAGCTATCTACACAAATTAAAAAAAGGGTTCATAAGAAATTGTATACCTTAATCTCCTCCTCAAGAAGCTCTTGGACAGGCCTATATGCCGCAGCAATGCAAAGGTTCTAACAGGGTTTTAATCATAAACGTGTAAGCATAAAGGAATCAATAAAGCCAAAAGGAAGATCCAGCACTAATGTAAAAGCAGCGTAAACTAGAAGAATACCTTCAAATCGCTCCCGAATAACCTTCTGTTAAATTTGCAAGGTGATCGTAAGGAAATTCAGATTCTAATTTTTCTTGGGCAAGGATAATCTTAAGTATCTTGAGACGATTTTCAGCATCTGGCAGATCCACATATATCCTGCACAGAGACAATACTAGTCAGCCAGTCAGATTTGATCCATCACTTCTACCTCCTTTCCAGTTCAAAAGTTCCCATTTATTCGGTGTTAACAATAAGATAACAACGAAACAAAATTTATACAAAGTCATAGAAACACAGAAAGAGAGCGTAACACGGTTGAAACGTGAGTTCCGACTTTTAAACATGAATAAAGTTCATCACAAGGATAGGAATGAATAAAATGTATGGTAAAATGTAACCTTCGTGGTAGGCGGCGAATAACAGCATCATCAAGGTCAAATGGTCGATTTGTCGCACCAAGAATTAGGATCCTCTGAGAGTCTTTTGTCCTCAGTCCATCCCAGGCAGCCATGAACTCATTCCGCATTCTCCTAGTTGCCTCATGCTCAAAAGAACCACCACGAGCACCCAGCAAGCTATCTACCTGCTTGTCCAAGCAGATATTCAGAGAAAGAAAGAACACCCACAATCCACAAAAACGTTGGAAAACCGTTTCAAACACAGGCATCCAAAATCCAGTTGAAATAAATATACTTCAAGAAGAAAAAAACGATAGATAGGGGATAGAGTGCAAAAATAATAAAAGCTGTAATTTTGTGAGCGGTCTGCATAGCCAGGAAATTGTCAAGTCTTACTCGGGCTATCTGCACAGTAAAAGTCTATGTGGTGTTTTACGGAGTAATATTCAGTGATGAGTATTAGTAGAGGTGTGCATGTTGTAGAGGCATCCCACGTTTGGGAATGTGTGGAGAGATTATTCATGTGCATATTCAAAAATGTAAGCCTGGTCTTGTTAATGACTAAAGCATTAACTCATCCCGTGTTCATATGAGCAGTTGTTTCAAAGAGGTTTCAAAGGAATATATATATATGTATGTGGTCTATCAACCGTAGTATACTAATGAAGGATGATCTAACCTCATCAACAAAAATGATGACAGGAGCAAGCTGGCTGGCAAAGGAGAAAAGGGCCTTCGTAAGCTTTTCAGCATCCCCAAACCACTGCAGAAGAGACCATTGATTTCAATGAACGAAATAAAATAACCTTAACAAGAAGCAACTATATTTTTTGTGATTAAAGTAATTAATTTGCTCATAAACATGCAAAGTGCTGTCTTTCTGATCCACGTTCAGAAAACTCAATCAATGCTAGGAGGTCATTACCTGTACAAATTGGACATTGCATAATTTTGATATGCATCGGATGGAATGGGCAATAGCACAGTCAGTTACTGATTATCTTAGTGGCACTTATACCAATCAAAAGATTAATTGAAAGCTACACAGAAAGAAGTGTAAAAAGTTTATGAACTGAGATTCAGAAGTGGTGCATAGGTTATTTACATGTCTATTTTTTGTTTTCCAACCTACATGCACACATGATGAACTAGATAGTTAACAGGCAAACTAGACAAACAAAATATCGCACACAACAATAAAGAGAACATCAGCAGCCACGTTCGGTGTATAATAGCTACACATGATAGTACTTGATAGACAGCATAAAGTTATGATATTAACTGTTTCCTGTGTGTCATAGTACAGTGGTAGGTTCAAGCAATCAGTCAGCCCAAACATAGAGCACTCTAAGAATTCTATTTTTTCCAAATCTTTTTGTTTTTATTTTCTTGCCCATTCTTGGGAATGGATATGGGCCAAGAATGCAAGCCAGTCAAAAAAATTGTAGAATTGAACAGACAAATCAATAGGTTTTCAGCTTAACAAGTAAAACAATGAGGCGTTATACAGTGATTCTCAGAATCCGAAGCACAATATACACACACATACCCCATTGTAAGCATAAGACCAGCGCAGAATTACCTTTGATGTAAGTGTCGAACCAGTTATGCTGATAAAATTGGCACCTGCTTCTGTTGCAAGCGCCTTTGCAAGAAGGGTCTTCCCTGTACCGGAGGCCCAAAGAGCAAAATACCTTTGCAAGGCTTTGCCAAAAACATAACAAAGATTACCAACTATGACGCACTGAATCAGAAAGAGAAACCATTAACACGGTATTTAAGTACCCGCAGCAAATTTCCATGAGAGAAAAGCTCAGGTCTGCGCATTGGGAGAATCACAAGTTCGTTAAGTGCTTTCTTCACATCTTCAAGAGCACCAATATCATCAAACTTGACACCAATTTCCCCAGGTGGAACAACAGATGAAATGAAGTTGCTCTCGTACTCGTTTTTTGCTAAATTCTGCGAAATCGGTATCATATGTCAGCATGAACTAAAAAAATTGCAAGTAAACTGGTGGCGGATTAATACCTTCAAGTTTTGAGAAGGCTTCTTTGATGCTTTTTCCTGCTCTTTTAGCCTCAGGATCGCAATCTCAAAGCTTTACAAGAATTTGAAAGGATGTAAATTAAGTAAACTTCCATAAAACCAATCGGATTTGATCTACTGTACATGAAATGCACAATAGCAGTGTCAGCAAGACAACTACCTTTCACGAGGCACATACAATCGATCCCCTTTAATGCAGGGAATGTGGCAAGAAGACAAGTAATGATTTCTGGCCCAACCAACAACCTTTTCAGCTTCTGCAAACAGAAAGCTAAACATGCTTCACCAAAAAGTTGCCCAAACAACTAAAAATATCTGAAGTGAAGATATAACGAAATGACAACAGGAAAATAAAAGGCCTCCTACAGCTAATCAGCCAACACTTCATGCCAAATTTATGAAGCAAGAGGACCAACCCTCAGAATCATTTTAAGTTATTCAACAAGAATCAATGCCAAAAAAGGGCACTTTAGGCACATGGATGCATGTTGTATATGCAGGTTTGGGGAAAAGGCCCGACAATTTAGGCCTGTTGTACATAGCCCACCTTGTATTTCTAAAAGGGGTTGTTTCCACGGCTCAAAACCATGTTCTCTAATGACACAAAGACAGCTTTTACCGTTATACAAGAATCAGCAAGTAAAGAAAAAAGGGTGGTTCTGGATCCAGAGAAAGAAGTAGGGACAACCCGGGCAAGGGTAGAGCTTCCTCAAAGAATGGGTGAGCATTAGAGGATGCTGCTGTTGTTAAGATCCTTAGTTTGATTGGTTAAACCATGTAGACAGGTCCAAGTATGTTGAGTCAGTTACTCCTGGAGGAGCTGTAAATATTTTGTTCATTTACAATATTTCTGACTTTAAGAGAAAGAACAAGTCTTCTGCACAATGCATTGAGCATTGAGAAAAGCACCAAGCGGATACACACTATCAATGACAAATGCTGCATTTGTATCTACTATATTGATTTCCACATCATAAGCCGAGCATTTCAAATAAGACAGAATCAGCAAATTCTTCATCTCAGCAATTATTCTCTTTCACTATACTAGTTACATAAGGACAGCTCGGTGCATGGAGGCAAATTAGTAATGTGACAAATTCATACCCTTCACGAATTAGGAAGTAATTGCTAGCAATCAGGGATATCAGATATGATGATAAACCATGTAAAAAAGCAGCTTGGGTCTGGTCACCAAACCAGCTTTTGGAATGATGTGGGGTACTTCTGGGAAGATTGATTGAGAGCAGCAGTGTGAACATACAAAGACAACATACTGGAAAAGGAGGCTATAGTGGCAGATGTGATACAAAATTGGGAATGGAAATGGCAAGTTTAATTTAAACATGTATACACTTTAAAAAGCCACAACCTCACATGTGGGCTTCCCAACACGTGGGCAAGAAGCAGTAGCAGTACGGTAGAAATGCAGTAGCAGTAAGGTAACAGCATCTGTAACAGCTTCTCAATTTTCTATTAAAGGTGCAACAATGAGTTTTGATCTTCAAGATCTTCTGTTGTGATACCATAATAAATTACTATCTCACCTAAAAGCTTTGATTGTTTGGAAGAAGTGTGATATACACATGTATACATTCGAACAAAAACGTACAAAGAAAACAGAACTCAAAATATCCAGTAAACAAGACTAATCCTGTTGGGGGGGAAATTCAAAAGAGATATTATCAAAAGCATATATGTCATCAGACATGGCATGGAGAAACAACTAAGTAGTACTGCAATAATAGAAAACAACAACATGAGTAAGAGTAAAATCAGGACCAAAACTCACTTCGCTTTGTCAATATCACCCCATCAGTATTTACATGTAAAAGGTCCGTGCATGATAGTCCGTGTTCCTCAAGAACCTGAAATGAAATAAAAAATATAAAATATAAAATATAAAACCTAAAACCCATACATCCGAGTTTGATCTCACAATTATAGAAAACACAAGAAAGGTATCTAGACTGCCCACAAGTATAATGGCAAGTTCTCAATGAGCTCAGCTTATCAATTGCAAGGAGAGAAACAAGTTAGCAGACAAAAGGCCTGGCGTCATACTTAGGCCTTTCTTGTACCTCAGCAGAATCACTATTCATTGTGACAGATTAGAAATGGGAATATGCTTATGTAAAGAAGATGCACGAAGAGCAGTCTAATACAGTTATGTAAAAAAGATGCACAAAGGGCAGTCTAATACAGTTAGTATGTCGGATGACTGAAGAGAGTACTTTGCATGTGTTCCAAGATTTTGTCATGGGTTCACCAAGTGTGGCAGAGGATGGTTAGCAGTGGATAACGGAACTTGTTTGTACAATGGTCTCATGAGATGGGGCAGCCTACTTGTTGGGACAGATTGCCCACACTCTTAATGTATAAGAAATAAAGTAGCGCCTTTACTGACACCAATTGGTTTTAGTACAACGGTAAGCGCTTGATCTTAACTTGGTATCGGAGCCAGAGGTCATGAGATCGAACCCTGGTTGAAACATTATTAAAAAAAATTGTGCAAGTGTTGGGAGAGATTGCCCACACTTGAGGAGGGTGTTGGGTAGATTGCCCACACTCTTGAAAAAAAAATTGTAAAGTTGGGTAGACTGACACCAATTGGTTTTAGTACAACGGTAAGCGCTTGATCTTAACACTACTCGGCTACTCCTGCCGAAACCATGTAACTTAACATTTGTAAAGTTGGTGAGAAGAATATGGCACACAAGGAAAACCTTTTGTCATTTGGGGTTTTGTCTGAACCAATAACTCAGTGATGGCGATAGCTGCTTGACAATAAAATACTGACATTGTGGATCCACAAGCATTCAATCCTCGTACTTTCAAGAAAGAGGAAACAAATATAAGTTTCTACATATGCATGTATTTTGTTACCTTATGTAATTCATTCAGGTTGCTTCGTAAAATAACAATTTTTCTGTCTTCCTCAACTTGTTTATTGAAAGTTCTAAGAAGATCCTCCTCCTGCAAACCACCCCAACAAAAGCACAATGCTAATTAAAGAAGCAATTAGTGTACAACATAGTCGGCAAACAAAACACATTTGCTATAACTAGGTCCATCAAGAAGGAAGATGAACTAAGCCAACAATTAATTTGGTCATGAAATGGACACATGCATAACAAAAACGTGATTGTGCTTTCAAATGTAAATTAGTCTCAGTTGTTGTATGCAAATCATAGCTCTAAGGATAAACAAGCCTTGTTGAATCAGTAGGTAGGTATACCAGAAGGTACTAACATCATCCAGAATAATAAAAGGCTTTATGTTAGTTTCCATTCCTCAGCTCAATGTCAAAAGGTAGCTTTTCATTACGTGGTATCACCTACAATCCCAAAATAACTTATTTTTTGCAAGTCGTTATTCTAAAGAGAGATCTAGACATGCAGATGAAAAACAAATTTTGTGTACTGAGTCACACAATATATTTTATTTGCTCGAACATAAAAGCAAAAACAAAAAAATATCATGTGAAACCACTATGTAATCCTCAAATGGGAAGAAAGGTACTAAATTAGATTATATTCCCTCCGTCCCTAAATATAAGTCATCCTAGAACTTTCACATAGTTTAAGAAAGTTGTTAAATGTCATTAATGTATGGTTAAAATGCCTAATACAAGCTTTGACTATCATAAATGCAATAGTTGTAAAGTAAGTAAAAGTGGTTGGATGGATATAACTTAGGTGTAAAATGAGGAAAAATGTTAATAAATGCTCTCTTGGTATAGTAAATGACTATTATTAAGTGGCAAAACAAAAAAAGCTAGAATGAATTCTATTTAGGGACGGAAGGAATATTGTTTTTTCCAGTACTTTTTCTTTTTGAAAATCAGGAAACTGTTATTAATAATGAAAAAGCACCATACAAAGTAAATCTTTTCTTTTTGCTTTGAAGGTCCAGCTTGAAAGCCGACAGGAAATTCAATGGTGGGGGATTGTCTGGCACAAGAAGAAGATTCCAAGGTACGCTTTCATCACTTGGTTAGTCTGCAAACAGAGGCTATATACTCTGGATAGACATTTGGATTAAGGGGTGGTTCATCCCAGCAGAAAAGGGATAAGTCCCATGTTCACCTTTTCTCCGTATGTTCAATTGCTAAGCAGATCAGGAGTGCCTATTTAGGACAAGTGGATTTTCAAGTCAGAGTGGTTATCCGGGAGGAGGCACTGGTTACTGTCCAACAGGTAGATTTCAAGTTGAGTGCTGCAGCTGGGACTTACAGTGGTAATGCATATGGTACAGATGGAGAGAAACAAGTAATTTGTTCAGCAAAAATTAACACCCTGCTACAACGGTTAAATCTGAAGTGCTTGACCCTAATAGACTACGTGTATCAAAATAGAGAAAGATGGTGGAGAGCAAACTCAGCTGGAAGATTGCTGTTAATTTCTGTTTCAATTTCAGCATTTTTGAAAGCTAAGCGGATTCTGTATATTTGTGTTTTTGATTGTACACCTAGTTGGATTTTACAGCTTTCTTCATTAATAACAAAACAACCCCTGATATAAAAAATAATAATGAAAAAGCATTATACATCATCCCAGGGTTCCGAGAAACGGGAATGATATCTCCCCAACACAATTTACACTTCACCACCTTCCCCCTTTTTCTCAATCCTGATAGAATTATACTTTGAATAGTGACCTCACGGCACCAAGAAGTTAAAGTCACTAGCCAAAATTACAAACGCGCACAAGCACGCATTTGCTTCAAATATAAGAAAATGATAGCAGCAAGAAACAAGCCAGCTTTCTCATGACAATCCAAGTGAGAAGATTATATAACAACAGGCATTTGCTTCAGATATACAAACTATTTCTCACCTTGGGAGGGCTTATAAATAAAATATTGGTGAACAGCTTATATATTTCATCATCTGAAGATCGTTTTGTTGGTCTGAATCCCTCTGTAAGCCGCTTCAATGACAGAGGCTGAAAAACAGAACAAAAACACACATTGTGTAACACAATCTCTTTTTCCAGGAAAGTTTTTCCTTCTCTTTTTTTTACCTTTTTTAGGGGGTGGTGAATGGGGTGTGTTTAAGTTTTTAATCAGCACCAAAGTACAACGTCCATAATATGCAGAACATCATTCGTCAATTGCGTTAAAAAAAAATTACTTTAACTGGTCGTCCCCACCCCCCTCAAAACCACCACTGATCATTACTACTCATGTTTTCCTCACTTTTCATTTACTTTCTTGTTGCCACAGCCCCTCTCTGCTTGGTTTACGTCTAGAGAATAATAAATAAAGAAATAAAAGAGGGAAAAAAAATGGTATGGATGGAAATATACAAGATAAACTTTGCAAGTCTTAATGAATTGATGATGGTCTTTGAAGTGAACGGCACTAACTTGACTTTTTTATTTGTATAATGTACTTTACCTATTGCCTTAGACAAAACAGGGAAAAGAGGGGAGGAAGATTAAAATAAAATAAAAAATAAAAAAAAGACTTATACCGGTTGAATACCCTTGCCTTAGTTCCTACAAGACAACTACCTCTTTTACTTTAGATTAAATAATTCAGGACCGTGTTGACAGGCCCATGATACTAAGATAGTACATGAGTCGAAAATTTACCAATTTTGCTAGGCGGCCCAGATTCGGTAGTATCATTGTCTGCAGAAAATGGAAACCGGGTCAAACACAAGTACTCTCAAACGGATGAAGCCGAAGGCACTAAATAGAAGAAAGATCGAAAGTTGAGAGCTTACAATCTTTCCTTTGTCTTTTGACCCAGATTCAACGCTGTTCTGGCCACAAATTAGGACAACAGGCCCTTTTAATTGGTCAAACATCTCCCCTACTTTCTCAACAAACTCTCTGCGGTTCGACTTGGGAACAGCTCTTGACAGCCATAGAGAAGAATCAGGGAAGTACACAATAAGGGGTTTGACGCACTCTAACACCTGCATACCATGCAGAGAACATTCAGTCGAAGAGCATTGTACCTTCACGTATTAATAAAAGAACCTGAAAGCAAAAAAGAGAAAGTATTAACCTCACAAAGTGCCTCCACTGCAACATAGCAGTCTTCAGATTGAGCTTCAAGATCATGTTCAACATCTTTAGCTGCAGACAAAACAAATGTCATTATCTGCTTGTGTTTTGATTGGAAGCCCAATTCAGGGAATTATTGGAGTAAAGCAACAGACATAATATGGGGAAAATAGAAAGAAATTATGAACCTCTCCACGTCAATGTCTTCCCTTGTTCCAATCAGATTCCTCATTTGGTAATTTGGGTACTCAAGATAACAATTACAAGGCACTCATACTCACAAACACCACCTACATTACTTTATCTATTTGCAATTAACGAGCTTATTCGTATTCATTAACATTTAAGGAGCAAGTCTACATATATTACACCCTCCAATCCTTTTTTGCCCCTAATTAATTGCTATTTTTAGAAACGGAGTGATTTGCTACTTTCGACCCAATCCATCCTGGCATCCTCATTCATGAGGTGAGAGAAATTTTTATCTCAAAACTCTTATTATTTACTACCTCTTTATCCGTATCTTGAAATCTCAATGACAAATAAAAAGGAACCAAAGGAGAAGCAATTATGGAAAACGAGCCACCAGGTTTCTACAAGTGGGAAAAATACACAAAAGCATAGTGAAACTAAACTCGCAATGAGAGTAATTAGTAAATTGAGTGACTACTAATCAAGCAAATAAGCATACCATCAAGCCAATATATGGTTGGCTCATGAACTTCATCTGCATTTGTTCCACCAACATCCAATATCACTGCAACTTGGTTCTTCTTCACCTCAAATACCTCACCTTGCTGGCCACTGGCAACAGACCTACACAAACAAACATCGTAAGTAAAATCAAAATTAACCATTGAATAATAAGTGATTAGTTAGTAGGCATCTTCTTGAAGTGGCGAGAAGTATCATGTTAACCAAGAAAGTGCCTAAGTTTCCATGGGGGAGGCAGTCTTGACGGCCACCTATGTCATCAATAGAATGTCATCTAGAGTACAAAGTTTCAAGACACCTATCTAGGTGTTAATTGAGCTTCACCCTCACACTCATCGCATGAACTCTCTACCCTTGAAGGTGTTTGGATGTGCATGTTTTGTACATATCCATACACAAAACAGGGGAAGACTTTATCCTAGAGCTATAAAATGTATCTTTGTTGGGTATTCACCCTCCCAACATTGATACAAGTGCTATTGTCCTACCACCAGGAAATTCTACAATTCTAAAGATGTTACTTTCATTGAGGAGCAATCCTATGATAATCCTGAGCCTCAAGGGGAGAATTTCCAAGAATATCATGCAACTTGGAACATTGAAAATCCCATCCCTGAGGATGGTCAAGACACTGATACGGATACCACTAATGAACAGACCCAAAGTCATCCAGGGAATGTTCAAATTGAATCTAATTCCAATGAGCAACCCTGTGAAAATCATGAACCAAGGGATGATGTTCCTGGAAATAGTATCACTGTGTACTCAAGAAAAAGAAAGGCAACTTCTCAGCATCCTGAAGATGATGCTCCTGTTTTGGACAGTAACTCTGACACCTCTCGGGATAACCAATCCTCTGAGAATCAGAACTCTGAAAAACAAAATCATGATTCTGACTTCTCGGAAAGTCAGGAAACTGGTAGCCCCAACAATGAAAATTCCATTGCTAAGGGAAAGGGGTAAGAAGTTGTACTTCTCACCCTATTTACAACTTCGTTTCTATGATCACCTGTCACCCAAGTTTCATGCATTTATAGGATATCTGGTCCATCTGGACACTGTCCAGAGTCCTAAAGATGTGTATGAGGCTACGAAAAGTCCTTGTTGAAATATTTAACATGTCCTCTTTAGTCTTTTATTATTTTATTATTATCTATTATATTATTTATGTAACTAACACACGGTTTCCACCTTTTGTGTGCTTAGCTGTATGTTAGGATAAGATTATTTAAATAATAGTTTGTTAGGAGGTTGTTCTGTTATTATGAGATTAGATAGGAGGTGTGCTTCTATCAAGCTCCAATTGTCCTGTGTATTTAAAGAGAGATTAGCTCACTGCTAATCTCAGATTAATATAATAAAAACAAGTATGTTTCCCTTCATATAAATTCTACATGGTATCAGAGCTGTGATCCACATCGTTTCCGCCGAATGGATTACAAAGCAGTCATGATGGGAGAGAGGATGACCACCTCCTCCGGAGTTGTATCCGGTGGAACCGGTGCAATTGTGACGGGTTGGGAATAATGAGAATTCCAACCACAACTCATCTTCCTGCTGCTGCTGACTTCCCTTGATTGAATGGGAAGAATTACTTAGAATGGTCCCAAACCATTCAACTGGCAAATGATGGAAGGGGCAAGCTTGGGTACCTAACTAGGAAAGCAAAGCTCCTGTGAGAGCTCGACCTAAACACTGAGACAATGGAGGTCTGAAAATTCGTTGGTTAAGGCATGGCTAATCAATGCCATGGAGCCCAACATAGCTAGACCTCACATGTTCCTTTCAACAGCAAAGGACATGTGGGAGGCCATCAAGGATATGTACTCTGATGTGGGCAATTCATCCCAAATTTATGAACTAAAAACCAGAATTTGGAAACTCAAGCAAGAAGGCAGGGAGGTAACTGACTTCTATAATGAAGTAGTGTCATTATGGCAAGAACTGGATCTATGTTACAGTGAAACCTGGGAATGCCCTGCTGATAGTTCAAAATTCCAAAAAAGGGAGGAAAGTGAGAGGGTATATTCCTTCCTGGCTGGACTGGAGATAGAGTTAGATGAAGTCCGAGGCAGGATTTTGGGGAGAAACCCTCTACCACCTCTCAGAGAGGTTTTCTCAGAAGTTAGAAGGGAAGAGGCACGAAGGAAGGTGATGGGAAAGCATGGAACAACAGGAGAGGAAGGATCTGCATTAGCAACAACTAAAGCTGAAGGGAAACAGGCTAGCAAAACTAAACCTAAATGTGAGCACTGCAAGAAACTGGGGCATACAAAAGATTCCTGCTGGGGGATTCATGGAAAACCAGAAGCATGGAAGAATAAAGGAGCAGGAGGTCAAGGAAGGGCCAACCAGCATCATTGGACTCTGAATGCAAGACCATTCACTCAAGAACAATTAGAGCACTTGAGACAACTCCTAAACCTCCAAACCCCTACTACACCAACTCCAAAATGCTCCTTTGTGGATTCAGGTAACATAGCTTTCCTTAGCTCCAAACAGGTAGTCACTTGGGTCATAGACTCAGGTGCCACTGATCACATGACTAGCTTCTCTGAAATATTCACAACTTACATCCCTCTTGCTGGAAATCAGAAAATTAAACTAGCTGATGGGTCCTTCACCTCTATTGCTGGGAAAGGATCCATCCCCATTACCCCTTATATAACCTTAAAAGATGTGTTACATGTGCCAAAACTTGCCTGTAATTTATTATCAGTAAAGAAACTCACCTTGGACAAAAACTGCCGTGTTATTTTTTCTAAGGATGACTGTGTTTTTCAGGACAAGGACATGAAGATGATGATTGGCAAATCTAGAAGTGTTGGAGGCCTCTACTTGTTGGAGCAAGAACTCAATCTAGATAGTTTTCCTAAAAGTGAAATTCAATGTAATTCTGTTTCTAGTGTGAGTTGTAATAAAATTCTTCTGTGGCATGCCAGACTTGGACACCCCAGTCTGTCCTACATGAAAAAATTGTTCCCTACATTGTTTATCAATGAAAATGTTTATGTTTTGCACTGTGAAACTTGTGAATTAGCTAAACACACAAGAATCCCCTACCCCCCACAGCCATATAAACCATCAACTCCTTTTTCTGTGATACATAGTGACATATGGGGCCCTTCTAGAGTCAAGACCTTAAAGAACAAAAGGTGGTTTATCTCCTTCATAGATGATCACACTAGGACTAGTTGGATCTATTTATTGAAGGAAAAATCAGAGGCTGAAAGAGTGTTCAAAATTTTTTATCAGTTTGTGCAAAATCAATTTCAGAATAAAATTAAGGTCTTTAGGAGTGACAATGGTACAGAATACTTCAACTCTATTTTGGGATCATTTTTTGAGGAACAGGGCATAGCTCATCAGAGCTCTTGTGTAGAACACCCCAAAGAAAATGGCATTCTTGAGAGGAAAAACAGACATCTATTGGATGTAGCAAGAGCACTGATGATTAATGCCCAATGTCCTAAGTACTTGTGGGGGGAGGCCATTTTAACTGCCACTTACCTTATAAACAGGATGCCATCAAGGGTCCTAGGTTTTCAAACTCCTTTGAGTAAGTTTAAGAGTGTTTTTAAAAGTGATAGGTTGTTCTGTGATTTGCCTTTAAAAGTTTTTGGGTGTGTAGGATTTGTACACCATAACACTGGAAACAAGCTAGACCCTAGGGCCAGAAAATGTGCTTTCATGGGGTATTCTTCTAGTCAGAAGGGGTACAAGTTTTTTGACCCTTCAGAACAGAAACTATATGTCACTATGGATGCCACCTTTCATGAGCATCTGTCCTTTTTTAAATCTGAAAAACAGAACAAACTCATCAACACCGCACTGAAATGGTATTAATACGACTCTGCCTCAAAACCCTTTAGATCCACCGACACACACTAGTATAGAGAAGCGAACAACAAGGGAAGGAAAATGGTTCCACCGATGGTTCGTGACCACCCACCGTCCAACCCACAAAGAATCTTTCTTTGGGAAAGTCTATCGAGAGAAGGAAGCATCCAACAAGTAGAGGCACCAGATCTCGCTAAGGAGTCAACAACATCTCGCCCAATCCTCAAGGACAGGATCCAGGAAAGGGCATGGACAGTGAAGTTGTCCAGTGAGAATCGACGGCTGAACCCTCATCAAACGATGAGGACACAATACCAAAAAACAACCCTCAAGACAACCAACCTATTGCCTTAAGAAAGGCTCCCAGACAATGTGCCACCTACAAAAAATCTAACTACCCCATGTCCAACTTCATATCCTATGATCATCTACCCTCAAAATACCAAGCATTCATTTCAGCTACCCAAAACAGCCAAATACCCAAATCAATTCAAGATGCTTTGAGAGTACCTGAGTGGAAAAATGCTGTTCTAGAAGAGATGCATGCACTGGAAAAAAAATCAGACTTGGGAAATGGTGGAATTACCTAGGGATAGGAGGACTGTAGGGTGTAAGTGGGTTTTTACTATAAAGTACAACTCTGATGGGTCCATACAAAGGCACAAGGCAAGACTAGTGGCCAAGGGTTTCTCTCAAACACATGGAGTTGATTTCACCGAGACTTTCTCCTCAGGGCCAAATTAAATACCATCGAATTATACTCTCTCTGTTTGTGAATAATGATTGGCCTTTAAACCAATTGGATGTGAAAAATGCATTCCTTCATGGAAATCTCAAGGAAGAGATCTACATGGAGAAACCACCAGGTTTGAAGAACGGTTTAAAGGCAAGGTCTGCGAGTTAAAGAAATCTTTATATGGGCTAAAACAAAGCCCAAGGGCCTGGTTTGAGCGCTTTTATGCAGTGCTAAAAGGGCTGGGCTTCTCTCGAGGCACTCGATCACACATTATTTGTCAAACAATCTCATGAAGGAAAACTAACTGTCATTATAGTGTATGTTGATGATATTGTATTAACAGGTGATGATGTACATGAGGCAGCAAAAGTGAAGCAGCAGCTAGCCACTGAATTTGAGATTAAAGACCTGGGTTCCCTCCGATATTTTTCTAGGAATGGAGGTGGCCAGTCAAAAGATGGGTTTGGTTATGTCCCGTGAGAAAGTATATTCTCGGACTGCTTGATGAAACAGGGATGACATGAAGCCAAACACTCGCTAGTACACCAATGGAGGCCAACTTAAAGTTGGGGAAAATAATGGTGAAGCCCCTGTGAGCAAAGAGAAATATCGAGAGGTTGGTAGGAAGGCTAATCTACTTGGCACACACAAGGCCGGATATAGCCTATGCAATCGATTCAATCACCCAGACATGCAATTGTCCAACTCAAAAACATATGGATCTTTGCACATAGAATCTTGAAGTTCTTAAAGGGCAATCCAGGAAAGGCCTCTTATTTCAAAAGTCCGATAGAAGAGGGTAGATGTGTACACAGATGCAGATTGGGGAGTGTGTGTAAAGGATGAAGATCTGCATTCTAATCTTGTACTTTTGTTTGGGGCAACCTTGTAACTTGGAGGAGCAAAAAGCAATGTGGTAATGTGGTATCCAAGTAGCTCGAGGTGAACTAAGGCTATGGCACAGGGAATCTGTGAACAAATGTGGATCAAGAAGGTGTTTGGTGACTCTACATGTCACATGTAACCTACCAATGAAACTGTTTCAGTGACAATAAAGGGCCATAGACATAGCAAATGAACCAGTCCAACATGACAGAGAACCAAGCATGTGGACATTGACAGACACTTTATAAAAGAGAAGGTTGAAGAAGGTCTCATCTCAGCATCCCATTCTTACCATCACGAAACAAACAAAGAGATGGTCTTACCAAGGCTTTGGGGAGGATGGATTTCCGAGAAAGTTAGTTGGCAAGTTGGGAATGAAGGATATTCATGCACCAACTTGAGGGGGTGTTGAAATATTTAACATGTCCTCTTTAGTCTTTTATTATTTTATTATTATCTATTATATTATTTATGTAACTAACACACGGTTTCCACCTTTTGTGTGCTTAGTGTATGTTAGGATAAGATTATTTAAATAATAGTTTGTTAGGAGGTTGTTCTCATTATTATGAGATTAGATAGGAGGTGTGCTTCTATCAAACTCCAATTGTCTGTGTATTTAAAGAGAGATTAGCTCATTGCTAATCTCGAGTTAATATAATAAAAACAAGTATGTTTCCTTCATATAAATTCTACAATCTAAGTGGAAAGGTGCCATACAGGATGAAATGGATGCCACTTAACAAAAATGGCACTCGAACATCACCCATATCCCAAATGGAAAGAAACCAAATAGGGTGTAAGTGGATCTTCACCATCAAATGCAATGCCGATGGTTCTCTTAATAGTACAAGGCTAGACTTAGGGCAAAATGTTTTAATCAATCTTATGGGATTGACTATTATGAAACCTTTGCCCATGTTGTCAAGTTAAATACTATAAGGGTCCTAATGAGCATTGCAAATTAATCTGACCGCAATTAACTCAACTTGACATCAAGAATGCATTCTTGAACGGTGACCTAGAAGAAGAAGTGCATGCAAATACCCCTGGTTTTGAAAAATCAAGAAGGGTGAAGTCTCAGAAACTTAAGAAAGCCCTTAATGGGCTCAAACAATCTCCCAAAGCATGGTTTGGGAGATTTACTAAGTTCATGATCAATCATGGATTCCATCAATGTCATTTCGACTGGACCTTGTTCACCAAATCTACTGACCTAGGAATTTGACCATCTTAGTTGTCTATGTAGATTATATTGTTCTAACAAGAAATGATTAAAGTGAGATCAAAGAAATAAAGGCATCCCTGGCCAAAGCCTTTGAGATCAAGTATTTCCTGGGAATGGAAATTGCTAGAAATAAAGATGGCATTTCCATGTCTCAAAGAAAATACACCCTTGATCTACTAAAAGGAACAGGGATCTTTGGGATGTAAACCAACAGCAGCCTTGTTGAACGAGGTCTCAAACTTGGCAAGGAGAGATATCAAAGGCTGGTAGGCAAACTCATATATCTGTCTCATACAAGGCCTGATATAAGTTTTGTTGTAAGTATGGTCAGTCGGTTCATGCATAGAACCACTGAGAGGCACATGCATGTTGTGGAAGGCTCATCGATTCGAAAGAAGAACCATGGTCAAGGTCTTACTGCTCAAGAAGCAGCTCGAGAGAAGTCAAGATTTATACTGATGCTAATTATCTTTGGTGCAATCACAGGCAGAAGAACAATTTTTGGAAATTGCACCTACATTTGGGGAAAATTGGTAGAAGAACTATTTTTGGATATTGCACCTACATTTAGGGAAAATTGATCACTTGAAGGAGCAAGAAATAACATGTGGCTCCAGGAGTGGTGCAGAGATTGAATTGAGAGCCCTTGCTCTAGGATTTTGTGAAGGCCTTTGAATTAGGAAAATTATGGCTGAACTTGGATTCCCTATCTTTACTCTTGTTCAGCTTCTATGTGACAATATTTCTGCCCTATGTATTGCTGAAAACCCCACTCAACATGATAAGACTAAACATGTTGGAGTGGACAGACACTTCATAAGAGAGTCATAAGAGAAAAGACCGACAATGGGGACATTCTTCTTACTCATGTTCCCTCAAAGAATCAAGTGGCTGATATACTTACTAAGGTTGTGAGCATTCAAGTTTTTCAGCACCTTCACTACATGCTTGGCTGCATAGACATATATAACCGACTTTGAGGGAGAGTGTTGATTTATGCTGTTTGTTGGTGTTTACTTGATCCTTGTTTAGTTCTAATCTGTGTAATTAGGCTAGTTTATATTAAGGATCAATGTGGCCTTGTATTTACTGTTCATAGCCTTTGTACTTCTGCAACTTGGCTTTTCTAGCCGTTAAAGAGTCCTTTCTATATAATAGAAAAACAAAGGACCATTATGTAACTCAATAAGGTTCTTGAATAAGAGTTTATCATTTCTCTCCTTTCTTGCTCATTTCTACAGATAGCTCTCTGTACCACCGAGCCTATAACACGGAACAGCAATACGAAGCAAACACAGTTTTAGGGTAAGCAGAAACAGAAACAAAGGGGATAAGGAAAATATTAAATTTGGGTCACTTGTAGAAACATTATATTCTCCATCCATCCCCTCTCTCTATCTCTCCCCACGTGGTCGGGAAAAAACAAAAACAAAAACAAACAAAACAACAAACAAACAAGAAGAGCTCATTTAAATTGGACAACATGGTACAACCTGTTGTCAGCTCCAAGGCAAGCTGGCGGTCCAATGTATTTGACTCGATCCCCTGCCACAGAGAACATACTACAATCAGATGCGAACCCCGTATAGCTAACATATACATGATTACAGACCCATCAAAAAGAAAAGGAAAGCATCTAAGAACAACAGTTTTTTTGCAAATGCTCAACTCCATTTTTGCATGATCAAGATTAAAAAGGGAAAAACTCTTACTCATCCATGTTTACCTACATGTGCTTTCGTTTTTAAGAATGTAACCAATTTACAATGAAACAAAATCACTAGATGAGGAGGAACACTCAAATATAACCTCAACAGGAATGTATGAACAGACAGCCTTTCATGATGAACCTAAGGAGCACACGAACTATAATAGAGAACTGACCTTTAGATAAAGCATAATCATTAAAATCTACATTACAAGTGGCTTACTCAATAATCATTGTGAGCAAAACGACTTGAGAGGGAGAATAATATGAGAAAGAAGAAAACCAAACGTAACCTTGATACATAAAAAGCAGCTAAATTTGAGGGAAGGGGGGGGTGGTGGTGGTGGTGGGTGGGGGGAAGGGGGGAGGAATCGGAAATAGTGCATCTTATATAAAACATTATGAACCGGATATTTTGGATATTTTAAACAAGAAGAAATGAAATTCATAGTGGAATCCCCCAGTGAGTACGGAGCAAAGAAGATGGACTTTGGTCCCCAAGACAAAAGATGTTTAATTGGATGACGGATTCCATCCTTGCTATTTTCTTGGATATGCCAATGAGGGATTTGAGCTACATGGAGCAGGATCTACAGAGAAAATGGTCATAAAAAGCATAGGTGTTCTCTTTCCAGGATGAGATGTCTGGACACCAAAAGGATTATATTATATATCTTCTGTAAAAGATTATACAAAGTACTGGCCAATAATGCCAGAAATGAAAGGGGGGGAAAAGGTGGGGGGATGCAAGCGACATTAAGATGGGGGAGAATCCCCACCATGTCATCTGAGACAATTTTGTGAGATGGATGTCTTCTACTAAGTATCACACTAGAGATTCTGTAGTGATAACAGCTGATGGAGAGGCATATAACATCCAAGTGTGATCATATGAAGACAGTTCGATGACAACAACGCAAGACGAGACGGATTTTCTCATGTAAAAGGCATGTCTAAAACTGCTTAACAAAATGGACCTTCAAGAGAGACACTTTTGCATCTCACTGTGATCAATAAGCAACAAAAAAGAAATAAACTATCCCTTACCCCTCCAACCAGCTCTTTCCATAAACACATTTGAACTGCAATTCATACTCTATCCTACTAACTCTACCAAGTACTAAACTCAAAGCTGGCTGTGGTTGATTTACAATATTGCATTCTAATAGCATTAGAATATAATAATATTACACACACATTATCCTTTTTCTATAATCAGTGTATCCGAAAAGATTGTACAATTCCAGGAATCACATGACAAGATGTCATTAACATTATTCTTGCGTCACTCATGAGTCCGGACTCATGATTCATATATTCCTAGAAACAGATATGTAAGCCAAAAGCAACAGGACTATAATAGAGACACTTGCTTTAATGCATTATAAGACGGGATATTGTCCAAATTAGAAACAAATCTCCTACCTTTCCTGAAAGGCCTGTTAGCTTTATATGAAGGCTCATTGACCTCCTCATGTGATGATTCAGGGACACCTTCAGATTCCCCCGAAACACGCTGAAAGTTACAATCAGACATTAGGATTTAATTTAAAAATGGACAAACAGTCCGAGCCAGAAAATAGCTCCTAAAGAAAACCCCAACACATACACCTACTATATTCTGACTAAATGTCTAAACTAGACAAGTTACATGCATTGAGGAAGAGTTATAAATCCATATAGAGTTAAATGAGAACACCAATGACAAAATTCAAAGTACATCAGCAAAAATATTCATGTGCGATAATGAGATTTTTTATGTCGATCAAACTTTGTAAAGGTGAACCAACACTCCATTCGCAAGGATTTCATTTTGGAAAAAAGTTGCATATACAGTTTCTGAGTACACCAATAAAAGATAGAAAAATTATGATATGTATGTGTACTTCAACAATTCATACTTTTAATCTAATCTCATCGACATTTAAAGGTCATGATGCAACTGTGGGTGCTTGTAGTAGCAACTATGGGTGAATGTACCACATTTAACATTCTAATTTAAATAATCATACAACTAATCCAAATGCTCCTTTTTCCAAGTTTAACTTATAAGAAATATGAGTAGTCAGATGAAAGTTGCATAAGAATTTACTTTCTCAAAGTCTTCTAAGCTATAAGGAACAAGCTTTTTCAAGGCTTCAGCAGATGCCTGTACATTAACTTCATCATCCTCACTGGTTTCTGATTTTGCCTCAGCGCTACTTGACCAATCATCTTCATTACCAGCATCATTTTCATCCTCGATTTCTGACTCAGAATGCTCTTCACCTGATTCTGCATTATCCTCATCTGATTCATTCTCAGACAAACCATCCTCCCCAAAGTCCTGAAAAGACCAAGCATATCCAATATCTCATAAAATACGAATAATGCCAGAATAACAGAGCTAAGATAAAACCCTCTTGTTCTATTATTTGCAACATTTCTTTTTCACTGTGTGAATTGAAAATTTTCCGTCCATGAGAAAAATGCAAAATAAAAAATTAAAAAAAAATACTTACAAAGAGAGGACGCTATATAAATACACTTCTAACCCCTTTGATCTCTACAGATCAAGCAAAAAGAAACCTAGATAACCCACGGCTTAAAGAAAAGAAAATTCTATGGCCAGTATTACAATTCACAGCAATTTCAAAAAATGGCACATTCTTCATAACCCCACTCCATGAGATTGCAAAAAGTTTAACATTGGAAATGATGTCCTAAGCTTTGTGGTTTGGACCCTGCAATTTTTTTCATGCCACATCTGTATACTGTGGCTGTCAAATTGTAAATCAAAGCCAAGCATTCTACCTCTAGAATTTAGATTCCCGTTTATCATCAATGGCACAATCCTGTGCGACAATCCCTTTTCACTCTCTGAAGACTGATGTTTCCTCTGCTATTATACTCAGATGCCCATTAACTGGGATACATGAATTAAATCCTGAATCAGAACCTCAGAAATGTTTATCAATCAGCATTTTCACAAAGGAAACAAAATGATCGCATAGACTATCCCACCCTCTTCTGATGTCAAAAACACCACAAACTTCCCAAGAGCTTACAGATCCCTACCCCGCTACCCAAGCACCACCAATGCTTGGCTGCTTGCACAGATAATCAAGGCTAACTCTATTTCTCCAGTCTAAGTTTTTTTCCTCAACAATATTTTCCCTTCTCCAGAATGCGAAGCAAATGTCATGTGCATTGCTTCTTATTGAAGCAAATACCCTTCGACAGCAAATTTGAGTTTTCACCCCTAGATAATTTGTTGTCTAGAATACCTAGGTTATACCATAACCAGGTAAGGAAACTATACTGGCTGCAAATAACAATATCTGAATACCAAGGTTGCAGATTAGCTGTGAATTGTGCTTAATTTAAGGTTCAAATTAAGTTGAAATTGAAAACTGCACAAACAGTATATGTGGCAATCCAACAACGCCAAAAAAATTGACAGCCTCCAGCAGAGAATTTGCATTGAGTAGGTAGCAATTGATTATCCGAACTCAAGCGCCGACTAATAAGGTATCAAGTTAACAGGTCATAATTACTCCCTCCATCCCCGAGTTATTATCCTATTTTCCTTTTCGTAAAGTGATCCACAAAAGCGACCATTTGATACTTCAGTTTATAAACCATCCCTGTACTTCAAACTCATTGTCATGCATATACATAGCCCTAGATGCTCAACCGCCTCTAAGAACAATAGTATGAGGTGATGGAATGAATAAATGTATTTAATAAACATTTTTTCAAAACTACACCTACAGTCAATGACGGCGAGACTGCATTTTAAGCATCTCAAGGGGTCTAATACTGGGTTTGTAGCAGTAACAAGTATTTCAAATAAGCTATCAAATTTGGATATGAAGACTGAACGTGTGACTGAAACAAATGAAGAGGTAATGTGAAGGAAAGCAATAATCTAACTTTTAACAGTCAAAGGGCTCATGGATTGTCCTAAAGACTCTAGGTCGATTTCCTTTTGAAAACATAGATTTTGTGAACCTTTATCTCCTGATGATGCACTGTCTGATCACATGATACCCTGAAAAAGTTATTATATATCCAATCAAACTAGCCCATAGACGAGCTGACAACAATTGGGATAAATACAGTTGTGCATAGTCCGGCATTTTACAACAATTATCTAGAGTCATACAATCAAATGCAGCATACCACAAGGTCGTTGCACTTCATTTTAAATCTTACGAATCCAAACATTGACAGCTCTCAGATATTTTCAACTTCTATGTGCAATCAAACGTGCCAGAAAGAAGTTTTCTACTAGCATGATCCATGACATCCATGGGAGCAGCTTAGCTGTCTGTCTGGGCAGTTGAAGAGGAAGCTACGGTCAAATTAATGTTAAAGAAGCAGGTATTATCAGGGAGGGCTAACGGAGCGGGGACAAATGCAGGAGAAGGGTTCTGAATTTCAGAGGTTTACTGATAGTACCCCTGATGAACTCCCATCTACAGTCTGTATGTAAGATGAAATGGCGTGAATACCAACTCAGTCCACGCCATTCTACGTCACAAGTGCTCTGTAATCTTAGCGGTAAGAGAAGCAAAAAAGGACTGTTCTAAGATTGTTTGATTTAAGAGAAAGGCGCTTAGAGTTGCTGTGATCTTGCAAGTGGCCTCTTGAAACGACCAAGTACACAAGATAGACATCAGAAATGGGGCGTTCCAAGGGAAAATCACTGATGCCTTTGTGATACTGCTCAAGAATCTCACGAGCATTTGTTTTTCTCTTGACCTTATTTTACTAGAGTGTGGTATCAGAACTTGAGACTACTGCAATGCCCAATGAGATTGTGTATGGGATTACCTAGTGGAAATGGCCTCTGATTAAAGTTGGAAGACTCGATTTCATAAGGAACTTGTGTGGATTTCATTCCAGCTGCATTATACTACATATGGAAAAAGAGGAAAAATGCCAACATGCCCTAGCTTAAGTAGTTAGGGTTGATGAAATGGGAAGACGAGGTCCTAGGTTCAAATACCAATAGCAGCTTGTGTGAGTTGTTGTCCACTTGATGTGGTAATCATGACTACCTTTGGTAGTTAAATCTTATTGTCTCAGTAAAGAATAGCAAACATTACACTCTAAAACACTGTTGAAGCCATCAGTTCAGTTAAGCATAAAGAGTCCTGCATTAGGTTATATGTAGGCAGCAGCTAGATTGGAATCAAGAAGTCCATGCTGAATTGGGAATTTGTGGCAATTATTGCATAGAACAGAGGATTTCAGTAGAGAGTAGATACTATTTGATTTATATTATGATTGTAAAAAGATAGGGGTGTTTATATTAAACAATGTGTCGCCTTCAATTCTTTCAGCAATGAAATATGAAGCAAATTTACATACATACATATATGTGTGTGTGTCCTAGTGCTGATTGCAAAAGGTGAAATGAAAATGAACTTGCAAGCTTACATAGGGAGATAGAACACTGCTGTCAAGCACCAATAGCGGAACTTGCAGATCTCTGGCTAATGCTCGGACTAATCTTTCCCGATAAAGCTCGGTACCTGCTGATAATTAGAGCATGAGTCTAGATAATGGAAAATATGAGCTTCAAAGCTTCATAATTAAAAGTGTTCGCATGGGACTGCAAGCAAGAACAAGAAAATGGTGTCCAATATAAAACCTGGAATGCTCCGTAGAAGAATCCTCCCACTTGAAGAATTCAAACGGCCACCAAATGCAGTAGTTCCTTTATCATGCTTTAAATGGGAGGAGGCACATTCGACCAAAAGCTTTTTGGTGTGATCACTGCAAGATTGTCCAGTTGAATCACAAACAGGCTAATGATTTTGCATAAAGTAACCAATAATATTGATAGGAAAGCGCTTACTGAATATAATAGGGAAATGTATCCCATGATACAGATATCTTTTCCCATGGAACAATTCGCCTCAAGAAATCGATTTTGAACCTTTCCCGTCTGCTTAAGAAAGGTGATTCTTTCTTTTTACTTTCAATGGCTAGCTTCTCGCTTTTGAGCCAGTCCTTCTGATCTTGCTCACCAAGTCGAGCATGCGCATCAGATTGAGTCACAAATGCAGGATTTTTCTCCTTCCAACTTTTTGCCTTATCAAGATTAGTTCCATCCCTTACAGATGCATGTTTGTCATCACTTGCATTTCTTCCATCGCCTTCGGAGCTATAACATCTTAACTGATTATGCTTCCACCTCACGCTTCGTCCCCTCAGTGAACATTCAGAAGCAAAACCTGCTGGATATGAACAACCGGGTGCATATCTTCTGACCAGACTAAGTTCAGAACCATAATTCCCGCTTGTTTGCATAGAGCACGAAGGTAGACAGCTAGAGTAGTCTCGACAATTAGAAGGACAAAAATATTTGTGCCGTAAAACCACGAATTTCAACTTTTGGCTATTGCTGCTTATTTTCCATGCATACATTGCAACTTCCTGTATAAACAAGCAGAAGCATTTAGCATAAGAAAATGGTCATGTAAAAATCACATCTTTGTTTTCTATTCTTTCTTCTTCTTGACAAACACACTTACTAGAAAAATGCATCGACTCAAAATCCTCTATACTAAGAATTGTTTTAATGAAAGCTGAAAAGCTATGTTTTGAGCTCACTACGTCCTGTTTCCTTGGTAATAACAATAATTCTCGTTTGTGTATTAAAACACACACTCTCACAGCAGAACTAAAAATACATTTGTGAATTTATAATTAAAAAAATTTATCCATAAATCAATTAAGTTATTAAATCGAATTGTTGGTCAAAATTGATGTAGACCTGAAAATAAATACAACACAACCCCCCCCCCAAAAAAAAAAAAAAACCTTGATCAAATTTCCTGCAATTAGCATTATCTTAACACTAGAAATGAGGGAGGGAGGAGGGGGTACATTTAGCATTTGTAACCAATAATGCCATGCACTTAAGAAAAAAAATCGATGCAACTAATAAGCTGAGCAAGTTGCTGAATATCGAAGTACAAACAAGAGATCCAAATTTATTGGGATCGGGATGTATCCAAATTCAAATTATACACCCTCGATTCCTCATTCCTAAAGGTAACCAATACGCCTCCAAAAAAAATATATGTTCAAAGAAGAAAAACAACCATGCTAAACCAGACCAATCTCATCCAAATCCAAAGCCTTATAAGCCTTCACATGCTCTGAAAACCCATTACAGCTAATGCTAAATTTCTTCCCTCTCTTAAAAAACTGAATTTTCGCAAATTTGATGCCCAGATTCTTGTTTTCAGCTTCAATAGATGAGCAACAACAAAAAAACACAACATTTTTTTAATGAGATGATATAACTAACTTGTACCTTTTTATACTAATTTGATCCTCAATTACAAATACAAATCCAAGCTCCTTTCTTTCTCATATATATTGCTTCGTTCTAAATATGGTATACGTAAGAAAATATAACAATTACGTAGACGAATGAAGACGGAAGTAATGGGAAAGCCAAGAGAGTCCGCAAAGAAAGGGAGAAACAGAAGAACAATTGAGAGAGTGGAGCGCGACGTGAAGAAGTCGGAGTACATTCGTTACTGGTCTGCTTCGGGCCTTGCTGATGAAGTGGAGACCCTACGTAGTTTGGTTGGGCTTTTTATACGATTGGGCTGTTATAGTATATTAGCTTTGGAGCCCAAATAGTTACAATTTTAGAGAGATTTAACTTTCTAATTCTCCGTTCTCAGACACCGGTCATTATGTGAAAATTATGTGTTTGACATGTAATTTTTGGAGTAAATCTACGATTCACGTCAGTATGACATCATATCAGAGAAATAAAACAAATGTGTGAAAGCAACATAGACTGACGAGAGTCAAGAAACAGACCATTGTGGTCTTAGCACATTTCACGAACACAACAAGCGCAGACTGATTGTATAGTGAAGGTACGCACACACGCCAAAAGGAACCATTCTTGCCAACTAAACCACTAAAACAATACTAAAAATGCTCAAAAACCATGTGTCAAAGGAAAAACTACTATTAAACATAAATTTGGCTCACATGCCATGCTAAAAATAAACTAAACCACTATCGAAGCACCGTAACATAGCATCAATGACCCTTCTTATGCTTGCTTTTCAGATATGTCGACTTGTTCCTTAAAACTTGCAAACCTTCTCAACCAAAAGGTAATGAGTGAGTTTGTTCACTAGCTAGTCAGGAGTAGATGACCGAAGATAGAAATTCACGTTTATCATAAGTCGGGAGACATGACATGAACTCACCAAATTGTATTTTCAAAAAAATAGTTTAAAAGACTAACCAAGTATAACAAAGTAACATTTCAAATGACTAACATCATCAAATGAACAAAAACGTATTCCTACTTCTTGTCCATATGTTTCCTGAGCTTCTGGCGTTAACTACTTGTCCACCTTCAAGTTTCATTGTTTTACATTTACAGAACATTAAACTAGCATAACATAATAGAACATAATATAAATGTAATAACACAGGTCGACGCACACATAGCGATAACGGTTTAACCGATTATTCTATGATAAAAACCGTCATGGTGAAACATGGTGATACCTTCTAAGGTACTCGTAACAATACATGTGTTTCTAAGCTAGTACTTGATAACCATGGGTGATACTTCCTCCGTCCCAAAATATAAATCCATTTAATCATTTATCTATTTCATTTGGTCCTATGATATATGTCCATTTACAATATCAATGAAGCATTTATTACATTATTATTCATTTTACCCTTCATTTAGTATATATTCACCAACTTTTCAATACTTTACATTCATTCATTAATGATTGTCAAAGGGTATTTTAGACTTTTATCATAAAATCAAGGGGGAATGAGGGAGAAGGACAAAAATATTTCATCAATTGAGTAGAAGGGCGATTTTTTTTGAAACTTTTGCATAAAGGACAAAACTATTTATTCATTTATCGAAATTCACTTGTGTTCGAAATTCACTATTTAAATTCATTGCCGAAATTCATCATGTCGAAATTCATTAATTTTCAAAATTCATTGTCGAAATTCACTAATTTTCGGATTCATTTATCAAAATTCATTGTCAAAAATTCACTGATTTACTGGATTCCCTGGGAGATTCACCGATTTTAGGATTCACTGTTTGTCCTTCTCGCTATAAAAATTATGCGATTGTCCTTCTCCCTATAAAAATATGTAAATTTGTCATATTCTTAAAAATATTCCAGATTTTGTCCTTATCCCTAATTTTCCATAAAATCAATGACATAACCGCTTTCTTAAACCGTGTAAAAAAATCCAAATGGACTTATATTTTTGGGATGGAGGGAGTAGCACATATGTTCATGAACGTTTTACATAATTAAGCTACCCAAGTTAGCACATAAAGGAACCAATATCAACCACCAAATTTCAAACCCTAAGTGTATCGTTTCTTTTCTCATTATATGTTGGTCATATTATGTGTTCTCAATCGGATTTAGCACGTTTATTACTGAACGTTGCATTGTTTCTGTGGGATCGACCTTGATTCGCCTTGCTATACTACGATTGGCCCAGTTCTCTTGCTAGTATAAGCGACATGCACGCGACATCAGCCACCTGGAAAGAAGCCTATTGAATGTAAATGGGTCTACAAGGTAAAATATAATCTTCATGGATCAGTAGAGAGATATAAGGCCAAGCAAGTGGCAAAATAATACACTTAGACCTATGGAATTTATTATCATGAGACCTTTTCTCCACTTGTGAATATTACAACATTGAGAACTTTGTTAGCAGCAGCTGCTGGCAACAACTGCTTTTGAGATGGATGTTAACGCTGCTTTTCAACATGAGGATTTGGATGAAGAGGTTTACATGCAGCTCCTTCAGGCTCTGTTTTGTTTCGGGTTAAGCTGAAGTTGAATGGATCCAAAAGAGAGAAAGTGAAATAATGATTATAAAGTTAAAATAGTGTACTGAAGTTTGTGTGGATGAAGAAATGATTGGTGAGAAAATTTTTAATGAAGTATTATATTGATAAAGTAATGGTTAAATAGTGTAGTGGTGAATAAAGTGAATTGTTTAATATTATTTTATTGTTGATGGTGAAATGATTGGTGAGATAAATTATGATAAAATAATAGAATTAACAAAATAATGATAAATAATATAGTGGAGTGAATAAAGATCCAACTGGATCCAACTAACCCGAAACCAAATAAAGCCCGAATGTTTTAAATCTGACAAACTAAATCAGGTTTGCATATAACAAAGTCCTTGTATGGACACAAACAAGCAGGCATGCAGTGGAACTGTAAATTGACAGAATCTCTATAAAGTCAGGGTTTTCTTCAATCAATAAAAGATCATAGATTATTTACCAAATGATATGTACAGTCTTTTATAGCTTTGCTGGTGTATGTGGATGACATCATAGAAGCCAATCCAGATCTGAACCAGATACAAGTGGTCAAGAATAATTTACACAAACAATTTACAATCTAGGATCTTGGCAAACTTAGTTTTTTTTTTGCGCATTGTAGCTGCTAGAACACCTGATGACATTTATATTTCACAAAGGTGTTGGAAATGTGTCCTAAACCCAATCGGGTTGGACCGGATCCGACCGGGTCGGGTCATTTACAGTCTATTTAGTTCATGTAATAACTTTATTATGATTAATAAAAGCACTTATGTTATTATATATATTGTTTGTTTTCATATTATTTGTTGTATATATATAGTAACGTCCCTAGTGTCAATCTGTGATAGAGAAACCATGATAGTGATTATGGTTGATGAGATCTCTAATCACTATAACAAGATTGGTACTTAAATATCTCTAGTCTTATGTATTATCAAATGGGACATTGATAGCATAATCAGACTAGCACGTATTGGATGTCTTCTATCTTCTAGAAGGTAGGGATAGATCTCGTCTATCGAAGTGTAGGGACACTTGACCGTATATGGGCGTGTATTAGAGAATGCGACGTTAGGGATGACCCACATACATTAAGTGTCACACTATGTGGCGGTTGTGTAATTATCCTTTGACCGAGTCTTCATGGCATCACGGTGTGGATTGTCATGCTTTGACACTATTGAGATTTCTCCTAACCACGGAGCGATCATGCGGTAGTGATTGGGTATGATATTGAAGCATGCGGAGTATACATGATTGGTCGTCCGGGAATCGCGTATCCTATGATTGGGATTGAATATCCGAAATCGCGTATATTAATTATATACAAATTATATTAATTAAAGAATATTCCGGAAGTCAATCTTTTGACTATTTGGGCGCCACTTTTAAGTGTATAAGATACACTTGGATTGTGCACTTTAATTAATAAGATTGCCATAATATTAATATAAGATATTAATTGGTTTTGGAAAAATAGATTTATGGTAATAAGATAATTATATTCAATATAGATATTGGCAAAATTAATTATAATAAAAGAGATAAATCAATCTAGAAGATTTTCCTTATTTTATTGGGAAAATGTTTTCTTCTCTACACACACATATAGGCGCCACATCTAGCTATAAATAAGAGGTGGGTGTCAAGCTCTTTTGTACATCACAATTGCAAGAGCTCATAGTTCTTGTGTAAAAATAGAGAGCAATCCATAGTGAGTTTGTGAGTGAAGAAAAGGGTCGGTCTAGCAACCGGAGTTTTTCCGATAGCAATCCAAGGAGGATTCCGGCCCTTTTCTTCCCTCACAAACTCACTTTAGAGGATTCCGGCCTCTATCGTGTGGATTAGCGATACAGGCCGGACGCGTGGACGGCTTGCGCACTGAACTACTCTCCGTTGATGGTCAAAACGACGATCTTATAGATCATCTAAGGTATAACCGTCAAACTACTTAACATGTTTATTGCATTAAACGAAGAACGATCTAGTAAAAGGAAATCAAATTTTAAATTCCGCTGCGTTAAACTGATGATTTCCTAACAGTGGTATCAGAGCCAGACTTCGAGCTTAAGCAATAAGCATAATTTAACTGCGTAGTAACTAATCAATAGATGCAAGATTTAAATCACGATACGCTAAAACAAAAACAAAATTTGGGTTTATGGGGGTTCGGCCGACTAGCGGCGGCCCCCTCCTCTGCGGCGGCGGCGGCAGTGGCCCACTCCTCTGCGGCGGCGGCGGCGGTGGCCTTATGGCTGCCGTCCGTCGGTTGTCCCCTTCCAATGGGGGTGATCGACCCTTTTCGTTTTGAGATATTAATTGTGCATATATATCTCGTTTGTTTAGTTGTGTCATATGGCCAACCAATGGATCAAATAGTTTGGGCCATTGGGAAACCATATGGCATGTTGGCCTTTCCAAATTTTAATTTGGAATAGGCCTAGGCCCTTTTCAAATGTTTGATTTGGAATAGGCTAGGCCTAGGTCACTTCCAAAATTTTGATTTTGGAAAGTGGCCAGGCCTAAACCAAAATTATTTGGTCTTTCTAAATATTTGATTTGGAATAGGCCTAGGCCCTTTTTCAAATATTTGATTTGTAAAAGGCGTAGACCTAGGCTACTTCCAAAATTTTGATTTTGGAAAATGGCCAGGCCTAAGCCAAATTCAGTTTTGAAAAGGAAACAAATAGGAGACTTTATAATTCTAATTTATTTTGAAAAGTTCAAATTTAATTGAAATTAAAATCGATTTAAAATTAAATGTTAATTTTAATTTTCGATTAAGTCATATAATTAATTAAATGTTATTTAATTATTTGACGTGATAAAATAAAAACGCATAAGTAGTTAAAAATTAGAATTTTAATCTTTTCATAAGATAAAATTGTATGGATTAGATGTGTAGATATAATGTGATTATATGGACCCGATTGATCATGGACTCACCAATAGGATAGATGGGAATGTTTTCTTTATGTTGGTTTTGAAAAATTGTCCTAGGCACGTTATGAAGAACGTGACCTAGTTTACTTTTTTCATTTATCCCATTCCTTAAGCCCCTCCCTCCCTCCCGTGTGCAAATGGTGTAATTATTTATTATGTAACAAGAATGGAGCAAGAAGTTGAAGACCAAGGAGAGATAAAGAACTCATTGGCGTCTGAAGAATAAAGATCCTATTGGCGGTTGTAGATACCCTTAGTTTGTGATCCGCGGTTTCGTCGGTTTGTATTCAAACCGCACTCTAGGAAAAAAAGTCCATGATCATACCGGTTATTTTATGCGCGAATCTCATGTATGTTTTACTTTATATGATATAGTAATAATATGCACATAGTAGATGAGACCATAATTAAACCAAATTAATTAAGTGAATTAATTTCAAATTATTCCCACATCAAAAATCAAGTCGAAATTGCCTCCCATATTATAACGACGGGTGAAGAGCCCTTGTTCGACCCAACTCACCACCAAAGCGAGGGTTGACCTAC
Organism: Gentiana macrophylla; assembly: GCA_026214975.1. Taxonomy (NCBI): domain Eukaryota; kingdom Viridiplantae; phylum Streptophyta; class Magnoliopsida; order Gentianales; family Gentianaceae; genus Gentiana; species Gentiana macrophylla. The sequence goes on from CM047813.1 coordinate 30,724,065, forward strand.
CTCGGGTATATCGTCGTTATTGAGATATGATCGAAAAAGATCTCACGAATATTGGGGTTATGACTCGACTAAGAATTCTGTCGGCCACCAGCCAAAGCGGGGTCGTTTGGATTTTAGAGGTAAGGGTTTGACTATTTTCATAAGATGAAACATTGTCAAAGAGTTGACTGGTCAAACAACAAGAGTCGTATAAGATACGATCGACAAATCGTTGTCCACCTGTTTAATTATTTTCGGCCCATCAGCCAAAGCTGGGGGTCGAGGTAGTTCGATGGGATCTTGCCCACTGAAGAAATTATTTTCTTGAAAGCCAATTGGGAATAGGTGGCTAGTGGGAGTAAAAACCTTATAAAATTTTTAAGTGCAAATTTAGGGTTTTTATACATGAGCTTTTACTTATTCTATCTTATTTATTGTTGTAGAAAATGTCAAACAAATTGAACCTTCGTTTTATCATCGAAAACAAGCTTGACGAAACTAATTTTCTCGATTGGGAAAGAAACCTCAAAAATCGTTTTGAGGTACGAGAAGATTGGCTATGTCTTGGGCGAGGCCCTACCGGAAAAGCCCGCCGAGGTTCGAGCCGCGGATACTTGCCGAGAAGTATAACAAGCAATTGCTCGACAAGATCGATGCTACATGTATCATGCTTGCTTCTATGACACTGAATCTGCAAACAAAGATGAGTCTATGGACGCCTACACAATCATGGTCCACCTAAAGGAACTCTATGCTTTTCGGTCTACTTTGAGAGGTATGAGGTCTCGAAGGCCCTGTTTAGTTGTAAGATGGCATTTGGGACTGCTGTGGGGTCACACGTGCTTAAGAAGATTGGGTACATAGAGAGGCTTAGGAAGCGGGGCCACAAGTTGGAACGGGAGTTGAGTATTGACTTGATTCTGCAATCTCTACACGATTCATTCTCATGCAGTTTGTGATGAACTATCACATGTACAAGATAGATTGCTCCTCTAGCGGAGTTATTGAACATGTTGAAAACTGCCGAGGCACTTTGTGGGAAGGAAAGCAAGTGTTGCTTTGGTCACTTCAAGCAAGGGCAAAGCAAAAGCCCGAAAGAAGCCCAAGAAGGCGAAGGTCGCACCTAAAGCCAACGCCTAAGATAGCAAAAGACAAATCCAAGGATGCTTGCTTCCATTGCGGTGAGACCGGACATTGGAGAAGAAACGCAAAAGGCTTCTTGAGTACCAAGAAGAAGCATTCGATGCTTCGACTTCGTGTATATTTATGATTGAGATCAACATTACTTCTTCTAAGTCTAACCACCGGTATTAGATCTGGTTGTGGTTCTCATATTTGTACGAATATGCAGCACTAAGAAGAACTAGAGATCTGAGGAAAGGAGAGGTGGACCTACGCGTTGGAAATGGAGCAAGTGTTCTTTGCTTGGCGGGCGTAGGAGTTTATTTTCTTTCATTTCCTAGTGGGCTAGTACTAGAACTCAATAATCATTATTTTGTTCATGCTCTTACGAAGAGCATTATTTCTATTTCTGCATTAGATGTTGATGGATTTTCTTTTACGTTTGAGAATAAATGTTGTTCTTTTTCACGTGATGGAATCTTTTATGGTACTGGCATACTTAGCAATGGTCTCTACATATTAGATATGAATGTTGATGTACTTAATATAAATAACAAGAATGCCAAAACAAATGACTTGAATGAATCCTACTTATGGCATTGTAGACTTGGCCATATAAATAAGAATCGCATTTCCAAACTCCATAAGGATGGAATGTTGGATCAATTCGATTACGAATCGTTTGATACATGCGAAGCTTGTTTACTTGGCAAGATGACAAAGTCACCTTTTAGTGGCAAAGGGGTAAGATCCAATGAATTGCTTGAGCTCATACATACTGATGTATGTGGCCTAATGTCAATTCAAGCCAAAGGAGGATACTCTTATTTTATCACCTTCACTTATGACCATTCTCGCTATGGTTATATATACTTAATGAAGTATAAGTCTGAAGCCTTTGAAAAGTTCAAGGAATTCAGAAGTGAAGTGGAGAAACAACTAGGTAAAGAAATCAAAACACTTCGATCCGATCGAAGTGGAGAATACCTAGATGGAGAGTTTCAAGATTATTTGAAGGAGAATGGGATTCTACCTGAATGGACCCCTCCCGGGACGCCACAAATGAATGGCGTGTCTGAGAGGAGGAACCGCACCTTGTTAGACACGTTTTGCTTGGTCTGTCGCAATCCACCTACATAGACAAGATGCTGAAGAGATTCAGCATGGAGCGGTCCAAGAGAGGATTGATGCCCATGTCACATGGGGTCTACCTGTCAAAGGGAATGAGTCCTAAGATAGAGGAGGAAAGGGCACAAATGAGTAAAGTCCCTTATGCTTCGGCAATCGGGTCAATCATGTATGCCATGTTATACACAAGACCGGACGTCTCGCACCTCTTAGTATGACTAGCAGTACCGGTCCAATCCAGGTGAGGTCAATGGATTGTCATCAAGAATATCCTTAAGTACATGAGGCGTCTTAGGGATATGTTCCTGGTTTTCGAGAACGATGATTTAGTATTACGAGGTTACACAGATGCCAGTTTCCAAACTGACAAGGATGACTTTAAGTCGTAATTTGGATTTGTGTTTATGCTTAACGGCGGAGTAGTGAGCTGGAAGAGTTCCAAGCAGGAGACTACTGCAGACTCTACAATGGAAGCCGAATATATAGCAGCCTCAGAGGCGGCAAAGGAAGCAGTTTGGATGAAGAAGTTCATTACTGAACTTGGTGTGGTTCCCTCCATTGAAGGTCCAGTGCCTCTGTACTGTGATAATAATTGAGCGATTTCTCAGTCAAATGAACCAAGGTCTCATCAGAAGTCCAAACATGTGCTACGGCGCTATCACTTAATTAGAGAGATAGTAGATAGAGGAGATGTAAAGATAGAGAAAGTCCACACGGATGATAACATAGCTGATTCGTTAACCAAGACATTATCTCAAGCAAAGCATGAGAAACATGTTCACTTGCACGGGCTTAGGCATATGGGTGATTGGCTTTAGGCCAAGTGGGAGATTGTTGGAAAGGTGTCCTAAGCCCAATCGAGTTGGACCGGATCCGACCGGGTCGGGTCATTTACAGTCTATTTAGTTCATGTAATAACTTTATTATGATTAATAAAAGCACTTATGTAATTATATATATTGTTTGTCTTCATATTATTTGTTGTATATATATAGTAACGTCCCTAGTGTCAATCTGTGATAGAGAAACCATGATTATGGTTATGGTTGATGAGATCTCTAATCACTATAACAAGATTAGTGCTTAAGTGTCTCTAGTCTTATGTATTATCAAATGGGACATTGATAGCATAATCAGACTAGCACGTATTGGATGTCTTCTATCTTTTAGAAGGTAGGATAGATCTCGTCTATCGAAGTGTAGGGACACTTGGGCTGTACGTGGACGTGTATTAGAGAATGCGTACGTTAGACTGACCCACTTACATTAAGTGTCACACTATGTGGCGGTTGTGTAATTATCCTTTTGACCGGAGTCTTCAAGGCATCACGGTGTGGATTGTCATGCTTTGACACTATTGACATTTCTCCTAACCACGGAGCGATCATGCGGTAGTGATTGGGTATGATATTGAAGCATGCGGAGTATACATGATTGGTCGTCCGGGAATCGCGGATCGAAACTTTCTAAGTGTCCAATCTGACCAGCAGTGTACCGGGTCAAATTGTAGTTCTAGTCTGGTGAGTCAGTAGTCGTATCCTCAGGGAAATGAAAATATAATTCAAAGTGTGGTTAAACACCAATTAGCTGTTATTATCTCAATCTAGGTCGCAATCTTTACCATATATAGTTATCTTGCTACTTTATTAATACGATAAATAAATAAATACTAATATAATATATAATTAGATATATAGATATATAAATAGTATATATAGATATATAAATAATATATATAGATATATAGATATATAGATACCAATATAATAAATACTAATATAGATATATATATATATATATATATATATATATATATATATATATATATATATATATATATATATATATATATATATATATATATAATAAAATAAGAACTAACCAAGACAATATTATTGAACCATGATCTCTTTTAGTTTAATGGATGTGATCGATCTTCCCATTTTAAGGTGTAATTGATTATGTGAAACGGTAAACTCCTCAGCTAACAATTTCCCCTCATACAAGTGTACGAATTTGTTCTATGCCTCCTCCTTGATAAAACCTCGATTAAACCTAAGGATTCGACATGATAATCTCTCGAGTATAAATAATCTGTCCCTGGATAAGAAAGAGGGTTCCGTTTGTCAGACGGCCAATTTTACCTTCCAGTTTTTCTACCATTTTTTCATATCCTAACGTCTCTGGTCAGTTCATGATTAGATTATGTCTCTGTCCATACTGGTTAATTACGTCAATACGGGCTGTCAATTAGTCCAAGTAGAAAAAGATTCATCATATTCAATTTTAATCAAATTTTAACATAGTCATCATCCATTTCCTTAAAAGATCAAAATAGTTCAATTACATGTCTTGGCTAGTTATATAATTAGCTATAGTCATTATTAATACTAATATATAGATATTTATATAAATAACAAACATAATAACATTAGAATATTACCGAATACAATTGTTGAGTTGGGGCCTTATCCTTTGAACGTAACAACAGCTTTGAAATCAACAATCTTTGATAATTACTCTAAGTAGTACAACGATACTATAACTACTTTTTTATGGCAGAATGCCTACTGAAATAATATTTACAGATATATATATATATATATATATATATATATATATAGAGAGAGATATATATATATATATATATATTGGTACAAATTTTTCCCTTAGCAAATGAGGGCTATTTATAGGCTGAGTTTTCTGATCCGGCGTATGCCGGGACTAATCCGGTCTGCGCCAGATTAAAGGAATTTGAGTGCTTCTGTCAGACGCATGTGGAGTAATCATGATTTTAATCATCACATAATCTGGCGTGAACCGGCTTCTTCCGGTTTGTGCCGGTTTTGACAAATATCAGCCACATGATCAGATTTTTATATTTTTCGATTCCGATTCTTCTACTTTGTATCACATAATACCTGCATAATTCAAAAACAACAAAACCACAGGTAAATCTGATAATAAAAGTTATAAATTATATTACGACATTTATTTGTAACTATTAGATTTTTATAAGTTATATTAATATAAAATTATTGATAATACGTTATAAAATGTTATAAATTTTAGTTATAAAAATGACATATATCAATCGCGTATCCTATGATTGGGATTGAATATCTGAAATGGCCATCTTATAAGGAATGTCTAGCTCTCGAGAATCTTTGCAAAGTGGGAGTAAATGTGTTATTCCGAGAGAGCATGATATCCAGATTATAAGATACGATCGTTAATGTATTGACACTCGATATACGATCGTATGGATATTATTACAATGATAGATTGTAAGTTACACGGTAATCGCTTCACATGAAAGGTAGTAGTCATTGCTTTTGACTCTTCTCGATGATTGGGGGTCACGGTGTGTTGCTATACGCTATCCCGTGAGCGTTAGGTATGAAGGAATTTTAGTAAATTGCACTTTGTGTCTCTACGGCCAACATATTCGGAAGCTTCATCGGGTCACACACATATGAACATCAAGTCGGATTAAAATGCGGTTATAGTTGATAACCAAATAAGGAAAGTTTATCTCTAGACTATAAAGGTTATAGTGGTAAATTAATATGGTGGTATTTATTTATTATGAATAAATAAAATACAAGATATTAATTATATACAAATTATATTAATTAAAGAATATTCCGGAAGTCAATCTTTTGACTATTGGGGCGCCACTTTTAAGTGTATAAGATACACTTGAATTGTGCACTTTAATTAATAAGATTGCCATAATATTAATATAAGATATTAATTGATTTTGGAAAAATAGATTTATGGTAATAATATAATTATATTCAATATAAGATATTGGCAAAATTAATTATAATAAAAGAGATAAATCAATCTAGAAGATTTTCCTTATTTTATTGGGAAAATGTTTTCTTCACCTACGCACATATGGGGCGCCGCATCTAGCTATAAATAAGAGGTGGGTGTCAAGCTCTTTTGTACATCACAATTGCAAGAGCTCATAGTTTGTGTAAAAATAGAGAGCAATCCATAGTGAGTTTGTGAGGGAAGAAAAGGGCCGGTCTAGCAACCGGAGTTTTTCCGATAGCAATCCAAGAAGGATTCCGGCAAGGGGTTCGTGTGGATTAGCGATAGAGGCCGGACGCGTGGACGGCTTGCGCACTGAACTATTCTCCGTTGACGGTCAAAGCGACGATCTTATAGATCATCTAAGGTATAACCGTCAAACTACTTAACGTGTTTATTGCATTAAACGAAGAACGATCTAGTAAAAGGAAATCAAATTTTAAATTCCGCTGCGTTAAACTGATGATTTCCTAACAAAAGGAAGTATACTTTAAATATTTTACAAGAATATGAGTTCTTAGGTGCCAAACCTGCTAAGACTCCAATAGAATCTTAGTAGACTTTGCAGCATGGAGATTCAGGTTTGTTGGATGATAATACTGCATACAGATCACTGGTTGGTAAGCTGATTTACCTCATATTTACCAGAAATAACATACCATATGTAGTTCAACAACTCGGTCAGTTTCTAGATACACCAACAGAAAATGACACGAAGGCAGCTCATAGACGTTTGATATATTTGAAAGGAAATCCAGGTCAAAGGATTTTCTTCCCAGCTGAAAATAATTTAACATTGAAAGGTTATACTAACAGTTATTTGTCTGGGAAGGTCCATCTTAGGCTATATGATGTTTTTAGGGGATGCTCATATCTCTAGGAAAGCCAAGAAACAAACAACCATTGCTAGAAGTTCTTCAGAGGCTAAATACAAAGCAACGGCTACTACCACTTGTGAAATTTAGTGGATGTTATACATTTCAAAAGATGAATGTTCAATTTCAACTTATTATTGTTTTGTTTTGTGATAATTCTAGTGCAAAACATATAGCCCACAATCTTCTGCTTCATGACACAACACTACGCATTAAGATTGATTGTCATGTAGTCAGGGACAGGGTGAAACCAGGTGTGATCAAGCTCAGTCTGTTCATATAAAAGGCCAGCTTGCTAATATCCTCATTAAGGCTTTATATTGACCTGCATGTTGTTCTATATTGGACAAAACTGGGTTTTATAAGATTTTCCAGCCAAGTTCAGGTGGATAAGGAGTGTTGCATACAAGGAGGATGTGCAAGCTGATTCATTCACCACTCTCAGTTTGAGGGGGTGTTAACATATTCGATGTGTTAACATATACAATATGGATAAAAGAGTGTTGGATGTAAGGAGAATGTGCATACATTTATGACATCAGATTCCGAGTTGGAATAATCATCTGAGTAGAAGATTGTATGCGAAGAGAATCAGTAGAGTAGACACCAAACGAGAAGATGTCAGATGTGAAGAATCAGTTGAGTATCTTCGGCTATGAAACGAAACACTTATAGTTTTATACGTTTTCTGTTAACTGATTACAACCGTCTTTAACCACTTAGGGAAGAGTATCATCTATAAATACTCTAACATCAATATTATATAACTTAACTTGATAAGTTTTCTTATTAATGAGAATTATGCATTTTATTTCGTCGTTCTGTTTTATGTTTCAATAATTTCAACATCAGTTGAGAAGTATAGAGGGCTATATATATTACATTGGAAATATGTTCAAAGCAATTTTAATTCACATCCGATTTGTAATTTTGTTTATAATAAGTGTTTATCTGATACTGTAGACTAGAACCTTCGTTGGCACTACAATTTAGGTCATTTACCAGACAAAATATTACAAATCTTTAGTTATGATTCTTCTGGAGTAAAATTCATTAATCATGACTTGTGTTTTGTTTGCCCTGTGGACAAAATGAAAAAGATACATTTTTTCCTTTAAGCACAATTGTTGTTAAAAATGTTTTTGATATCGTGCATATGGATATTGGGGGGCCTCTGCAGCATGCTACTGTGAATGGTCAACAATATTTTTTTATTATTGTTGATGATTTTTCTAGGTTTATTTGGGTGTTCTGGATGAGACAAGTCTGAAACTTCTGAACTGGTTAAATCTTTCATCAAGTTTGTTTCCACTCAATTTGGTAATGTTATAAAAGTGATCAGATTTGATAATGGTGCTGAATATCAGATGAAATCTTTCTATGAACAATGACGTCATTCATCAGACCTCATGTGTCAGTACACCTGAACATAATTGTATTGTTGAAAGAAAACATCAGCTTTTGCTGAATGTTTCCAGAAGTTAAGATTTAATAGTAATTTTCCCTTCGAGTACTGAGGTTTTTGTTTATTTCATGTTGTTAAACTTATGAATGTTACACCAACACCCTTATTAAAAAAAACTCCTCATGAAGTGTTGTATGCTTCTAACCCTAATATATCTTTTTTGCAAAAAATACTCAATTCCATGGGAATTATTTTCCATTATTCAAGCAGGTTCTAGGAAAATCTAGGTTCACTACTTATATGCCACTACCACTACCTATATTGAGAAGTTTTGAGAACCAGTTGAGTAATCCAGTGGAGAATCAGCTGCAGTTGAGGAGTCCAGAGGAGGATCAACTACAACTGACTAGACATATGCACCTGTTCAACTGATAAGATCAACAAAGACCAGAAATCCACCAAATTTATATCAAGGAAGTATTAATACTATTCAGACCTCTCTTCTGGTGAATCAAGTTTTGAGTCTAGACAAATTATCAGCTGAGTATGCCAAGTATGTAAGTGCCATGGATGCAATCACTGAGCCAAAGACATACACTCAGGCCATCAAACATAATGAATGGAATGAGGCAATGCAGAAGGAGATTGAGGCATTGCAAACTACCAACACCTAGGAAGTTGTCATTTCGTCACCTGGAAAGAAGCCTATTGGATGCAAATGGGTATATAAGATTAAATATAACCCCGATGGATCAATAGAAAGGTACGAGGCCAGGCTCGTATCAAAAAGGTACACTCAGACGTATGAAATTGACTATAAAGAGACTTTTCCCTAGTAGTAAAGATCACAATAGCGAGGACTCTGTTGGAGTAGCAACAGCCAACAACTGGGATCTTCATCAACTGGATGCCAACACGGCTTTTCAAAATAGAGATTCACATGAAAAGGTTTACATATAGCTCCTACAAGGTTTCATAACGGACAAATCAAATCAGGTTTGCAGGCTAATGAAGTCATTATATGCATTGATAAAGGCAAGCAGAAAATGGAACTGCAAATTTACAAAATCTCTAGAAAGTCATGGATTTGTTCAATCCAAAAATGATCATAGCTTATTTAGCAAAGGATCTAGCCAGTCTTCATTGCTATCCTGGTGTATGTGGATGATATTATAGCAGCCAGTCGAGATTTGAACAATGTTAAATAGGTCAAATATCACTTACACAAACAATTTACCATCAAAGACCTTGAGAAGATTATACATTTTTGGGGAATTGAAACTGCAAGGTCAGCTGATGGAATGTCGATTTCACAAAGGAAATATACATTAAATATTTTGCATTATTATGAGTTCTTGAATGCCAAACCTGCCAAGTTTCCAATGACTTATGTTACAATATATAGATAAATGAGTGATAGGTGCAAGAGGATGTGCATACACTCAAATCGGATGCCTGGAGAGATTACAGTTGATCTACTCAACTCACTTAGAATCATCAGACTATGTACTATTGTAACTTCCATTATGTTATAACTTAATATAATTGCTGCATATAACCATTATAGTGAAGTATACTCTATAAATACCTCATGATTAGCAACATTGTAATTAACCTATTCATTATCTTTGATCAATAAGAATTCTGCATTTTTATTTTCTCTTGTGTTTCAATTTCAATTTGGTATCAGAGCATTTTGTGCTCCGATTGTGCTAACTATAATGTTTAGTAGAAGAAACTTGAGAGTTTTCTTCAAGATTTTAGTTGTAATCATAGACTCGTGAGTGATTTCTGTGATTCTTATCTTTGTTCGGGAGTTAGAATCTAGTGCTTAATCGATTTTACTGTATTGTACATAAATTTGGGTGATTAGATATTGTTCTTGGTAGCCAAGACAACTAAGAAGCAGGAATTGAGTGGATCTAGTCTCTTTTACATTCATGCCAATGAGAATCCTATTAGTATTGGTTCAACCAATGATGAATGGCAAAAATTATCATCCATTGAAGATGTCCATGGTGCTAATTAGAAAGAACAAGTTCGGTTATGTTGATGGTTTAATCAAAAAGCAGATGTAAGTTTAGTTGATTTCCAAGTTTGGAGGCAATGTGACACATTGCTCAGAACTTGGATCTTGCATTTTGTTGATGAAGAGAGTTTGAGAAAGTAAATAATACTTGAGTAAACTTCAACTTAGTTTATTCATCATAAAAGAGTGAGTATAAATAGGTACAAGTAAGTGAGAAAGGTCCTAGTAGAGTATAAGCTAGGAGAGAGCAATTAATTACTAGAGTCGGCTAGTATTAATTGCTAGAGTTGTCTATTACCTAATAAGACAAAAGGAGTTACTTTATGACTTTATGACATATTAATTGTTTATTCAATACAATTAATATGTCTTACAATTAATATGTCTCACAATTAATATGTTACACTAATGTAACGTAATATTTCCACACCCCCTTCAAACTGGGTAGTATATGTTTATACAGCCAAGTTTGCTACTCATCTCTTTGAACATAAGTGGCGGAATGACCTTGGTGAGAATATCAGCATTCCGATCTGCTGAGGAAACATACTGGAGTTGAATAATCTTGGCATCAATCTTCTCCTTCAGGAAGTGTCACATCAATGTCCACATGTATGGTTTTATCATGATGGATCGATCCTCTGCCATGCATAAGGTCAATTATTGTCACAAAGAGTGTGATAGGTTCTTTGAATAGGCTCAAGAAGCTCGATAAGGACCCTTTTTATCCATAGAGCTTCACAAATACCCAAAACTTGTGCCCCTGAGTTCACTTTCAAGATCGCTTCTGAGACAGTGAGGTTGTTTCTTGCTCCTCCAGTGACAAGATTTCCCATATACATAAGAGCAGAGCTTTGTAGTAGACCTTCATGCGTGTGACAAACACCCAATCGACATCGGTGTAAACCTTGATAGATCTCTCAAAGAGACTTGGTGAAATGTAAGCCTTGGCCGTGAGTGGACTTCAGGTACCTCAAGATCCTGCTCACAACATTCCAATGTTGCTCAAGAGGGCAATGCATGAACTCAAGCTAACTGTGATCGACTCCATATGCAATATCGTGTCTTGTATGGGATAGATAAATGAGTTTCCTACAAGTCTTTGATATTGATCCTTCCTGACAAAGAATGTCACCATGCAAAGAGATATTACCTGGGTCTACTGGGGATATCTGAGCGAGTTTGCATCCCAAAGATACCGCTTTCCTTCAAGAGTCCAAAGACATATTTCCTTTGAGAGATAGAGATACCCTGGTTGTTTCTTGCAATTTCCATACCAAGGAAGTATTTAAGATAGCCCAAATCCTTGACTTGAAACACCTTTGCCGTTAGGTCTTCAAATTGTGGATCTCAAGAGAGTCATCACTAGTAAGGATGATATCATCCACATATACAATAAGAATGGACCTTCTCTGCGGTTGGTTGTCTTGATAAACATAGTGTGATCTCGAGTTGCATTGATGATATCCAAAGAGCTTTGACCACGAGAGTGAGTTTCCCAAACCAGGCTCTTGGGGATTGCTTGTGCCATATAGAGATTTCCGAGTTTGCATACCTTGCCCGAGTGTGAGGATTGACAAAACCAGGGGTACATTCATGTAGACTTCCTCGGTGAGGTCACCATTGAGAAAAGCATTTTGATATCCAATTGGTGTAGAGGCCACTAAGTTGGACAAATAGAGAAATCAAAGACTCGACAGCGGTTTCGGCTTTGCCACACTGGTGCAAAAGTTTCTTTATAGTCAATGCCATAAGTTTGAGTGAAACCCCTTGCAACCAACCAGGCTTTGTACTTGTCAATTGTACCATCAGCATTGTATTTGATAGTGAATAACCATCTGCATGGTGACCGCCTTCTTGCCTTTTGGAAGAGTTGTGAGATCCCAAGTATGATTATCCAGGAGGGCAGTCATCTATGTTTTAACAGCAGCCTTCCACTTATCATTTTGAAGGGCCTCCTGAATATTTTTAGGAATAGAGTGAGAGTCCAAGTCCTGTGTAAACATGGCAAAGACAGGAGACAACTGATCATAAGATAAATAAGTATGAATAGAGTGATCAGTGCAAGATCTCTTTCCCTTCTTGAGAGCAATAGGCCTATCATCAATGTCGGTGAGTCGAGAGTCTCATGAGATTGCTTTGAGTGTTAGTAGGCTCGGGTCGGCAGGGCTCTGGGTCGATGAGTCTCGTGTTCGATGAGGTCGAGAGTCGGTAGGTCTTGAGGTTCGATCTGGCGAGAGAATCGATGGGATTCTTTGAGGTTAAGAGTCTGCCGAGAATCGATGAGGTTGTTGAGGGTTAAGAGTTTGCTGAGGGAAAGGGTTTAGGTCAATTTCAATCAGGTTTCCATCGATGACTTCCTCAGAGGGACTTGTTTGTAGTAGGAGTCCTTTCAAAAAATTTACATCCATAGAATTGTAAAATCTTTTTCGGAAGAGAGTAACACTTGTAGCCTTTCCTCCGCCCTTTGCATATCCTAGGAAAATGCACTTGTGAGCTTTGGGATCAAGTTTGCTTCATGTTGGGCATGGATATAGACAAACACAAGACAACCAAAGATTTTTGGAGGTAATCGGGAAATAAGATGGGGGTAGGAGTGTGTGGCCGTAGGGGTTTTGATAGGAGTTTTGAAGCCTAACACCTGTTTGGGAAGTCTGCTGATTAAGTATGTGGAAGTCAATATAGCTTCACCCCACATATATTTTGGAACATTTGTGATAAACATGATAGACCTAGCCATTTCTAGCAGATGCTGTTCTTTCTCTCAAGAACCCCATTTTGTTTGAGGAGTCTCAACACAACTACTGGTATGGACAATTCCCTTATTCATCAAGAAATTACTGAGATTAGACTCATAATATTCAAGAGCATTGTCAGTCTTCAAAATTTTGATCTTAGTGTCAAACTGAGTGGAGACCATGTTATAAAACTCTTGAAAGATGGATCCAACTTCAGATTTATCCTTCATTAAAAATAGCCAAGTGGTTCTGGTGTGGTCATCTATGAAGGTAACAAACCACCTCTTCCCTGTTATGCTTTTTACTCTTGAGGGTCCCCATACATCACTGTGAATTAAGGTGAATGGTGTGGATGGTAAGTGAGGTAATTTTGCATACACAGATTTGGTGAGTATGGCAAATTGACAAATATCACATTGAAGATCATTCAAATTACAACCTTTAAACAATTCAGGATCTATAGACTTTAAATAACTAAAAGCGGGATGTCCTAGTCTATAATGCCATAACATGATATTGTCTAGGTTTTGAGTGCAGTGCCTTGAGACAGATTCGATCTTGATCTTGTCTCTCAGGTCGACCACATACAATCCCGAGCACGGTTTACTTGAGCCCCAATCACGCCTTTGAGGAATGATCCTGGAAAGTGCACCGATTCTCATTAAAAACAACATGATCCAGTTCAAATCTTTAGTAAGTTTATGACGAGATATGAGATTGCAATCTAATTTTGGAACAAATAGGACATCCTCTGTAGGCATATCTTATTAGTAAGTCGCACCTTACCAAAACCTTTTGCACTAGAGATAGATCCATCAATGAGCTTTACATTGTGAATTTGGGGACATGGCTTAAGTTGAGTAATGAGATTTTTATTACCACCATATAGGATGAGGCCCCGGAATCAACAATCTAAGTTTCATTACTAATAGATGAGTAGAATTTACCTGTCTTCGCATGAGAGGCTATGTCGGTAGAGTGACTACCTCCCTTTGTTGAGTTAGGAAGGCTTTGAATGCGACAAAATCGTGCATTCAACTGTTGTCATCTTCATCCTCACTTATGTGTCCGCCTCGACTTTCCTTGGCGTGTCTTGAGGTTTTGGAGGAGTTAGGCTTGCCATGTAGTTTCCAAAGAAGTGTCTTTGGTGTGATTTGTGCGTTTGCGGTGGTCACGAAACGCCTTCCCGCTTTTATCAAGCCAGGCTTCTGTAAGCCTCAAGAATCTCAAAGGGGTTCCGGCGATCGGCAGGTGGCACTCTCGAAGAGGTTGTCGGCAGGGAGTTCATGAGCATCACTTTCCTCCTGCTTTCCTCATGTTTGACCTCGGCAAACATGGATTTGAGATTTGGGAGAGGTTTAGTAGCCGAATTCTACCTCTAACATCATCAAGAGTAGGATTCATCCAAAGAGGAACTTGAATACTCTCTTTTTTTCTATGATGTCTTTATACAGAGCAGCATCCTTGACATCATTCCAGGAGTGAGTTTCCAACATATCTAGGTGTTGCCATGCCTTAGTTGGTTGAAATATTGAGTCACAGACATATCTCCTTGTCTCATAGCTTTGAATTTGAGCTTCAAGCTCATAGACCTCTGATGTATTGTCTTTCTTGGAGTAAAGATCCCTAGCATTATCCTGATCTCCTTTGCAGATCATACATCATAAAGTTCTCACTAATCTCTTTTGTCATTGATCTTGTGAGAATGGTCATGACTTGATTATTAGTAGTATCCCATGCTTCAAATCTGGGTCATCTTCAAGTGGGGCGGAGTTTAGAGCCGGACGGTATCCCATCTTACCTTGTCCAGAGATGTACATTTTCATAGACCTTGACCACGGCAAGTAGTTGTTGCCATCAAGTCTATGATTAGTGTAAGATGAAGAGTCAGTGACCCCATCTGTCAGAGCGGTGAGACTCAACGAGGTAAGGAAGCTTGGATAATGAAGACATTCTTGATTCAAAGAGGTCTTGAGAGTTTGCGCGCAAATGATTCAGGAGTTTAAGGCTCGATACCATGAAGAGAGTTTGAGAAAGTAAATAATACTTGAGTAAACTCCAACTTAGTTTATTCATCATAAAAGAGTGAGTATAAATAGGTACAAGTAAGTGAGAAAGGTCCTAGTAGAGTATAAGCTAGGAGAGAGCAATTAATTACTAGAGTCGGCTAGTATTAATTGCTATAGTTGTCTATTACCTAATAAGACAAAAGGAGTTACTTTATGACTTTATGACATATTAATTGTTTATTCAATACAATTAATATGTCTTACAATTAATATGTCTCACAATTAATATGTTACACTAATGTAACGTAATATTTCCACAGTTGAGGATACAATTTCTCAAAGTTTGATGTATTTCAAGAGTGATGAGTTGTGTGGAAAAATCTTGCACAGAGATTTGCAAGTGTAATCTTGCACAGAGATTTGCAAGTGTTGATGCTCTCGAGTTGTCAGACATTCTTGATGATATGAATTCATTAAAACAATGAGAAAATTCAGTGAATCAATTGTTAGATGTAGTGCCCGAAAGACAATTTTGTAATTGTTTTAAATTAATAAATGACAGATTTTATTATTCATCTTATTTGCTTCGTGCTTATATAGTATACATCGCCAGCAAACCCTAAGTATATCTCAGTATGTAACCACTTAACTCGGTGTATGGATTACACGTGAGGATTGAGTTAGTAGTGATATACTTAAACAGATTAGTCCGTGGTGAACTTAATCGAGTTTAGGGTCTCTTGATTAAAACACCAATAATGCGCCTGAACACCTTAGGGTGTGATAGTCTTATCCGACTGCCGGTAGAGGGTACCTACGTGGGGCATTTATATATGATGGCATTCATATAGGATGGACCGATTTAATCTGAATTTCTCGATATAATTCCGTAATCAAGGAATCTTATTAAATCATTAGATGATCATATATGGATCAACCTTAATCTGAGGTGATCACGGTCTGCCGCTTGTCCCGGGGTAGTGTTTGATGTGTTAGTTACGGTTCACTTAAATATGTGTTCCAAGCCACTTCTCATTGGCACTATCTCCGTATGAGTGAGTAGTTCGATTTTCACAGAGACATGGAATACATTCCTTCCTCAAGGGAAGTAGAGAGACAATCCCCTCATTTGTTAGCCCTAAGAAAGTGATCGATCCCGGAGTTCATATTAGACTAATTGATCACTAGTCGATATGTGAACTAACCGATCATCGAGGGGTTAATGGTAAATAAGGATAAGATATTATGAGTCGGGTTCACGGAGACTTCCCACTCCTGAGAATGGACAATCTATGGAGGTTAATCCGTATGTAGTGATTATATCAATGGACGCTTATTCACTCTATGGGTTGAGTATAAGTATACATCTATAATCGGTAGAGTTCGATTTGGGTTTATGGTGGCGTAATCCCGGAATTAATAATTAATGTACTTATTCATTCGATGAATAATTAATTATTGGAGCTACTCTTGGTTATAGGTCCATGGTCCCCGATGTGGCTTCACATAATTCGGACAAATAATCTTGTTATTTGGGCTCATTGATAATTAATTGGTTGAAATTAATTAATTGATATGCATGGATATTATTTAGTTGGGCTAAATAATATAATACACATAAAAGACATTTTTTGTGGGCTTAGTAACCCTATGTGTGTGGCGCCTAATGAAGGTTATTTAATTAGTGAGAAATTAGTTTTCTTGGATAATTATTTGACATGTGATTTATCATTTATTTGTTAAATGATAATTCATGGAATATTAGATAATAATATGATTTATCCTAATTTGTTTGGGATAATCATTTTATTTATCTTTTAATTGGAATAAAGGATTAATGTAATAATTATCTCTTAATTATTTAATCCTTGGAGGACAAGAATACTTCTCTATATAAAGAGAGTTTTCCTGCCTTAAATTATTGAAAATTTCGACCAACACACACAAAAGGAAAGAAAAATTAGTTTTCTTGTCTTGGGTTTTAGAAGAAGAAAAACTTTAAGTTTTTCTTGGTGTTGCATATCGAGGAGGTTCGTGTATCAAGAAGGGTGTCCACCAACCGCCGTTTGGAGAACACATCGAAAGATCTTGGCTTCTCTTCCTACTATTGGTAACATAATCTTAACCCCCTTGTAGTAGTTAAATCCTTTATTTATGTATTGTGATATATAAATCGTGATCCATCCGCTGCGCGTAGATCTAATTCGTTAAGATCTAAGATCCTACATCCTTCATGTGGTATCAGAGACAGGTTCCACGATTTATATAGTCATAATCATAATTAAACGATTTAAAGGAGTGGAATTGCATGTAGGTAAATTTTATTTATTGTTTTATGCTTTGATAATGATTAATTGCTATGGTTGAAGAGATGGATTGGGGTTGGCATCAAGCACCCGTTAGATCTATTGTAAACTCATATAAACGATGAAAATTCGTTCATATGAGTATAGGAAATTATGTAATTTATTTGTTATTGCATTTTTAATTTCCAGAAAATAGATCTGTTTAGTAGCTGTTTAGTTATTTCGTTTTTCCCGTTGATCGAGCCGTTGAAACGACGATCCCTCCGGTCAGAATCAAGATTGGAAGATGATGAACAATCCCACAAAATTTGGCATCGATCGGAGTTCGTTTTCATATCCGTTCGTTCCTGCAAAGAAGCTGCTGTAACAGAAAACGCAGGATTCACAAAAACCCTACCTGTGACTTCCTCGAATTTCTGGGAGAATTTGGACAGTTGAAACGCAAATCCAACCGGTCAGATTGATAAATATGGAGTTTTTGACGTGGCATAAAAATTTCAGGTCGATCGGGATTCATCTCGATTCCCGATCGGCCTCGGGAAGTCATTGATGTGCTGCTATAAAAGTCAGATTCAGCAGCAAGTTGGGCGGCTCACTGGAGAAGATTGACAAGTCAAAGCTCCGATCCGACCGTCCATATTGAAGCCCGAGGAATGAAGAACAGATCTGGAGATTTTCGTTGCGATCCGAGTTCGTTTGGTTTGCCGATCGTCGAAGTTTTGAACAGCTACAGATTAGGGTTTCTAATTTTATTTTAATTTAATAGATTAGATACGGGGGTGCCAACGGTCCATCTCGATGTTTATTTTCCGCACTAGTATACATGTTTAGATTGTATGTGTAGAACCGGAAAATTGCCATGACATGCATCATATCATGAATTCCACTCCATATGCATACATGTAGAAATTAATTCGAGGAATTAGTTAGGCATGTATAAAACACGCAATTAGTTTTAATTAATTGTTTGATATTAATTAGAAACTAATTAGGGTAAAAACCGAGGAACACGGGTTTTGTCAATCGTCGAGGTTGGGTGATGGATTCTCGGTGAATCCCACTCTGTGAAAGCATATGGAGTAAAATCCCGAAACCTCGTGGTTAAGGTGTTGGATTCTCGGTGAATTCCACCTTACCTAGACGAGATTTTGTTTTTGTCCGTAGACTCTACGTGAAAGTTTGATGTTTAAGGATTGGATTATCACGGGCGTACATGGTTCGAAAGTGGTTTAACCACGGTTGGGTGGTCAACAGTAGCTACGGCTCGATCGACTTCACCCTCCACGTGTGGCGTTTGCACGGGGGTCTTGCAAGGCTGAGCCATCCGAAGAGCCACTACGGCTCAATGGAGCTCCCCTAGTCTTGACCCGTCCGACGGCCACATATGTTCCAACGAATTGGTCGGGTGGGCTAGCCCACGTAACCGACAACATTCGGGCCTATGATTAATTGTTCCTTAATGTAACATCAAGTCCAAAAACGTGATCAGTAAACCCACCACTTTTTCAAAATATTGAGTGGGAGCGGGAGGCGACATCCGACCCCACGGCCTCTACCGCTGACACAAGCAACGTGAGAGAATGGTGACGCCTCGTGCCGGCTGGGGACCGGCCTCCTGGAAGGCCTTCACCGCTATCAAAATTCAAGGCTTGGTCTCCGAAAGGATAGGATTTTGGGTACTCATCGGGTCACTGACCGACCCTAAGGCGGCATACTCGGGGTCTACCTAAAGATCTGAAACAGTAGGTCACACTCATAAAGGGTATTTTTTGTAGTACCTTGGCTGAAAAAGAAAAGGTGATTGACGATCACAAATGAGATGTTCGATTCTCTATTTGATCTTCAATATTAATCGAAACCTCTTTGACCTACCCTAATGCGGCACTGAAGTGAGAGATTAAGTCATTGGAACGGTAGGATAGACTATAAGTACTTAGTTTATAGTTCCTAAAATTTATTAGCAGTTTATGAACTTGAATTTAATTTCTGTCATTTTACTTTACAGCATCATGTCGTCTCGATTTCTTTCTTTGTTAAATGATAAGTTGACCGGAAACAATTTTTCAAAGTGGAAAAGTAACCTCAACGTTGTTCTAGTCTTTGAAAATGTTCAACACACCTTGACTTCGGATATTCCAAAGACTTACCACTCGGTCTTCCAAAAGCCGAAAAAGAAAATCGGCGAAGTGGGTGAAGCGCATAAATAAGGCGCGGGGCATCATGTTAGCCTCAATGTCGGAGATTATAAGGACCAAATGTGAGAACTTGGGCTTTGCAAAAGAAATGATGCAAAGACCTTGTTCCCATGTTCGCTCACCTTCGATCAGGCCCGACATGAGGTCATCCAGATGGTCGTTAACGCCAAGATGAGGAAGGGCGGTCGGTGACGGGTCATGTAATGAACATGATCAATTACTTCGCTGATGCTGAGACTCACGGTTCCAAGTTTGACGAAGTGACTCAGGTGAGCATGATTCTCGAATCACTATCACCTGATTTCCTCCGGTTCAAGACCAACTACGTCATGAACAAGCTTAAGTTTGACTTGACGCGTTGATAAATGAGCCGCAGATATTCGAGGTTTCAGTCTAACAAACCGGGCCGAGAAGGGAAAAAATCTCAAGCCAATTTGGCCGAGGCTAAGTCGTCGAACAAAGGGACAAAGGAAAGCCGAAAGCCAAGCCTGTGAAAGAACAAAATCAAAGCCCATGAAAAGAAAGGAAAAAAGGCTACACCTTCCAAACCTAAGGGTAAGTGCTTTCACTGTGGTGAATAAGGGCATTGGCGCAAGCATTGCCCGAAATATCTAAATGAGGCGAAGGAAGGAAAGGGCCAGGCAAACAAGGAAAGGATAAGACAGTGATTTACTTGTCTTGGAATCCTACATGTAGCTAAAGATGTATCGACTTGAATCTGGATTACGTGCTACTAACCACGCTTGTTCTTCTTTGCGATCCTTAGTTCATATGAGGAGCTAGAGGACGGGGCACAAGTGATGAGAGTTGGCAGCAGGGCAAAGGGTTTCAAATGAAGCGATGGGAGTAGTTCGTTTAATGTTAGGAAATAAAGTCCTTAAGTTGGACAATGTCTTTTATATTCCGCACTTTAGAAGAAATTTAATTTCTATGTCTGTTTTGCAAGAACAATTGTATTCTTTATCTTTTGAGTATAATAAGATTGTTATTTCCAGAAATGAATCATTTTGGATTCCACTTATTATTTTCAGTACTTATGTTCTGCAATGTTAGAAAACGGACTGTATGTCATTAAACCAACCGATACTCCACTGCTTAACACCGAAATGTTTAGAGTAGCACATCAAAGTTCTCGCTAAAAGGCGTAAGGTTTCTCGAAATGATAAAACATACCTTTGGCACCTTAGGCTAGGTCATATTTCCTTGGAAAGAATCAAAAGATCGGCCAAAGATGGTCCTTGAGTGAGTTATCTGTTGACTCACCGCCACCTCGAGTCTTGCCTGGAGGAAAGATGACCAGCGACCCTTCTCGCCAAAGGGTAATAGGGCTAAAGAACCTTTAGAATTGGTACATTCGGATCTGTGTGGTCCGATGAATGTGCGAAGCTAGAGGCGGATTCGAGTACTTTGTAGCTTTCATCGATTTACTACTCGAGATTCGGATATGTTTATCTGCGCGATAGAAATCAAACTTTTGAAAAGTTTAAGGAATTCCGGCGGTAAGCGAAGGCGATTGGGCAAGTCTCTCAAATGCCTTCACTCGATCGCGGAGGTGAGTACATGGATACCGATTTCACCGATTACCTTTTGGAACATGGGATTTGTTCCCAACGTTACTGCTTCCGAACGCCTCGGAAAATGGAGTTCTTTGGCGGAGAAGCAACAGACTTTAATAGACATGGTCGATCCATGATGAGCTACGCGTCATTTGCCGATGTCGTTTTGGGGACATGCCACAAAACAATGAGTCCGCATTCTAAATGTGGTGCCGTCAAAGTCTGTCGAGAAAACACCTCTTGAGTTATGGAGTGGGAGTAAACTTAGTTTGCGACACTACCGTGTTTGGGGTGTCTGCACATGTGCCTTTGGAGGACAAGACTAGCAAATTGCAAGCACGTCACGAAAGTATGTCTGCTTTGTAGGGTATGCAAAAGGGACACGAGGAGGTTTCTTCTATGATCCGGAAGATCGAAGGTAATAGTTTCGACTAATGCCACTTTTCTCGAGGATCGATGACATGAAGAACTTCAAGCCTCGAGTAAAGTTGTACTCGAGGAGTTACTTTCGGCGAAGTCGGACCACCGTGACACCTAGTGTCACAAACAACAACACCATTGATACACTTGTCGTCGACCTGGCGATCTAGATCACTCAGACGTACCACCGAGTGGTTCGGCCACCAAATCTTGATACGGTATGCAACCATAGGCAAATATCGCCGTCTCTGATGGAGTGCAGGATGATCCAGTGTTCTATCGTAGGGCTATGAATGATTCTGATAAGGACATGTGGGTTGAGGCGATGAATCAGGAGATGGAGTCTATGAACTCTAACTCGGTCTGAAACTTGTGGATTGCCCCTGAGGTGTACAACCCATAGGCGGTAAATGGATCTACAAGAGAGGCGAGAGTGGATGGAAAGGTTGAAACCTTTAAAGCTCGGCTAGTGGCTAAAGGCTACACACAAAGAGAGGAATGGAATCGACTACGAAGAAACCTTCTCTTTGTGGCAATCTTTGAAATCCATTCGGATTCTCCTTTTGATTGCTGCATGTCTAGATTATGAGATCTGGCAGATGGATGTTAAGACAGCCTTCCTAAACGGCTATCTTGACGAGGAAATATTCATGCAGCAACCAGAAGGATTTGTCAAGAAAGGCCAAGAGCACAAAGTGTGCAAGTTGCTCAGATCCATTTATGGGTTAAAGCAAGCATCTCGGTCTTGGAATCATAGATTTGATGAAACAGTCAAGTCGTATGGTTTCGAACAAAATTTTGATGAACCTTGTGTATACAAGAAGGTCATCAAAGATCAGGTGGCGTTCTTAGTGTTGTATGTTGACGACATTCTGACCCAATAAGGGGATGTTGTCAGATGTGAAGAATTGGTTATCCACGCAATTCCAAATGAAAGATTTGGGAGAGACGAGTTATATTCTGGGGATCCAAGTTATACGGGATCGCAAGAATATGATGTTGGCTCTGTCCCAAGCATCTTACATAGATAAGATGTTGTTGCGTTACAGCATGATGAATGCAAAGAAGGGTTTCCTACTGATGTATGATAAAAATATAACTATATTATATGACTTTTTATATCGTATTTACGATAATGTCGTATAAATTCTATAAAAATATATCTAAAAACTCATAAAAAACATAAATCGATATAAATAGATATTATCGTTATAAATTTAATAAAACTTATGATTTTGTGGTCAGAATTACTGTGGCTCGTGTTTTTTACTGTTTCAGGGTACGTGTAATGGAAAACTGAAGAATTAAAATCAAAGCAGTGGAAAACCGCCGATATTTTCCAAAGTTCGCACGCACGAGAGGTGACCGCACACGCCGGAATCTCCTCGCCATCAGCACATGGGGCCTGACACAAGAGAATATGTATCAGTAGCACCGCACGCGCCGTGAGGGACAGCACGCGCCGGTGCACTACCTGCACTCTATAAATACTCCTCATTTGCAAGCATTTGGGAGTGTACCAATATATATATATATATATATATATATATATATATATATATATATATGTATTTCTATATATTTATATATATATTTATGTATCTATATATATCTGTTTTAGTTTTATGCATTTATTTATTTATTGTTTCTACGGTTACTAAAAGGAAAAAGAAAATCTGACTTAGATTGAGTTAATAATGACTTCTTGGTGTTTAGCCACACTCTGAATTACCACACGTTTCCTCGAGGATTCGACACATGACTCACCACACTAGCACTACTGCTTTGACTCGGTACATTTGCCGTTAAGGATCCGAAATAGCACTAGAAAAGGCCACGTCGACTTTACGGCGCCGTTGCCGAGGAACGACGCCGATTCATTGTGTTCGAATGGTTTCTACTTGTATTAGCTCAAAATTCTCGAGGATAAGTCAACACTCTTCTTGTCACATTTCTTTTTTATTTTTCGTTGGTACTTACCTTATAGGCAAGTTACCAATTTTTACTACTATCAATTTCGTGTTATTTTCTATTTTCGATAGTTGATGACCAGAAGAGGTAAGGCCCCACTCACTCCTTATAAGCCTGACATAACTACTTACGAAAGGCAGTTAAGAGTAGAGTAAACGTAGTCATACTAGTCAGGGAAATCCTGACGAATCATCATCAAATCGAGAAACGAGAATGGCCGAAACCAGTGATGAAACACCTGAACAAGGGCTAGAACATGCTCAAGGGCATGGACAACACCCTAATAACCAAAATAACCAGAATCCTAATAATAGAAATAATCAGAATCGGAACCAGAATAATCATAATAATCCTAACCTACCAAACCCGAAACCTATCTGTGATCAAACCGTAAGAAGAAATCAGACTAATAATCCAATTCTTTTACCTAATGAAGGAGCGAATAATTTCGAAATAAAATCTCATCTTTTTGGCTTAATTGACACAAGAGCCCAATTTCTAGGATAAGATGATGAAGATCCGCATCATCATCTCTATCTTTTCGAAGAACTGTGTAATACAGCCAAAAGTCAAGGTGCTCATCGTGAATTAACGAGGATGTCTATGTTTCCTTTTTCTTTAAAAGAAAGAGCACGAGATTGGTTTATGTCACTCCCACATCATTCGTTGACAAGTTGGAAGGAGGTTCAAACCGAGTTCTTAAAGCAGTATTTTACTCCTGGTAGAAATTTGGAATTAAAGGTCGAAATTGCTAATTTTAGACAAGGATCTGAAGAAACACTTGGGAATGCTTGGGAAAGATTTAAGAAGCTATTAAGAGCTTGTCCCGATCATGGTTATTCCTTAGATATTCAAATCCAACTTTTCTGTCGTAAACTAAGGAAAGACTCACGTGCAGATGTAGATCATGCATGTGGTGGTTCCTTAATGATGAGTGAAGCCCAATTAGTTTACGATGCTATAGAAAAGATTTCCAAAAATAATCGAATGTGGGAAACCGGTTCTAGCACCCGAAAAGTAGCATTTGGAGGAGAATGTACATCTAATACAGAAGTTCTAGCACACTTGGAGAATTTGAGTAGGAAATTTGATGGCCTACAATCAAACAAAAATCTAAGTTCAGAAAATAGTATACCCACTGAATACTCAAATCAGGATAATATGCCATTAGGAGTTGAAGAACCAACAGGATATTCAAGAGAGGAGGTAAGTTTTCTTCAACAGCATAGGAATTTGAACAACGCGTATTCAAACTCGTTTAATGCTATTAAAAGAGATCACCCTACTTTTCGTTGTTCTGAAAACCCTAGTAAGCAAGGCCAACCGCCATATCCAGTTCCATATAGGAATTCATCTAATAATCAAGTTTATCAAGGAGATACTTCTAATCAGAATTTACAATCATTACCCAGATCCTATCATCAACACACCACTCAGAGTATACCAGTCACCCAAAGTTCAACTCAACCTGAAGGAATTGATAAATGGGAGAAACTAATGGAAAATATGATGGGGGTAGTATCTACTCAAGCTTAAAATATGGAAACAATGACAAATTCTATAAGTACAGTCACTAAGGATATGAGTACGTTGAAAACATCCATGAGTGGACATGATACCAGAATGAGAACTATAGAAGCATCAATAAGGAATATGGAAGATCACTTGAGTAGAAGAAGGAGAACGTAAAAGCAGAGACCTCCGGAGGATTACCAAGTAATCTCGAAAGAAACCCGAGAGAGGTGAACGCAGTTGTTACCAGAAGTAGAAAACTCTGTGGGAATAATGAAGTAGAAAATGATTTAAGTGGTAACTTTATAAAGGAAAAGGACGAACTTGAATTTACTGATGAAGAAGAAGAAATTATTAAAGATTTCTTAAGGCAAAATAATAATGTTGAACCTGAAAGTAAGAATGAAGAATGGGTCAAAACCCTTAGGATTCTAAAAGATCCAATGGATAAAGACCTAAGAACCTTATTTAAGGAACATGTTAGAGAAAGTAATACTGAAGAAAAGAAGGAAGATTTGCCAATACCCGAAAAAGGAAAGATTGACACAGGGGATGTTTCAAAGAAAAAATCTCAAGATAGTGAAATATGGCGACCAAGTAATGATCAAAGATTTAAGGAAAAAGGAAAAGAGAAATTAACTTCAAAACCAAAGGTTATAGATTTGGAATCTTTACCTTACCCACCTAAAGATCAAATTAAAAAAATAAAAACCGATAAGAAGTATGATCGTTTCCTTGATACCTTTCGTCATATTCATGTCAATATCCCTGTTATCGAAGCCCTAATCAACATGCCTACCTATGGAAAGTTTCTGAAAGATATTTTATCAAACAAGAAAAAGTTAGAAGAATATGAGAATATCTGCCTCAATGAAGAATGTTCTGCAATTTTACAACATAGATTACCACCTAAATTGAAAGATCCTGGTAGTTTTACCATTTCATGTGAAATTGGAGGATTTTTGTTTAAAAGAGTACTATGTGATCTTGGAGCAAGTATTAATCTCATGTCTTATGAGGATTATAAGAAACTGGGCATAGGAGAGCTTACAAATACTGAAATGACCCTTCAGATGGCAGATAGATCGATTAAACATCCTAAGGGAGTCATCGAGGACGTATTGGTTAAGATTGACAAAATTTACTTCCCAGTGGATTTTGTAATAATGGAAATGGAAGAAGGATATTCAGCTTCAATTATTCTAGGTCGTCCATTTCTAGCTACAGGAAGAACATTAATTGATGTTCAAAAAGGTGAACTGATACTAAGAGTTAATGAAGATGAAGTTTCCATCAATATTTTCAAAGCTATGAACCATCCATACAAATCACCAGAATCATGTTCTTTTATAGATAAATTATCTACTATATGTGATGTCAAATTACAAGATTATGAAGATAGACTAGAAGAATGTTTGGCATTATCTATCTATAAAGAAGATGAAAATGATACTGAAATGAGAGAAGTAATCCTTTATCTTAATATGGGACTATTTCCTAAACATCCATGGCATAAGTATTTGGAATTAGAGCTAGAGGGACCAGTTCTAAAACCTTCAGTAGAAGATCCACCAAGGAATCTGGAATTGAGAACACTTCCTTTTAATCTGAAATATGTTTTTCTGGAAAATAATAATCTACTTCCGATTATTATTTCATCAACCTTAACAAATGAACAAGAAAATCAATTACTTAGAATGTTAAGACAACATAAGAAGGCATTTGGATGGACAGTGGCAGATATTCAAGGAATTAGCCCTGAGATATGCGTCCATAAAATTATTCTAAATGAAGGAGCTAAACCTTGTTTTCAGCCACAACGCCGCCTCAACCCAAATTTACAATCCATTGTTAAGAAAGAGGTTATTAAGCTATTAGAAATGGGGATAATCTTTCCATATCAGATAGTGAATGGGTAAGTCCAACTCAAGTGGTACCAAAGAAAAGAGGTTTCACGGTAAAGGAAAATGATAAAAATGAATGGATTCCGACAAGGGAAATTACAGGATGTCGAATGTGTATTGATTTTAGAAAACTGAATGATCATACTAAGAAAGATCATCATCCACTTCCATTCATAGTACAAATGTTGGAACGCTTAAGTGGACATAAGTATTACTGTTTCTTAGATGGTTATTCAGGATACTTACAGATATTCATTGCAGCAGGAGATAGAGAAAAAACTACTTTCACTTGTCCGTATGGAACTTTTGCCTACAAACGAATGCCGTTTGGCTTATGTAATGCACCAGCTACATTTCAGAGATGTATGATGGCTATATTTTCTGACATGGTCGAGAAATTCTTAGAAATCTTTATGGATGACTTTAGTGTATACGGAGATTCTTTCGATGAATGCTTATCGCATTTAGAACGAGTATTGCAACGCTGTGAAGATACCAATTTAGTGCTAAACTGGGAAAAATGTCACTTAATGGTATCAGAAGGAATTGTTCTAGGTCATAGAATCTCTGAAATAGGTATTGAAGTGGACAAAGCTAAAGTCGAAGTAATTGAAAAATTACCTCCACCAATTAATCTAAAAACTCTAAGAGGATTTCTTGGACATGCTGGATTTTATAGAAGATTTATTGCAGACTTTTCAAAAATAGCAAAGCCTCTAAGTCATTTGCTTGAAAAGGAAGTACCATTTAACTTTGAAGATAAATGTATGGAAGCCTTTAAGACCCTAAAAGCGAAGTTGACTACTGCACCAGTGCTAGTAGCACCAGATTGGAGTTTGCCGTTTGAAATTATGTGTGATGCGAGTGATTTAGCTATAGGAGCTGTCTTAGGTCAAAGATATAACAAAGTACTCAAGGCAATCTACTATGCATCTCACACGTTAAACGCAGCTCAACTAAATTATGCTACTACGGAAAAGAACTGTTGGCTGTAATTTTGCCTTAGATAAGTTTAGATCGTATATTGTTGGATCTAGTGTTCTAAAAATCGCCCTGGGCGATCGTCTAGGCGCCGCCTAGGCCCTGGACGACCCCCGGGCGTCCTCGACTTGGCTCTAGGCGATTTATCTGGGCGCTCAAGTGTGCTGGGCGATTTTCTGGGCGCTCCTGGACCCTTCTAGGCGCTCCTAGGCCCTTCTGGGCGCTCCTAGGCCCTCCTAGGCGCTCCTAGGACCTTCTAGGCGCTTTAAGGCCCATCTAGGCTATTAGGGTTCCATCTAGGCGAACATCAAGTTTTCCCAAGTGTTTAGACAAGAAAGATGCATAAAACCCTAAACCCCCCCCCCCCATAAAACCCTAAACCCCCTTGTAAAAACCCTAAAAAACCCCTTAAAAACCCTAAAACCCTCATTAAAACCCTAAACCCCCCGTAAAAACCCTAAAACCCCCCTTAAAACCCTAAAACCCCTTAAAAACCCTAAAAGCGCCTAGGCGCCGCTGGCGCCCAGCCCCTGCTGGCGCCCCAGCCCCTAGCGCGCCTCAGTGCGCACCGACTTCGCCTAGCGAGTTTTAGAACATTGGTTGGATCTAAGGTCATTATTTATACAGACCATTCAGCCTTGAAGTATCTGTTAAGTAAGAAAGATGCTAAACCACGTCTTCTTAGATGGATTCTGTTGCTTCAAGAATTTGATATTGAAATTAAGGATAAAAAGGAAGTGAAAATGTAGTAGCAGATCATCTAAGTAGAATGGAAAATGATGAAGGAAAAGGAAATGAAATACGAGATTCATTTCCGGATGAACAACTTTTTAGGTTCGATACTCCCTCAACCATGCAATTAATAAAAGATAGAATACCATCAAAAGAGAATTCACCATGGTTTGGGAATATTGTTAACTATCTTACCTGTAATTACATCCCGTCTCACTGGACTTGGCAGCAGAAAAAGAATTCTTTTATGACTTAAAGTTTTACTATTGGGAGAAACCAGATCTTTTCCGAAGATGCTCGGATGGAAAATCAAAAAATGTATTCCTGATAATGAGATTTTAAGTGTTTTATCGTTTTGTCATGATCGTGAGGCAGGAGGTCATCATGGAGGATGGAAAACTGCTTTCAAAGTTTTACAATATGGTTTTTATTGGCCTACACTTTATAAAGATGCATATAAATATGTAAAATCTTGTAAATCTTGTCAAAAATGGGGAAACATATCTAAAAAACACGAAATGCCTATGCAACCGATTTTAGAATGTGAGTTATTTGATGTATGGGGCATAGATTTCATGGGACCTTTCCCTATATCGTTTGGAAAAAGATTTATTCTAGTAATGGTTGATTATGTCTCGAAATGGGTAGAAGCTGAAGCTCTTCCCACTAATGATACCAAGGTTGTGCTAAGGTTCCTTAAAAAGAATATATTTACAAGATATGGCACTCCGAGGGCTATCATTAGTGATAGAGGTTCATATTTTTGCAACCGACCATTTACTAAGATAATTGAGAAGTATGGTGTAACTCATAAACTAGAACACCCTATCATCCATAAACTAGTGGACATGTAGAGGTGTCTAATAGAGAAATTAAAAGAATCGTGGAAAACAAGTGGGACTCAAATCGTAGAAATCCCAGCGAGAAAGACTAGATGATGCATTATGGGCATACTGAAATGACCTTTAAAAACGCCAATTGGTTGTTCCCTTGTAAATTAGTTTTGGTAAATCTTGTCATCTCCCAGTTGAATTAGAACACCGAGCTTTATGGGCTATTAAATTCCTAAATTTTGATCCTAAAGCTGTTGGTGATCATAGGTTACTTCTGTTAAATGAACTAGAAGAATTTCGACTCGATTCTTATGAAAATGCTCGAATCTACAAGGAACGCACGAAAGCTTTCCATGATAAGAAAATCTATAGTCGTGAGTTCCATGTAGGTGATCGAGTACTTTTATACAATTCACGTTCAAAGTTGTTTCCAGGAAAGCTTAAATCTAGATGGACAGGTCCATACGACGTAACTAAAGTCTATAAGTCTGGAGCTGTTGAACTAACTGATGGAAAAACAACTTTCATAGCTAATAATGGCCACAGGGTAAAATTATTCGTGGGCGAAGGGATACCTCAAACGAAGAAATATTGCTTAACGACCTCCAACGGATTAAGGAAGCGAGAATTCTAAACTCGACCGATTACGGGTACTATCTTTTAATTCACTTTTTAATATGCAATTTAATTAGTTTCGTCTTTTACCGGATAGACGTTAAAGAAGCTGGAATGCCTTTCATAGATAGAATAGAAGTTTTTATTTTACTTTTAAAATTAGGTTTAGATAAAGATGTTGCCTTTAGAATAGAAGCCTTAGTTTTTAACTTGAACAAGGAGTCAAAAACGCCGAAATCGAGAGAAAGAGATCTTTGTAATGGAAAATCGAGAAGTGCTATAAAGAGAATGGCAAGATTTCTAAAGAGATGTAGAATCATGGAAAAAGTGAACATAATGGAAAATGTGGAGACAAAGACAACCAAATCCAGGATGAATGTTTGAATGTAATTAAGATGAGAATGACTAGGTGGTTATCCGAAAATCCCGATGGACAACAAAGAGAGAATTCAAACGCATCATTTCTAGGAATTAGGTTGATGGACCGTTATTATAGAAATCTTGAAGATTTAAGAATGATGGGAGTAGAATTAGATTAAGTTATATGTTTAAAAAAAAAATTAAAGATTTCATAAAAATTTTATGATAAACTTATTTTTATATCATATATGATTTATATGATATAATTAAGGATTATCATACCAAAAATATTTTTTTAAGCTTTTATAAAAATATTGTAATAATTTATTTTATCATGAAATAATTTTATAACTTTTATAAAAATATTTCTATGATATAGTTTAAATTATTACACAAAAAAAAAAATTTGAGAATCGAGTAATTACTAACGATTCGAGTCGATAATAGTTCGGTTCGATTCGTTAGCTTTATAACCTAAAAGAACATCACAATTCCATCATCTTCATCTTCTTCATTTCTTCAACCCAAAAAGCCGCCCCACCCCTTTTCCCCTCTTCAAAAATTTCATCACTTTTCACCAATTTTTCTATCCCAAACTACTTAATTAATCATCTTCTCTTCATTTCCACTACATAAATTCATCACCATTGCATAAAAGGATAGATTTTGCAAGCAAAGCTCTCTTTTTTCAACACATTTCAGCCCACCACCTATTCCGGCAACTATCTACGCTTTCTAGCTCTATACGGTAACAATATATATATATATATATATATATATATATATATATATATATATATATATATCAATCATTTCAATTTTTATCAAGCTTTTAGTTTTTTTATTTTAATTTTTTTAAAATTTTGGTCTAAGTACTTATTTGTGTTTGTTGTTTGTTGTTGTTTTTGTTGATATTTTGTCATACCATTATCGTAGATGGCCTTATCATCTAGGAGAAACCCTAAGAAAAGAAAGCCAGATATCCCCGATGTAGTACCGGTTATAGAACCAAGACCATTGGTGATTTAGAAAAAAAGCTGCTTCTTTTGAGAACACTGCTAGTCCTGATGCTAAGCAAGCATATAATGAGTATTTCGAAGAAATGCGAGATCCGGTTGGAAAAAGGGTATCGACTTTGATTCATTAGGAAAGGAGGTAAAGGATATTTTTGCCGATAGAGAATGAATGGAAATAGCCATGGAAAGAACGATAACATTAATACCACTATGGTAGTGAGTTTTACTCGGTTCTATCAACTTATGATCCAAATGCATGTTGAGGAATTGACTTATATTCCTCTTAGAGTGTTAATGTTACTTTCTGTCGATTATGATAAACGCATTTTATGGATTGCCTGATATACACAGTGAGGATGATTATCATATCTTCGTGCAGGGCTTAAACCATCATGCTACTCTTCAGGCTAAGTCATATGAGGCCCAGCAAGCTTTTGACCCCATGGCTGTTTGGAAAGATAATAGATTTGCATATGGAAGATGTATTAGGGACATAAGGGCAATTAAGCAATTCTTAGGCCATAATGTAACGCCTTCCACTCATGTTTGCGCTTATGGTAGAGATGGCGTTATTATTGCCTGGGCTATGGTGAATGGCATTCCTATCAATTTGGGGAAACTTATCTTTTCTAAGGCGTGTGATTTTGCTAAAAATCGAATTCGATGGGGACGTCTGCCGTTCCCTAATCTCATTTCAGCCTTGTGTACTACTTTTGAGGTCCCAGTTTTGCCATCTGATAGGATTGAGTCTCCTTATGTTCCACTTATAGGTCAAAAACTAACTGCCTTGCCTGCTGGTAAACTCAATTACAATAATCCAAATCGCCAGCAACAACAACAACCACCACCTCCATCTCCTATTCATACTCCAGCATCTCGAGCTCCTAGGCAGTCACACCAGCCGCAGCCAATTCAGAGCCAGAATAGCCAGATTGAGGCTATGTTTCAGCATATGGTTCAGGCTCAGGCTAGAACTGATGCTAATATAGCTTTAGCTTGTGAACAGAATAGGAAGTGGGCTGAGGATCTTAGGATTGGCCAAAGAGGCCACAGAGCTTTCATAAGTGAGATAGATCCCAGATATGCAGAAATTTCTACTCGTTATCCTCAGAGTCAGCCTGACCCATACACTATGCCAGATTGGATTCCACCTATTCCACCACCAGTTTTATTCCAGGACTATATGCCGTCATCTGTAGGACAGGGTGGTATGTTTACAGGTTCATTTGATGCATCCATGGGCATGGGAGGAGTAACTTCAGTGGCAGATGTGACAGCAGGTCTCGGCTCGTTTGGATTGGAAAGTTCGGTGACGATGACAACTAGGCAGACTCAGGCTACATTTCAAGCATCTACGTCAACAGATCCACAACAGTTCAACTATGATTTCAATACGACTCAGTCTCTTGGGGCTGACTTTACTTCTAGTATGTTTGGATCATTTTCAGCTCATTTCGACTCATCTTATAACGAAGATGAGGATTACGATGAAGATGAGTAGTTTAAGTAAACTTTTCGTATGTTATGATGTGTCACGATATACTATGGTTTGATTTTTTTTGTTTTAGACTGTTTGATGCACTCTGTGGTTAGTGCACTTCGAGGTTTTACGTTTTTCCATTGTTTCTATATTATTAGACCTTTTCACCCCTGTTTTAGATAAAAATGTATACATACACACTGATTGAAC
The DNA here is from genome assembly GCA_026214975.1 of Gentiana macrophylla. Taxonomy (NCBI): domain Eukaryota; kingdom Viridiplantae; phylum Streptophyta; class Magnoliopsida; order Gentianales; family Gentianaceae; genus Gentiana; species Gentiana macrophylla. The sequence continues at coordinate 30,757,263 of CM047813.1, forward strand.
CTGATAGAACACCCTGAAATGCAAAAATCTGTGATCGGGCACTGTAGCACCGGCGCGCGCCGGTACTAACCCGCCCGCGCTTGATGCAGTGTACTACCGACCTTTCTCGAGTTGTTTCCTATATGTTTCACAAATTCTATATAAGAAAACAGATGCCTCAATCCTCAAATTGCTAATTCAGTGCATAAAGCCTCTCGTTTTCTTATAAAGACCGTATAAAATGTCCGATCATTCGTCAGTTAATAGTTATTCTCCTCCTCATACCCCAAATTCAGTACTTCCTAATCCAGGTTATCCGTTTTTCCACCCCGCTCCTTACAATTCCATGTATGCCTCGGTTCACTACCCTTTCATAAGCAATTTCAACTTGATCACGGTCTTTGATTGAAAAAGGTCTAAATTTTCAAAAGTGAATAATTGGGCATTCATAAGGATGGAAGCAGATGGGTGGGAGTATTTTTGTCGTATGCCCAGAGGTAGAATTAATGTTACGTTGGTAAGAGAGTTTTACTTTGTACTTTCGGAAGCTAGTACTGTGGAATTAACACAGTCTGTTACAGTTAGAGGAGTTGTTATTCCTTTTACTTCCACTATCATAAATCAAATTTTCTTTATACCACCAGTCCATACATCACCATCCAGTCATTTTGAGTTTCAATGGAGACTTGATCTCTGCTTGAAGAGTTATTACCAAATGTTAGGAATCTTATCAAGTTTTATTCCAACATTCTAATAGGGATAGAAATGTCTCACACAACGCTTTACTTCCCCATTTAAGAACATGGAAACGTTTCATCAATTCACGAGTTTATCCAACCGATGATTTCTCGGAAATCGGTGATGATGAAATGTTACTATTATATGCTATCACGAGTGGAGTCATTATTGGGAGTATTGATTGACGGTATTAGTTTTGCATTTGGAAGAAGACCGATCCGACAGCCTATGCCGTTTGCATGGCTGATTTCCAGAATTTGTGTTCGTTTGGCTAGAGTACCGGAAAGAGCAACAGATGAATACTTTCCATTTCGCCTTCCTCGAGGTTGGGCTTTTACCGCTTGATATTCCGGGAGGATCGTCAAGTGGAAAAATTAGATGATATGTTGATAGTGAGAAAGGAAGAAATAATAATGAAAGTAGTAAAAAAATAAATTAGTATCAGAAAGACTATAAGTTTAGACTACATTAGTTTAATAATAACTTAGTGTAACTTAGTTTAAGTTTTTCTAGTTTAAGTTCGTAATAGTTTTAGTAATTTGTATTTTTCTTCTAGTTTTAATCTTGTGATATAATTACATGTTTTGAATTTATGTTTTTTCTTTTATGCTATATTATATAAACGCTCGTCTGTATGACACATAAAATATTCAACCGTTATAAAAATTTATTTTATTTCCTAAACCAACTTTTTACTACTCATTACACATCGAGACGATGCCAATTCGTAAGTGGGGAGTAGAGATTGGTTAGTAAATAAAATGAATTTAATATATCAATTACTGATGCACTTAGTTTAATTATTCTTAAGGAAATAAACGATATAATATATAATTATTATAATATGGATAATATATTTGGATAGAATAAATTTTTAATTAAGTAAAGTAATCTCGATATATTATTTCTATATTATTTATGTCTATTTTAGATTTTTATCACGATTTTAAGTTTGTATAACTAGATAAATAGTATGAAATATTTTTTTTATGAAATTAGACAAAAGTTACTTATAATTATAATGAAATTTTAGAATGATTTTCTTTTCAAGACAAGTATGAATTTGGAATCGGATTAGGAATGATGAGATTTTTGGCATTACTTTGACTAACTATGGCTAAATAAGCCTACCCGAACGTAATTTCAATTTTTGTCCCCACCTCAAATTTGTAGAGTGATCAAGACCTCACTCGAAATTAGCCATTATGATTAACTAGATAAAACCGACCCTTAACTTAAAATGGTCTACATTTCCTTGAAATCCCGCAAGTTTAGTATGTGCTTATGGATAGCGGTGACGACATCGAAATTCGATGAGTGGTATATCTTTGAGATTGGAATAAATATTATTCGGAAGGCAATCTTTTGTCAAAAATCGTTATTTTCTAGAAAAGAAAAAGTTGGAATAGTTAGAGTCTTGATGTATTTGTTCTCACCTCATGACGCTTGAAAGATAGTCGATTCTGGTAATGAGTTCGGATATGTTAGTATTCTAAAAAAAAAAAAGAAATAATATGGTTAGTAGAATTAAAATTTGAAAAAGCGATTATCGTGATATTCTTGATCAAGATATTTTTGATCAAAAGTGAAGGTGTAAACGCACGTGCGAACTTTGCTTACTATTTCTTTTGATTTTCCTTTGTTATCCTTTCGATTAGCCAAACACCTGAGCCTCGAACATTATAAGCCATTTTGCCAACTACTTGACTTAGTCCTTGATTCCAAATCTCATATAGTGGCGATTAAAAAGTTATTCTAAGTATTTTATTTTATATTTATTAAGTAATTCATGTAGAATTTCATTTGGATAATGTTTTATAACTAACTTATTAAGTTATACACACTTTTTATCTTTTAATAATCTTAGATAGATAAAATCAATATAATTATAATATTGACAAAGATATACGTTACTAAGTTAGAAATTTAGTCTAGAAAGAACTATATTATTTGCATTATAACATTTTATATATTATCGCTTATTTTGCTCGAGGGACGATCAAAAGCTAAGTGGGGAGCATTGATGTATGATAAAAATATAACAATATTATATGACTTTTTATATCGTATAAAATTCTATAAAAATATATCTAAAAACTCATAAAAACATAAATCGATATAAATAGATATTATTGTTATAAATTTAATAAAACTTATGATTTTGTGGTCGAATTCTGTGGGCTCGTGTTTTTGACTATTTCGAGATACGTGTAATGGAAAATCAAGAATTAAAATCAAAAGCAGTGGAAAACGAAGCCGATATATTTTCAAAGTTCGCACGCACGAGGTGACCGGCACACGCTTGAATCTCCTCGCCATCATCGACACATGGGGCTGACACAAGAGAATATGTCTTTGTAGCACCGGCACACGCCGGTGAGGGACTCACACGCGCCGGGTACACTACTGCACTCTATAAATACTCCTCATTTGCAAGCATTTGGGAGTGTACCAATATATATATATATCACTTCCATATATATATATATATATATATATATATATATATATATATATATATATATATATATATATATATATTAATCTAGTTTCTAGTTACGTAAATACCGTAAAAGACACTCTACCGAAATAATAATGTAGTATAAGTATCGTTGTAATACTTAGAAGGATTATCAAGGCTCGTTGTTGCTTAAGGAGTTGTTATTTCTGGAGAATACGGCTCTGACGCTACAATTGTAATCTGGTAACTTTTTAATGTATTTATGTTTGTTTGTTGTTATTAGTATCTATATATTAGTTATAATGATATATATTAGGCCAACTCTATATCTAGCCAAGATATGAAATTGAATTAGTTTTATCTTTTTAGGGAAATAGATGATGACTATGTTAAAATTGAATTAAAATCGATTATAATGAATCTCTTTCTATTTGAGCTTAATGAAAAGTTAAAAATTGAATTAGCTACTCGATTTAACAAGAATCGTAACCTAATGATGAATTGACCAGAGAAGTTAGGATAGGCGATCATGAATAGAAAGACCGGAGGGTAAAATTGGCCGCCTGACAAACGGAATCCTATTTCCTACCCGGGGGCAGATTTGTCCTAGAAAAACAAATCTTATTGAAAATTGACTCAAGATATTATCACGTTAAAATCACCTGTTTAATTGAGCAATACTCAAAATACCGGCCGTATGACAAAACGGAGTTCCCGAGCTTGAGGATGACATTAGACAGATGACTTTTGGCATATGACAATTTCATACGCTCGTGTGAGGAGGAGTTGTCTAACATAGGAGTACACCGGTTCATATATAATTGAATAACCTTAAAATAAGGAAAGATCAAGCACATCTATTTCTACTAAAAAGAGATATTGATTCAAAGACATATTCTTGGCTAGTTTCTAATAATATTACTAGTATTTATATCCTATATATTGTATTGGTACTATATATATATATATATATATATATATATATATATATATATATATATATATATATATATATATATATATATATTTCTATATATTTATATATATATTTATGTATCTATATATATCGATTTTAGTTTTATGCATTTATTTACTGTTTTTACGGTTACTAAAAGGAAAAAGAAAAGCGCCACTTAGATTGAGTTAATAATGAATTCTTGGTGTTTAGCCACACTCTGAATTACCACACGTTTCCACGAGGATTCGACACGACTCACCACACTAGCACTACAGTTTGACTCGGTACACTGCCGGTTAAGGACTGGAATAGCACTAGAAAAGGCCACGTCAGCTACCAACCCGACACGGCATTCAACTCTACAAAGCGATCTCCATAGACTCACGAGGAAATTGAGAGTATGGGGCGAAATACCATACGCTTGGTTGTTGGTAGTCCTGATGTATGCTATGTTGTGTACTAGACCAGACATATGTTATGGCGTGGGCTTGGTCAGCCGATTTCAGTCCAATCCGGGCATGGACCATTGGACGGCAGTGAAGAATCTCCTCAAGTATCCTAAGAGAACGAGGAATTATATGCTTGTATATTCGGGTGCAAACCTGGATATAGCAGGGTACACTGATTCTGACTTTCAGTCAGATAAAGATGATCGTAAATCGACATCAGGCTTGGTGTTTACTCTGGGAGGCGGAGCAATTGTGCGGAGAAGCGTCAAGGAATCCAAAGACGGCCGACTCAACTATGGAAGCCGAATACATAGCGGCCTCGAGGCGGTAAAGAAGCGGTATGGCTCAATAAGTTTCGAGATTTAGAGTAATCCCAAATCCGTAAGATCCGATCGTCTCTCTTTGTGACAACAACGGGGCCGTGTCGAATTCCGAGAGAACCCCCAAGTCACCGAAGTCAAAGCATATAGAGAAAAATACCATTTGATTAGAGAGATTGCTCAAAGAGAAGACATTTCCGTCACGAAAATCCCTCACCGACAACCTTGCCGATCCATTTACTGAAGACGCTTTCCATTGAGGTCTTTACGAGGCACTTGGAAAACATGGGTATTAAGGACATGAGTCATTTGCTTTAGAGCAAGTGGGAGATGTAGTTCTTGTTGTAGTAGTTAGTGGGTGTGCTCTAAAACAATTATTGCTTGTCATTCGTGCAAGTGGGAGATTGTTAGATGTAGTGCCCGAAAGACAATTTTGTAATTGTTTTAAATTAATAAATGATAGATTTTATTATTCATCTTATTTGCTTCGTGCTTATATAGTATACACTGCTGCAAACCCTAAGTATATCTGTATGTAACCACTTAACTCAGTGTATGGATTACACGTGAGGATTGAGTTAGTAGTGATATACTTAAACAGTTAGTCCGTGGTGAACTTAATCAGAGTTTAGGGTCTCTTGATTAAAACACCAATAATGCGCCTGAACACCTTAGGGTGTGATAGTCTTATCCGGACTTGCCGGTAGAGGGTACTTACGTGGGGCATTTATATATGATGGCATTCATATAGGATGGACCGATTTAATCAATTTCTCGATATAATTCCGTAATCAAGGAATCTTATTAAATCATTAGATGATCATATATGGATCAACCTTAATCCTGAGGTGATCACAGGGTGATGCTTGTCCCGGGGTAGTGTTTGATGTGTTAGTTACGGTTCACTTAAATATGTGTTCCAAGCCACTTCTCATTGGCACTATCTCTATATGAGTGAGTAGTTCTGATTTTCACAGACATGGAATCATTCCTTCCTGCGGGAAGTAGAGAGACAGTCCCCTTATTTTTTTAGCCCTAAGAAAGTGATCGATCCCGGGAGTTCATATTAGACTAATTGATCACTAGTCAGATATGTGAACTAATTGATCATCAGGGGGTTAATGGTAAATAAGGATAAGATATTCTGAGTCGGGTTCACGGAGACTTCCCACTCAGAATGGACAGTCTATGGAGGGTTAATCCGTATGTAGTGATTATATCAATGGACGCTTTTTCACTCTATGGGTTGAGTATAAGTATACATCTATAATCGATAGAGTTCAGTTTCGGGTTTATGGTGGCGTAATCCCGGAATTAATAATTAATGTACTTATTCTGTTCGATGAATAATTAATTATTGGAGCTACTGGTTATAGGTCCATGGTCCCCGATGTGGCTTCTGTAATTCGGACAAATAATCTTGTTATTTGGGCCTCAGTGATAATTAATTGGCTTGGCTAATTAATTGATATGCATGGATATTATTTAGTTGGGCTAAATAATATAATACACATAAAAGACATTTTTGTGGGCTTAGTAACCCTATGTGTGTGGCGCCTAATGAAGGTTATTTAATTAGAGAGAAATTAGTTTTCTTGGATAATTATTTGACATGTGATTTATCATTTATTTGTTAAATGATAATTCATGGAATATTAGATAATAATATGATTTATCCTAATTTGTTTGGGATAATCATTTTATTTATCTTTTATTTGGAATAAAGGATTAATGTAATAATTATCTCTTAATTATTTAATCCTTGGAGGACAATGATTACTCTCCTATATAAAGAGAGTTCTCCCAAGCCTTAGGCTATTGAAAATTTCGACCAACACACACAAAAGGAAAGAAAAATTAGTTTTCTTGTCTTGGGTTTTAGAAGAAGAAAAACTCTAAGTTTTTCTTGGTGTTGCATATCGAGGAGGTTCGTGTATCAAAAAGGGTGTCCACCAACCGCCGTTTGGAGAACACATCGGAAGATCTTGGCTTCTCTTCCTACCATTGGTAACATGATCTTAACCCCCTTATAGTAGTTAAATCCTTTATTTATGTATTGTGATATATAAATCGTGATCCATCCGCTGCGCGTAGATCTAATTCGTTTAGATCTAAGATCCTACATCCTTCATCAATATCTCACAAAGATGGTGGTACTTTGGGAAGAAATCAAGACTATCAGGAAAATTCCAGTTTGCATGTCTAAACCTCAATGTTATTGTGAAGCCATAGAAATTCGGTTGGATCATGTAGAAGCATAACATGTGATAAAATTCTTGAAAGGATTGGAGGATGAATTTGATCCAATGGTCTCTCAAGTCATGTTAATGGTGTTTTCCCTGAAATTCCAGATGCCTTTGCTATGGCAATTCAATTTGAGAGGCAAAATCCTTTATGGCCCACAAAGCAAGAAATCATTATTCTACTTACTTGATGTCTCAGAAGGTCAGAAATGACATAGGTGATCAGATTGCGGCTATATCCGGTGATTTCAGTAGAGCAGAACAGTCTAAGAATCTGCTTGCAACAAGTTCTAAAGCCAAAAGGCTTAAGAAATTTCAATGCAGGTTATGTGATTTTAATGGCCATCATCAAGAGAGTTGTGATGAGAGTCAAATGGACTATCATTTACTATGTAATTATACCCCGTTTATACTTCGTTTTATATGTATTTGGAGACATTTGATTGTATGTTGATGTATTTTACACTTTGGTTATCATTTCGAGACCTAGGACGAAAAGTCCGGAAATCTCACTATTTTTTGGTGTTTTAATACATTCTCGGTCACCCTAGTGTCCTATAGGGATTACGTGTGGTTTTTGTTATGATTTTGTACAGGACTTAGGTGTTTGAGATGACCGGGAGGCGAGATACGAGGATTGGAACGTGTGCCCGAAGCTTAAACGTTCAAACGGATCAAAACGCGGCGGTACTACAACCATACATTCCACTGATCTGCATTTTTATCCACCTTAGAGGCATATTCTGGGCTGCACATCTTCATGAAAGTTGTAGACAAATTCATTAGCTTTCCAACGGATTTTGAATCACTCGATTTGGAGGCCTACACACAAAGTTATGCCCGTTTTTCTGAGGGCCTGTCACCATAGAAAGTTGCTAATAGGTTTTCTTCAAGGATTTTTTTGACAGGCGCCCGCCTAGCAGCCCAGATCTGAAAAAACACTTTAAATACCCCCTCATTTTGATCTAGATCGAATCCCTTCTCTTTTAGATCGATTTTTCTGCACTTTTTCTACGGTTTTCATTAGATTAGCTTAGTTTAGAAGTATATTAGCTTAGATTAGTCGTAGATCGTTGTAATCCGTTGATTCTCGAAGATAGCTTGACGTGTTATTGATGGGATTTCGTTCGGTGGATTGATTTTCTACGGCATAATATATTCGGTATTTCATTTTCATTTCTTGCTCTTGCTTTCAATCATGGTTTATGTTAGCTTTGATGTTGTGTTCTTGTTGTTTTTCGTGTTATGATGAGTAGCTAGTTTCCCGACAGTCGAGTTATGTGATAGCCTTCGAAATCGAATCCTTAGATCGTTGATTGAAGTGTTTCGATGTGTTGATTTTTAGATTCTCGGTGTTGTTATTGTTCTAGAACTTATTCTTAATGACTTTTATTGAACTCGCGACTAGATAATCGTATTTCACGTGTCTTCTTTACATATGTATTTTGCGAGAGGGTGCGCGAAAAGGGGTTCTAGGATCACCGTGTAAAACCAACTAAGTTGTTCAGATTCGGTTTCGTGTGTGAAGTTTATATCGTTGTTAATGAGCGTCTCATAGATCGTAGACCGTGTCGGGTCGATTAAATCCGGTCAATGAATTTGTTGAACTGACATGGTGAGGGTAGACTATTGAATTAATGTCTATACTCGGAATTAGGAAACGACACCTTTGAGTGACAACGAGGCGGATCATTGAACCTAACATAAGAGGGTAGATTGTTGAATTAATGTCTATTTTCGAAGCAGAGACGACACCCTTCAACGATGCCGAGAACATTAGAGTTTGTCGAAACACTTCCGAAACGAGTTAGGGTTAGAGAGTAGTTGATTGGATCATAGCTCGGCTATCTCTTTTATATAGTTTAAAATCTTTGTTTTGTGTTTATTTAGTTTGTAGAACCGGTGATCGACAAATCACCACGTTCAATATTTGTGTTGACTGAACTAGGGGCGAGACCGACTTTGGTACTCGACCGTATTCCTGTGGGATACGACCTTGACTCACCAATTCTAGGCTCTGATTGACCCGGTACACTTGCCGGTGAGATTGGACACTTAGAAAAGGCCGATCAAGTTTTACGGCGCCGTGCCGGGAATCCGGTTGATATCTTGTAAGTTAGTTGAGTTCTTAGGATTAGGTCGTCGTTTTCTTATTTGTTTTTATGTATAGTTTGTTTTATTTTGTTTTTGTTGAAGTGTCACACCATCTACTCCGGTAGTGGTAGTGACTTGATATCGTGATTGTGTTCGTGTTGTTTCCTTGGTTTGCGCTTAATGGATCCTTCGGGAAAGTGAGTTCGTTGTTCAGTGCAATGGACTCATCGAACAAATCGTGGTGGTGAGATTGAGCCCGTATTTCTCATATTTCATTTTCAAGGGTGCTCAATTCCTACGATTTTGGTAGGAGATGCAAGGTTTGCTCTCCTCTGGTACAACTATCCTTGACCTAGTTGGGGGTAGAAAGTCGAGTGAGGACTATAAACTCGTAATGTACTTTTATTGCTTTTCTCTCCCTTGTGTTTCACTTTGTGTTTCTTTAGTTTGTATTTTGATACTTGGGTAAGTTTTGATGTAATATAACCCGAAGAAGTGTGTTTTTTTGGGGGGCTAGTTTTTGGTGTTTTTGGTTTTGATAAGTCGTGGTGATCCATCAAGTTTCATTTCGATATCTCCATACACATGTATTCTTGGATGTTGTGTTGCTTGTTGATATTAGCACAGTACCACTGGGAGGACTTTCTACGGATGCCACGTGATCGTACTCGCGCTTTTTCCGATTGTAAGCTAAGTTTTCTACCCTTATCATTCGTGTTTGGTTTTAAAGTAGGGGGTGGTTGGTTTAGCTTCATTGTTTCATTTTCATGTTGAACGAGTTATACTTAGTGATTTTTTTCCTTTAGTGTAAATGAGTCGGTATTTAGAAATTTTGATGCCTTTGACATTGGTTTTGATACATTGAGCCTATAGTTTTGCTTTGATAAAACATATAGTGATTATACGAATGCATTTCGTTTGAGTTGGGATCTTGTATTGAGAATGGAATAGTTCTATCACGTTAGCTTCAACTTCACGAATCACCTTGACTAGTGAACGATTATGGTAGCTATTAATGACCCGGTTACCTATAACTTGTATTAGTAACTTCGAGGCGAAATAGAAAGGTCGGTCTTGGTTAGGTACGGGATGACGGTTTTGGCATTTATTTTGACCCGATCAGAGCTAAGGCCAACCTAACCGATTAATCCATTGTCACCCATCTACGCCTTTTGTAGGGTGGTTAGACTGCCACCCGAACTAGGCTTTCGTGTTACTAGCCCGTGAAAATCGATGTCCCTAACTTTATTTCAGTCTACGTATCCTTGACTTCCTTGCAATTGAGCTTGTTCGTTCCGCACATTTTTACGATGTTGCGAGGTATTGTTGAGACGTAAGTAATGGTATGGAGTCGTGATTTACGAGTTGTTTGGAAAGAGGAATGTAACAATGTGCCGGTTGTGGCTATTGATAAAAATTTTGATGTATAGTTTTTTTTTCATGCTTTGATTCAAAAAAAAAGAAAAAAAAAGTGGTGTTTGTTTTTATAGTGTGTTATAAGTCAAAAAAAGGACTAAAGTGTTGTTTATTGAAGGAATGTGAAGTTAAAGTTAGGGTTTGGATTTCGTTTTTTTATATAGTCGGAAGATTGAAGACGACGTTGATACCGAGTTTCGTGTTTATTTTTGACTTGGTTAAAGCTCTCTTGCACTTTCTTCTTTCTATTTTTATCGTAAATATCCCTTTCGTTAGCCCCGACCCCAGCTTAACATTACAACCCTTCAAGTCCTGCTCGACCGTACTAGACTTTGATTGACCTCGATTAGTGGAGATGTTTACGGCGTATAAGCCTATGGTGTAGCCTCGGTACATTAAACGTCTATAATCTAAACCGGTCGTAGTTGATAAATGTTGGAGAAAGCTATTCACACACACACATTCTTTTCTCAATACAAGGTAGAACCTAAATCATATACATTTGTGTCAATTACTTGTGTTTTACCATTTCAATTCTTATAGACTTGATGTATGATAGCAATGTTGACTCCATCTTTATTTTTGAATCGCTCATTTTTGCTCGAGGGCGAGCAAAAGCTAAGTAGGGGGTAGTTGATGAGAGTCAAATTGACTATCATTTACTATGTAATTATACCCCGTTTATACCTCGTTTTATATGTATTTGGAGACATTTGATTGTATGTTGATGTATTTTACACTTTGGATATCATTTCGAGACCTAGGACGAAAATTCCGGAAATCTCACTATTTTTCGGTGTTTTAATACATTCTCGGTCACCCTAGTGTCCTATAGGGATTACGTGTGGTTTTTGTTATGATTTTGTACAGGACTTAGGTGTTTGAGATGACCGGGAGGCGAGATACGAGGATTGGAACGTGTGCCCGAAGCTTAAACGTTCAAACGGATCAAAACGCGGCGGTACTACAACCATACATTCCACTGATCTGCATTTTTATCCACCTTAGACGCATATTCTGGGCTGGACATCTTCATGAAAGTTGTAGACAATTTCATTAGCTTTCCAACGGATTTTGAATCACTCGATTTGGAGGCCTACACACAAAGTTATGTCCATTTTTCTGAGGGCCTGTCACCATAGAAAGTTGCTGATAGGTTTTCTTCATGGATTTTTTTGACAGGCACCCGCCTAGCAGCCCAGATCTAAAAAAACACTTTAAATACCCCCTCATTTTGATCTAGATCGAATCCCTTCTCTTTTAGATCGATTTTTCTGCACTTTTTCTGCGGTTTTCATTAGATTAGCTTAGTTTAGAAGTATATTAGCTTAGATTAGTCGTAGATCGTTGTAATCCGTTGATTCTCGAAGATAGCTTGACGCGTTATTGACGGGATTTCGTTCGGTGGATCGATTTTCTATGGCATAATATATTCGGTATTTCATTTTCATTTCTTGCTCTTGCTTTCAATCATGGTTTATGTTAGCTTTGATGTTGTGTTCTTGTTGTTTTTCTTGTTATGATGAGTAGCTAGTTTCCCGATAGTCGAGTTATGTGATAGCCTTCGAAATCGAATCCTTAGATCGTTGATTGAAGTGTTTCGATGTGTTGATTGTTAGATTCTCGGTGTTGTTATTGTTCTAGAACTTATTCTTAATGACTTTTATTGAACTCGCGACTCGATAATCGTATTTCACGTGCCTTCTTTACATATGTATTTTGAGAGAGGGTGCGGGAAAAGGGGTTCTAGGATCACCGTGTAAAACCGACTGAGTTGTTCAGATTCGGTTTCGTGTGTGAGGTTTATATCGTTGTTAATGAGCGTCTCATAGATCGTAGACCGTGTCGGGTCAGTTAAATCCGGTCAGCGGACTGTTGAACCTGACATAAGAGGGTAGATTATTGAATTAATGTCTATACTCGGAATTAGGAAACGACACCCTTTGAGTGACAACGAGGCGGACTGTTGAACCTAACATAAGAGGGTAGATTGTTGAATTAATGTCTATTTTCGGAAACAGGAGACGACACCCTTCAACGATGCCGAGAACATTAGAGTTTGTCGAAACACTTCCGGAAACGAGTTAGGGTTAGAGAGTAGTTGATTGGATCATAGCTCGGCTATCTCTTTTATATAGTTTAAAATCTTTGTTTTGTGTTTATTTAGTTTGTAGAACCGGTGATCTGACAAATCACTACGTTCAATATTTGTGTTGACCTGAACTAGGGACGAGACCGACTTTGGTACTCGACCAGATTCCCTGTGGGATACGACCTTGACTCACCAATTCTAGGCTACAGTTGACCCGGTACACTGCCGGTGAGATTGGACACTTAGAAAAGGCCGATCAAGTTGCTTCAAGAAATGTGGCTATCCTCGTGTTTTCAAGTCTAAGAGAGCTAATATGGTAGATCAGGCGGGTGCAAATCATTCTTCTAATGAAGGGATCTTGATCTTGGGTCATCTAGCTCAGGGTTTTAAGGTCTTAGTGCACAACCTCCGGATAAGCTGATGGCCATGCTGAATGAATCTTCTAGATATGCAGTTAACCAGATCAATATCGTGAATCAACATTTCTCACCAATTTAGTGATAAGGTGACATTTGTGTGGTAAAACCTACTAAATGGATATTGGACGCTGGGGCCATATATCACATTGTATATTCTCTAGAGAAATTAAGTAATCCCAACCCTGTAGCTAACATGAGAGTGGGGTTACCTAATGGTAATAATGTTCAAATAACACACACATGGCAAGTGATGATAAATTCTAATATGACATTGCACAATGTGTTGTACATTTATGGCTTTAAATATAATTTGATGTATTTACCAGTCTTTATTAAACAATCTAACTGTCCGGCTGTCTTCACCGCTGACAAGTGTGTTTTGCAGGACAATACGATGAACAGGTTTGATTCAGTGAAGCTACACAGAGAACTTCAAATTTTGCTACAGGAGCCTATACAGAAATTTGATGTTAGATCAGTTTGTAACAATGTAGAAAACAAAACTTTGTCTGATAGAATAAATGCCAATCTTTTATGGAATTGTAGATTAGGTCATATTCCAGACAAAAGATTGCAAGTCATTAGTTCTAGCACTTCTGATGATTAAATTTTGTGAATATGACTTGTGCTTTGTATGCCATATGGAAAATTTAAAGAAGAAACCATGTACATTAAGCACTACTGTTGTTAATTCTGTATTTGACCTTGTGCATGTGGATGTTTGGGGACATTTGAGACATCCCACATTGAATGGCCAACAATATTTTTGACTGTTGTAGATGGTTATTCTAGTCTTACATGTTCTTATGAGGCAGATGTCTGAAGATTCTAAGCTAGTTAAATCCTTTGTTAAATTTGTATCAACTCAATTTAATAAAATCATTAAGGTGATTAGATCTTTGGATGAAGTCCTTTTATGAGCAGCATGGCATTATTCATCAATTCTCTTGTGTAAGTACACCTGGAACAAAATTGTATTATTGAGAGAAAACATCAGCATTTGCTTAATGTAGCCAAAGGTTTGTGATTTCAGAATAATCTATCCATTGAATATTGGGGTTTTTGCTTATTACATGATGTTAAGCTTATTAATGCCACACCTACACCACCGATGAAAGAAAACACTCCTTATGAGGTGTTGTATCTAAATTTGATTCTAGATGTAGTGTTGTGTGTACCTTTGAAACTCTAGTACCTTAAAGGGTGCCATATTATTAGATGTAGAAATATGGGCACAAACCCATATAAGAGAAGGGGCCTCATCCCAAAAACCTAGGTTGTGAGGTGAGGGAAGTCCATCTCTTAATATGGTGGCTTACACTATCACAAGTTCCCAATGGGGGATATTTTAACACGCCCCCTCAAGTGTGGGCTTGGGCACTCTCAAGGCCAACAAAGAGGCCCAACACTTGCACAATAATAGGGTGGCTCTGATACCATGTAGAAATATGGGCCCAAACCCATATAAGAGAATGGGCCTCATCCCCAAAACCTAGGTTGTGAAGTGAGGGAAGTCCATCTCTTAATATGGTGGATTACACTATCACAAGTTCTCAATGTGGGATACTTTAACATTAGATATCACCAACAGAGATATCGTTGTTGCTAGAAATATTTAGTTTCATGTGACTTACTTGCCTTTGTTCAAGAATGTTCTAGGAAAAGCTCAACACACTACTGACATGCCAATACCATTACATGTCTTTAGCATTTTTGATGATCAGCTTAGCAATTCAGCTGCGGAACCCAGTAGCAGAGCAAGATTAAGGAGTCCAGCACGTATGACCCCGATCATCATGCCCATTTTTCAAAAGCACATATGACTGTACGCATATCCATATCATCATGCCTATTTTTTCATGAGCCCATATGACCCCAATCATCATGCCACCTTATCATGAACATATATGACCACACACACATTACCATGTCACTTTTTTCACGAACATGTGTAATTTCTGACAAGATCAATGTAAACACTTAAGTAAACCATAGAGGATGAATGGTTTTTTCCAAACACTTCCTCTTTTTACTTCTTTCGGGATGATGCTAAGCGTTCCAATCTTATGGTGAAGATGAGAACCGCAAATGCTAAGTGATGATGAACTCTGAGTTGGTGTAGAGCTGAGTACAAGAACAAAAATAGTGAGGGAAAGTGTAATCAAATCAGACACCAAATAAGATGGTAGATGCATTGGATTCAATCGGACCATATACCGGATACCAGTTGCATTATCGTATGAGATTCCATACGTGATACCGGATGAGGCCAAATACGATACCAGGTGCAATTCAAGATACAATACCAGATGCGACACCAGATGAATTTATCCTTTAGCTCAGACAATGCGTTATGTGGAAAACAATCAAACACACAAATATTACCAAGGATTGAAGATCGATTCACAACAATTTCCACCTATTGTTTATTTTCACACTTATTTATTAGCTCCCACTTATTTCACCCATGGAATGAAAGACAATTCCAAATCCGTTTTGGACAATTCATACCAAAAAAAAAAATTGAATTCGTATTTCCAGAAGCAACACATAACCATCCTACATAGCAAAACCATTTATCTTATATGCACAAACTCCAAAAACTGCTTCCAACAAGGCTTAGTTAACTGACTCAACTCCATTTCTATAATAGAATCTATAGATTTCAACCCATAGTTCGCAAATATGACAAGTATGAATTTTTTACCACATATTGTTTCACGAATATCCACAAATTGACAATATAATTCTTATCAAGTTAATCAACAAGTACCACAATCAATGCATGATTCAACAGACTTATCAATCAAAGATCCAAATGACGAGTAGCAACAATTCAACAAGTCGCAAAGTTCATATTTCATGTTAAAAAAATAGAGAAACCTAGTACATCGACAAGATCTTTCTTACTTGTCAGATACTATCCTTCTTCTTGAAACAAATGTATATTTTCAGCTCGTAACCCATATACTTACATAAAACTGTCGCCAAAATAAGCAACCACATGAAAAACAGAGAACAACAGACGTCATAATCTCCGTCGGAATTTGCTCCGATCAGTTTCCTAAGGGTAGCAGTCGGGACAACTAGCTGCAATTATCTGTCTAGCGACAGTTTTGCGAAATTATGACTTTTGTGCTTTTATTTTAATAAGGTTTTTGTGCAATCTAATAACCGATTTATAGTTTTTCAGAAAGCAAAACACTCTCTTATAAGCTAATAAAACCTTATTTAAACGTAAAGACATTGAAAAAGACAATACTACCCTTACAATATTATTTTTTTCTTGAAACGATCATTTTATTAACAACCCTCAAAATGAGGTAACCCAATTTACAATAGTATTCATAAAAAATGGGACACCCCAAAAAACTAATCTGAAAATTTTGAAATTAAACAAGTAGTTTGGCTTAAGTGGTAAGTGGCTTGAAAATGCACAGGGAGGTCACCGGTTCGATTATCTTCTGAGGCGCCATGTTGAAAGTGTTGGATGTAATATCACCGGACGGATCTAGATCCGCCCGATTACGCAGCGGAATAACAAGGATCACGATCAATATAACATTAAAGTACATAATTTAAGATCTACCTACAAGAAGGTTGGATCTACTTACCAATCAAAAGATAAGCCGAGATCCAAAGAATAAGCCGCGATCCGAGAATCGAGAAGCCATAGTCTTCCGATGTGTATCTCCAAGCAACTACCGGTGGATATCGATCCTTGATGCTTGACCTCCTTGATATGCTACCCGGAAAATCCCGAAGATTTTCCCAACTCTAACCCTAAGCTTTGGCCAAATTCCTTAGCTTATTTTGCGTGTATGTATGCGTGTATGTGTGTTATAAAAGGATTAGGAGAACTCTCTTTATATAAGAGAGAAATCCTTGTCCTCCAAGGATTTAATAATTAATACAAAATCAATTATAATAATCATTTTTCATAAAAGATACTTCTAGAATAATCTAGAATATTTAAGGATCAATCTAATATATTTTCCTTAATTAATTATTCAACAAATAAACAATTAATCACATGTTTTATAATTATCAAGAAAACTAATTCCTTAATAAATAATAAGGCAAGAACACGCCTATCAACCCTAAAATTAGGGTTTCACACGCCACACTCAATTATGGGCCGAGTCCACGAAAAATGTCTTTTCCATGTATTTAATTATTTATCCCACTAAATAATTATTCGCACATCAATTAAATAGTCCAACTACTTAATTATTATTGAGGCCAAACGTCAAGAAACATATGCATGTTAGGAGCTGTTAGGTGTAGTGCCCGAAAGACAATTTGTGTAATTGTTTTTAATAATAAATGACAGAATTTATCTCACCTTATTACTTGCTTTGTGCTTGTAAAGTAATACACTGCTGCAAACCCTAAGTATATCTGTATGTAACCACTTAACTCAGTGTATGGATTACACGTGATGATTGAGTTAGTGGTGATATGCTTAAATTGTTAGTCCGTGGTGAACTTAATCAGAGTTTAGGGTCTCTTGATTAAAACACCACTCTTAGGGTGTGATAGTCTTATCCGGACTATCGGTAGAGGGTACCTACGTGGGGCATTTATATATGATGGCATTCATATAGGACTGGACCGATTTAATATGAATTTCTCGATATAATTCCGTAATCGAGGAATCTTATTAAATCATTAGATGATCATATATGGATCAACCTTAATCCTGAGGTGATCACAGGGTGCTGCTTGTCTCCGGGTAGTGTTTGATGTGTTAGTTACGGTCCACTTAAATATGTGTTCCAAGCCACTTCTCATTGGCACTATCTCCTGATGAGTGAGTAGTTCTGATTTTCACAGACATGGAATCCATTCCTTCCTGCGGGAAGTAGAGAGACAGTCCCTTTATTTGTTAGTCCTAAGAAAGTGATCGATCATGGGAGTTCGCATTTGACTAATTAGCTACTAGTCAGATATGCATACTAATTGATCATCAGGGGGTTAATGGTAAATAAGGATAAGATATTCTGAGTCGGGTTCACGGAGACTTCCCACTCGAATGGATGATCTATGGAGGGTTAATCCATATGTAGTGATTATATCAATGGACGCTTATTCACTCTATGGGTTGAGTATAAGTATACATCTATAATTGGTAGAGTTCGATTTCGGGTTTATGGTGGCGTAATCCCGGAATTAATAATTATATTCGCTTGATGAATAATTAATTATTGAGCTACTGGTTATAGGTCCATGGTCCCCGATGTAAAGCTTCGTAATTCGGACTATAATCTTGTTATTTGGGCTCAATTGATAATTAATTGGTTGGGCTAATTAATTGATATGCATGGATATTATTTAGTTGGGCTTTAATAATATAATCTGTGAAAAAGACATTTTACGTGGGCGCAGTGAGCTTAGTGTGGCGCCAATATGTCTTGGATTTTCCAAGAAATTAGTTTTCTTGGATAATGACATATTGTGTAATTAGTTATTTATTTATTAAATAATTAATTGGATGAATAAAAGAAAATAATTTATTTATTATTTATCTCTTAACTATAAGGATAATTATATTTTCTTATTATAAGATTATAATTATCTCTTTTTTTGTTGGATAATAATAATTAGAATTATCTTTTTTATTTGTTTAAACCGATTGGGTATAGGTTTTCTCTCTTGATTTTGCCTATAAAAAGAGAGTTCTCCCTGAGCTAGGTGTGAAGAGAGCCACGAAATTCATAGAGAAAAAGGCTAAGGAGTTCGATCCTTAGCTCCACTCGATTGGAGAAAAACTTGGAGTTTTTCTTGGAAGCATATCAATGAGGTTCTCATATCAAGAAGGGTGTCCACCAACCACCGTTTGGAGAACACATTGGAAGATCAAGACTTCTCATCCTAAGATCAAGGCGTCTCTTCCCGATATTGGTAACATGATCTTAACCCCCTTGTAGTAGTTTAAGTCCTTTAATTATGTATTGTGTTGTATAAGTCGTGATCCATCCGCTGCGCGTAGATCTAACTCGTTTAGATCAAAGATCCTACATCCTTCATGTGGTATCAGAGAAAGGTTCCACGATTTATATAGTCATAATCATAATTAAACGATTTAAAGGAGTGGAATTGCATGTAGGTAAATTTTATTTATTGTTTTATGCATTGATAATGATTGGTCGTTGTGGTTGAAGAGATGGATTGAGGGTTGGCACTGTTTACCCATTAGATCTATTGTAAACTCATATAAACGAAGAAAAATCGTTCATATGAGTATAGGAAATTATGTAATTTATTTGTTATTGCAATTTTAATTTCCTGAAAATAGATCTGTTTAGTAGCTGTTTAGTTATTTAGTTTTTCCCGTTGATCGAGCCGTTGAAACGACGATCCCTCCGGTCAGAATCAAGAATGCAAGATGATGAAAAATTCCAGAAAATTAGACGTCGATCGGAGTTCGTTTTGATATCCGTTCGTTGCTGCAAAGAAGCTGCTCTAACAGAAAAATGAAGGATTCACAGAAACCCTACCTGTGACTTCCTCGAATTTCTGGGTGAGTTTGGACCGTTGAAACGCAAATCCAACCGGTAAAATCGATAAATACGGAGTTTTTGACGTGACGTGGAATAAAAATTTCAGGTCAATCGGAATTCATCTCGATTCCCGATCGGCCTCGGGAAGTCTTTGAGGCGCTGCTGTAAAAGTCTGATCCAGCAGCAAGTTGGGCGGCTCACCGGAGAAAATTGACAAGTCAAAAATCCGATCCAACCGTCCAATTGAAACCTAAGGAGTGAGTAACAGATCTGGAAAGTTTTGTCACGATCCGAGTTCGTTTGGTTTGCCAATCGTCGAATATTTTGAACAGCTGCAGATTATGTTAGAAAATAGTAAACCCTAGTTAGGGTTTGGTTATTTATTTTCTAATAGGTTAGATACGGGGGTGCCAACGGTCCATCTCGGTGTTTATTTTCCGCACTATAATACATGTTTAGATTGTATGAGTAGAACCGGAAAATTGCCATGACATGCATCATATCATGAATTCCACTCCATATGCATACATGTAGCAATTAATTCGAGGAATTAGTTAGGGATGTATAAAACACGCAATTAGTTTTAATTAATTGTTTGATATTAATTAGAAACTAATTAGGGTAAAAACCGAGGAACACGGGTTTTTTTTCAATCGTCGAGGTTGGGTGATGGATTCTCGGTGAATCCCACTCTGCGAAAGCATAAGGAGTAAAATCCCGAAACCTCGTGGTTAAGGTGTTGGATTCTCGGTGAATTCCACCTTACCTAGACGAGATTACGTTTTTGTTCCGTAGTGTCTACGTGAAAGTTTGATGTTTAAGGATTGGATAATCACGGGCAAACATGGTTCGAAAGTGGTTTAACTTGGGTGATCAACAGTAGCTACGGCTCGATCGACTTCACCTCCACGTGTGGCGTTTGCACGGGTCTCAGCAAGGTGAGCCATCCGAAGAGCCACTACGGCTCAACGGAGCTCCCCTAGTCTTGACCCATCCGACGGCCACATATGTTCCAACGAATAGGTCGGGTGGGCTACCCCACGTAACCGACAACATTCGGGCCAATGATTTATTGTTCCTTAATGTAACATCAAGTCCAAAAACGTGATCAGTAAACCCACCACTTTTTTCAAAATATTGAGTGGGAGCGGGAGAGGCGACAACCGACCCCACGGCCTCTACTTTTGACACAAGCAACGTGAGAGAATGGTGACGCCTCATGCCGGCTTTGATTTCGGCCCCCTAAGAAAGGCCTTCACCGCTATCAAAATTCAAGGCTTGGTCTCCGAAAGGATAAGATTTTGGGTACTCGCCAGGTCACTGACCGACCCTAAGGCGGCACACTCGGAGTCTACCTAAAAATCTGAGATAGTATGTCACACTCATAAAGGGTATTTTTAGAAGTACCTTGGCTGAAAAAGGAAAGGTGATTGACGATCACAAATGAGATGTTCGATTCTCAATCTGATCTTCAATATTAATCGAAACCTCTTTGACCTACCCTGAGGCGGCACTGAGGCATTAGATTAAATCCTTGGAACGGTAGGATAGACTATAAGTACTTAGTATATGTTCCTAAAATTTATTAGTAGTGTATGATTTTGATTTATTTTCTGTCAATTTTATTTACAACTATTTATATATCTCTCTAGGGTGCTAGACTGCTAGTGTAAAATTGACTAGTAATGACTTCGTTAAAAAGTGGTAAGTAACTAGAACGTTGTACTTATTGATCTTACATGCGATTAATTTTTCGGAAGAGATATTTCTCTTGAGCCTACAAGACTTAAGTGACGTAAATAAGTATGTCACTGCTGTCACTCGTGTTGAACGAGATACAACCATAGTTAGTTTGAAAGATGATTGGGACGATAAAATTCTTCTAGTGAATTTTAATTGTGTAGTGTCTACACGAGAAATTTTCTAATAGAAAAATTAGAGAATCATAAATTAAAGTGTCGCTAGTTAGATGGTACTTGGAACCGATAAACTAGTGTGAGCTTTTATCTGTTGTTTTTCTAATTTATTAGAAAATTAGTCTCACTGGGTAACACTTTCATTAGACATCCCACAGTTCACGAGTAGTGTCTACTCAAACGAACTGCTAGTTCAAGACTATTTCCTTTTAAGGAAAGTCAAGAATGGGAAAGAATGTCTACAAGTGTTAATCATCTAAACTAAGATTGAGGCTAAACCGAAATATTAATTAAAGAAAGTATAGGATAAGGAAAGTGATTTGGATCACTAACCAATGAATCCTTAGCGACTTTCTTAACCGAGTAACTCGACTTCGGTAGCTTAGTTCTTTGGAAGAACAAGGAAGCTATGCATTAACAATTAATAAAGTAGACAGCGGGCGTAATTTCAATTTAGAATAGTCGAAGTGATATAAGGAAATGAATTTCGGATTCTATCCTTGAATATCACAGAAAAATTTATTTTTCAATTTACAAATTCGTTGAAACAAATGGATTCACTTTCATCTCGATACTACAATTGCCTTAAACAAAGTGAAGATGATATTTGTAGTACGAATCTGAGACTCGTACTTTTGTTTGATAAAGACAGAACCACTAAGAAAAGCTGAATATGTATGTGTAACACATCTAAAACTATTAAAGGTAAAAGGTTTCCGTATTAAGATAAACGACCCTTCAATATCTATTAATTAGTGCATATATCCTACAGATAAGACCTGACGACTGGCTAAGGGTGATTCCTATCTCCCAGTTTAGGAACACTATCTCAAAGGAACAATGACTAAGTTTCCTTTCAATTGGGAGAGGGTAATAGATTTGAAGAGGTAACATAGCTTGTTCATAATGACCTTCGGGGTCTAGTGAGAGATACAAGCTAGTGGGAGATTTTGAATGGTGACATTTTGTCTGATAACTACTCAAAACGCTGGTTAGTTTATCGAAAGAATACGAGGAGGAGTCTCTGATTTTAGCAGAGAATAGAGTATTCCATGCTCAGAAAAAGGCGATCGCATAGTCTTTGGACTGATGCTCGGCCTGCCTTCAAGTGGAGTGTTTTTCACTGAGGAAGAAACCGTAGCCTCGCCTTGCATAGTTAGTTATATGCTACAATACACTGCTTAACTCGGTTAAGATATTGTTGCAAAATAACGGTTACATTATTATGTAAACCGAGAAGTCTACCTAGAAGATGCTCGTGAATTTATGGATAAGGAGTGAATTCGGTTCACACCACTTCCGTAAATGTAGGCATTTAGCACTTAGTGCTTGAATGTAGGACTGGAGATTTTGCACACACACACAGAATATAACTATTCATGAAATATCTTAATGTGACGAGTGAAGATTGGTTATAAGATTCTTGAGATCAGAAAGTGATGGTTGGACTGTCACACCCTTTCTGAAAGAATACATAGATCACAACCTTAGACCTTGGACTACGGTTACTCTAGGAAGTTACTATCTGATTTAGTCAGGCCACGTCCAACATCGGATGTTGGTGACTACACTGATAAATACTACTAGATCAGAATGTCAATCCACCTAAAATGCAGTGGGAGTATGGTTTAACCGTTGACCCATTGTGGTTTTGTGGACTTTACAATTTTCAGGGTGATTGATAACTGTAGGCTCTTGGTGGGTGTATAGGATTCTCGATCATAGAGGTTGGTTTGAAAGCCTTAACCCAGTGAATGGAGTTTTGGTACTCAGGTTACTTCAAACCTCTTGTAGAACCACCGAGTGTCTCAGCCCAGTGGGAGTAATTGGATCTACGCCGAAAAGAGTCGAATGAATAGGAAAGTTTAACTTTCAACATAAAGTTGAGTGGTCTAGGGTGATTCCTAAAAAGTAGAGAGTTAACTGACACCTTGAACTCTCTCACCACTCGAGTCTTGCTAGATTTCGTTAAAGCGGAAAATATAGGGTGATTCCTCGAGACTTTCTTTCCATAAAACGGAGTCTGGATTCATTCGAACGAAGGGTCTTGGTTAGAACAAATGGCGGTATTTGCCGGGACTTATGTCCTTTGTGGATGTAAGAGAACCTCTCGGTCATTAAAAGTCGCATGTTTTAAAATATATGGACTTGACCAGAATATTGATAAGTCTTTACTATTGGAAAAGTAAAACTGAAACTGTTGGAAACAGCATGAGTGTGTTATCTGAAGTCAGAAACTGCCACGCCAAGATTATCTGGATGAGAGAATTGGACTATATTCTAAGAATTTGATTCGGTCAAATTCACATGAGTGAGTCATTTACTATCCCATCCGTCTTATTGGTTAAGATGATCTTGCATATACGTGATAGCAACATTCATCGAGAGTAGTCCTACCTACCTCTCGTGGAATGATCCTCCAAATCTTCGGATAAAGAGAAAATGGGATAGAGTCTCTCCGGGATAAGGGCAAATCAGCTTAACACGAGTCAATTGCAATCGAATCTTGTGTTTGAGCAATAAGTAGCGGTTTAGTACGTCCTCAAGTATCTTTAGAGAACGAGGAATAATATGCTTGTATATTCAGGTGCAAACTTGAATATGGTTGACTACACTGATTCGACTTGCGGTGATTAAGGATGATCATTAAGTTGATCTCGGGCTCGGTGTTTACTCATAGTGCTTAGAATTTCCTTTTTTAGTCCGGGAGTAATTCCGTGTCCGATAAGCCAATATCACTTCATCGTGAAAACAAAGTGAAGAGATAGCTTAGAAGGATCTTCTCTCCATCATAAGAAGTCAAAAGCATATTGAGAGAGAGTACCGCTTTGATTGGAAGGACCGCAACGTTTCAATCCTAAAGATCGTCTCGAGTCGACAACCTAACTAATCGATTGTACCAAGTCGAGTGCTTGGAGGGTGCGGCATTGATGGATATGTCTCATCCGCTTTTAGAGCAAGTGGGAGAGTGTTCGAATAAGGCGAGAAAGGTGTGCTCTAAAAACAATCATTGCTTGTCATTTCGTGCAAGTGGGAGATTGTTAGGTGTAGTGCTCGAAAGACAATTTGTGTAATTGTTTTTAATAATGAATGACGAAATTTATCTCACCTTATTACTTGCTTTGTGCTTGTAAAGTAATACATCTGCTGCAAACCCTAAGTATATATCAGATGTAACCACTTAACTTTCGATGTATGGATTACACGTGAGGATTGAGTTAGTGGTGATATGCTTAAACTGTTAGTCCGTGGTGAACTTAATCGAGTTTAGGGTCTCTTGATTAATCTGAGGTGATCACAGGGTGCTTTGCTTGTCTCGGGTAGTGTTTGATGTGTTAGTTACGGTCCACTTAAATATGTGTTCCAAGCCACTTCTCATTGGCACTATCTCACGATGAGTGAGTAGTTACGATTTTCACAGAGACATGGAATCCATTCCTTCCTGCGGGAAGTAGAGAGACGATCTCTTATTTGTTAGTCCTAAGAAAGTGATCGATCCCGGAGTTCGCATTTGACTAATTAGCTACTAGTCGATATGCATACTAATTGATCATCGAGGGGTTAATGGTAAATAAGGATAAGATATTACGAGTCGGGTTCACGGAGACTTCCCTCAGAATGGACGATCTATGGAGGGTTAATCCGTATGTAGTGATTATATCAATGGACGCTTATTCACTCTACATGGGTTGAGTATAAGTATACATCTATAATTGGTAGAGTTCGATTTGGGTTTATGGTGGCGTAATCCCGGAATTAATAATTATATTACGCTTGATGAATAATTAATTATTGGAGCTCTCTGGTTATAGGTCCATGGTCCCCGATGTGGCTTCCGTAATTCGGACTAATAATCTTGTTATTTGGGCTCAGTGATGATAATTAATTGGTCACTAATTAATTGATATGCATGGATATTATTTAGTTGGGCTTTAAATAATATAATACACAGAAAAGGCATTTTCGTGGGGGCTGAGTGAGCTTAGTGTGGCGCTAATATGTCTTGGATTTTCCAAGAAATTAGTTTTCTTGGATAATGACATATTGTGTAATTAGTTATTTATTTATTAAATAATTAATTGGATAAATAAAAGAAAATAATTTATTTATTATTTATCTCTTAACTATAAGGATAATTATATTTTCTTATTATAAGATTATAATTATCTCTTATTTTTGTTGGATAATAATAATTAGAATTATCTTTTTTATTTGTTTAAACCGATTGGGTATAGGTTTTCTCTCTTGGATTTTGCCTATAAAAAAAGAGTTCTCCCCGAGCCATAGGTGAAGAGAGGGCCACGAAATTCTTAGAGAAAAAAGGCTAAGGAGTTCGATCCTTAGCTCCGCCCGGTTGGAGAAAAACTTGGAGTTTTTCTTGGAAGCATATCAAGGAGGTTCTCATATCAAGAAGGGTGTCCACCAACCACCATTTGGAGAACACATTGGAAGATCAAGACTTCTCATCCTAAGATCAAGGCGTCTCTTCCCGATGTTGGTAACATGATCTTAACCCCCTTGTAGTAGTTTAAGTCCTTTAATTATGTATTGTGTTGTATAAGTCGTGATCCATCCGCTGCGCGTAGATCTAACTCGTTTAGATCTAAGATCCTACATCCTTCAGGAGCCACATCGGGGACCATGGACCTATAACCAGTAGCTACAATAAATTAAATAAAATTATTCATCGAACAAAACAATTCTTATTCAATCTATTAATTCCGGGATTACGCCACCATAAACCCGAAACTGAACTCTATCGATTATAGATATATACTTACACTCTAAATCATTGAGTAAAAGCGTCCCATTGATATAATCATTACATACGGATAAATCCTCCATAGATTGCTTCGTTTTGATTCGGGATATTTCCGTAAACCCTTCTCAAAACATCTTATCCTTATTTACCATTAACCCCCTAGTGATCAATTAGTTCATAACTAATATAATATGAACTGGGCCCATCGATCAGTTTCTAGGATTAACAAATAAAGGAACTGTCTGTCTACTTCCCGCAGGAAAGAATGAATTCCATATCTGTGAAGTCACAGACTACTCACTCATTCCAGAATAGAGCCAATGAGAAGTGTTTAGATCACATGTATCCAAGTGATCCTTAACTAACACATCAAACCCTACTTTGAACCAAGCAATAGATTGTGATCACATCAGGATTGAGATTAATCCATAATCATCTTGTGATTCGATAAGATTTCTTGATCACGGAATTATAACGAGAATTCAAATCAAATCGGTCTAGTCCTATATGATTGACATCATATATAAATGCCCCACTAGGTACCCTATACCGACGGTCCGGATAAGACGGTCACACCGTTAAGTGTTCTGGGCTTATTATTGGTATATTAATCATGAGACCCATACTCTGATTAAATTCTCCACGGGCTAACTAGTTTTAAGCATATCATCACTAACTCAATCCTCGTGTGTATGCCATACACTGAGTTATGTGATTACATACCGATATACTTAGGGTTTTCAGCAATGTATTAATACAAGCATAAATGCAAATAATAAAATGAATTATAAATCCTGTCAAAAACAATTACAGAAATTGTCTTTCGGGCACTACACCTAACAATCTCTCACTTGCACGAAAGGCAAGTGATTAATTGTTTAGAGCATACCCCTTATACACAACATTCTCCCACTTGCTCTAAAAGCAAATGAGATATATCCCTCAATTCTGTACCCGCCAAGTGCATCAAACCATTTAGATGTCAAAATACACTCCGAGTGTGCCGCCGCAGGGTCGGTCAGTGACTCGGTGAGTATGCAACATCTAAATGCCACGCGACTTAGTATACTGATCCGTTAGGTTGTCAGCTTGAGACGATCTTTAGGATCGAAACGTCGCCGGTCCATCCAATCAGGTGGTACTCTCCCAATATACTTTTTTTGACCTCTAGTGACTGCGAAGATCCTATCAGCTACCTCTCCACTGTTTTCACAATGAAGTGGTATCGGCTTACCAGATCTGGAATTACTCCCAGATATGGATGGAAATCCTCAATCTGACTTAAAGTCAGAATCATACGAGTAAACACTGACCCCGAGATCGACTTAATGATCATCCTTAATCTGACTTAAAGTCAGAATCAGTGTAATCATTTATATTCACGTTCGCACCCGAATATACTAGCATATTATTCCTTGTTCTCCAAAGATACTTGAGGATGTACTAAACTTGCTATTTAATACTCGAATCCCAGATTCTATTAACTTGTAATAATTACCTGACTTTCTCTTAGCAAAAGAGAGTCTATCCCATTTTCTATTCATCCTCACGTTTAGAGAAGCATTCCGTGAGAGGCAGGTTAGGACTACTTCGTTGAATGTTGCATACCTATATGCAAAATCATCTTAACCATTAGGATAGATGGGATTGCCAGTCACATATTCTCGGGAATTTGACCGAATCAAATCCTTTAGAATGTAGTCCGATTCTTTCATAAAGAGAATCTTGGCATGTCAGTTTCCGACTTCAGATAACACACCCATATTGTTTCCAATTGTTTCAGTGTTACCATTCATGAACACTAATGTATATACTACTTTACCAATCTGACATCCAAATCACATGAAAGACTTATCAATATTCTCGGTCAAGTCCACATACATGAAATATGTGGATCATTAAATGACCTAGAGGTTTGCTTTGATCCTTAGAGGATATAAGCCTTAGTTCCTGAATCAATTCAGATTCCGTTTGATTGGCAAGAAAGTCTCAGGGAGTTACCCCTATTTCCTGCTTTCTAACGAAATCATGCATTTATTCTTAGCTAAAACCCTTATGTTTCGAATGAATTCAGATTCCGTTTGTTCGGCAAGAAAGTCTTAGGGAATCACCCTTATTTTCTGTTTTCTAACGGAAACAAACAAGACCGAGTGGTGAGAGAGTTCACGGTCTGGTTAACTCTATACTTGTTAGTGAATCACCCCTAGACCACTCAGCTTTGTACCGAAAGTTAAACTTTCTATTCATTCGACGCTTATCATGTAGATCCAATTACTCCCACTGGGCCTGAGACACTCAGGTGGTTCTACTAGAGTGTGAACAGAACTGGAGTACCAAAACTCCATTCACAGGGTTATGGCTTTTAAACCAACCTCTATTGATCAGAATCCTATACAGCCTGCAAGGAACCATAAGTTATCAATCACTTCTGTAAACTGCAAAGTCTTCAGAAAACCACAATAGGTAATGGGAGTCTTCAGAAAACCACAATAGGTAATGGTTAAACCATACTCCTATTGCGTTCTTGGTGGATTGATATTCTGATCAAGTAGTAATTATCAGTGTTATCACCAACAACCAATGTCGGACATGGTCTGATCTAATCAGTTAGTAACTACCTTGAGTAACCGTACTCCAAAGTCCAAGGTTGTTATTCATAGACCCTTTCAGAAGGGGTTTTGACAGTATAACCATTACTTTTTGATCTTAAGAATCTTATAACCAACCTTTACTCAACGTATAAGATATTGCATGAACAGTCATCATCTGAACGTGTACGCAAAATTTCCGATCCTACCTTCAAGCACTAAGTGCTAAATGCCTATATTGATGAATCCCAGGTGAACCGAATTCACTCCTTATCCACAAATTTGTAAGCATCTTCTAGTTAGACTTCTCGGTTTTACATGATAGTGTAAACCGTTATTTCGCAAACCAATATCTTAAATGAGTTAAGCGAAGTATTGTAGCACATTAATAACTATATGAGGCAAATTTATGGTGTTATCCTCGGTGGATAAATTCCATTGGGAGGCGGAGCCGAGCATCAGTCCCAAGACTATGCTATGGCCTATTACTGAGCATGGAATACTCTATCTCTGGTGAAATCAGAGATACCTCCAATTATTTTAGATAATCTTACTGGCGTTTCGAGTAGTTGTCTGACGAGATGTCACTACTCAGAAGCTCCTTCTAACTTGTATCTTTCACAAGACCCCGAAGGTCATTATGAACAAGCTATGTTACTTCTTTAAATTTATTACCCTTTCCCGATTGAAAGGAAGCTTAGTCATTGTTCCTTTTGAGACAGTGTTCCTTGACTGGGAGATAGGAATCACCCTAAGTCAGTCTTCAGATATTGTCGTTAGGAAATATGCACTAATTAATACAGTATGAAGAAGTGTTTATCTAAATACGGAAACATTTTGCCTTTAATAGTTTAAGATGTGTTACATATACCTTTTCAGCATTTCTTAGTGGTTCTGACTTTATCAAACAAAAGTCCGAGTCTTGGATTCGTGCTACAAATGTCATATTCACTTTCTATAAGACAATCAAATTATCGAATTTGAAAGTGAATCCATTTGTTCCAATGAATCTGAAAACAGAAAATAAATTTTCTGTGATATTCAAGGATTGAATCCGAAATTCATATCACTCCCACTATTCTAGCTGAAATAACTGCCCGTTGTCTACTCTATTTATCGTTTAATGCATAGCTACCTTGTTCTTCCAAAGAATTTAGCTTTCGAGGAAATCGTTAAGGATGCATTGGTCAGTGATGCGAAATCACTTTCCTTATCTGATTTTCTATTTATTAACATTCCGGTTTAGCCTTGAAACTACTTAGTTTAGATGACTAACACGTATGACATTCTTTCCCATCTTGACTTTCCTTATATGGAAACAGTCTTGAACTAGCAGTTCATTTGAGTAGACACTACTCGTGAACCGTGGGATGTCTAATGATAGTGTTACTCGTTTGGACTATTTGATTTTTCTAATAAATCAACAAATCATAAGGTTAAAGCTCCCACTAGTTTATCGGTTCCAAATACCGTCTAACTAGCAATACTTTATTTATGATTTTTCAGAGATTAGAAAATCACCAGAACTAAGCTCTCACTAGTTTATCGGTTCCAAATACCGTCTAACTAGTAATGCTTTGTTCACGTTTTTCTAGGAATGGAAAAAATTCTTGTGCAGTCTCTTACACTTCTAATGATTCAGAAAAACAAAAAATCATAAGATAGCAACACTTTATTTATGATTTTCCAATTTTTCAATTAGAAATTTCTTGTGTGATTACTCACACAATTAAAATTCACTAATAGAATTTTATATAGTCCTACATCATCTTTGAACTAAGTGTGTCTCTCGTTCAACACGAGTGACAGCAGTGACATACCTATACTATGTCACTTAAGATTTAAAGGCTCAAGAGGAATATCTCTTCCGAAATTTAATTGCATTCTTCGATGAGTTCAACGTTCTTGTTACTTTCCACTTTTAACGAAGTCATTACACTAGCCGTTTAGTAGCCTAGAGATGATAGTTGTAAATAAAATTGACAGAAAAAATTCATACATACACGACTAGATAAATTTTAGGAATTATAAACTGTAAAAGTCTATCCTACCATTCCAAGGATTTAACCTCACATCGTACCGCCGCCTAGAGGGTTGGTATCAGCACGATGATGGTTAAACTGAGACAATCCCTCTCGATGATTAAACTTTGAGAATCAAACATCTCATGGGAATCGTACATCTCATACTTTAATCGTCGATTACCTTCCTTTTTCACCAAGATATTTCCTAAAATATCCTGATGAGTGTGACCTACTATATCGACCTTTAAGCACGCCCGAGTATGCCTACGTAGGCGGTCGATGACCCCAGCGAGTCCTCAAGACCCTATCCTTTCGTGAGACCAAGCCTTGAATTTTGATAGCGGTGAACACCATCCGAAGGGGGCCGAAATCAAAGCGGCACGAGGCTTCACCATTCTCTCACTTGCTTGCATCTATAGTAGAGGCCGTGGGGTCGGCTGTTGCCTTCCCCGCTCCCACTCAATATTTTGAAAAAAGTGGTGGGTTTACTGATTGCGGTTTTGGACTTGACAATATTTTAAGAAACAACAAATCATGTACCCGAATGGTGTCGGTAATATAGGCAAGCCTACCCGTCTTATTCGTTGGAACATATGTGAATGTCAGTCGGATCCGGCTAAGAGAAGCCCCATTTAGCCGTAAAGGCTTGTCGGATATGCTAAGTCTTGCCGAACCCCCATGCAAACGTCACACGTGGAGGGTGAGTCGATCGAGCCGTAGCTCAATTGAACTTACCCAACCATGGTTAGACCATTTCCGAACCCATGTATCATGATTTTCCGATTTCTTAAATTGTCAAACTTTCCCGTAGACACTACGGAACAAACCCGCAATCTCGTTCCGGTTTAAGGTGGGATTCACCGAGAATCCATCACTGAAAACTTAACGATTGACAAAACCCGGTTCCTCGGTTCTTTAATTAGTTTCTAATAATTAATTTCCACAACAATTAATTAAAACTTAAACTAATTAATCGAGTTGAATACATGCCTAATTAATTATCCAAAATTAAATAGCTGCATGTATGCATATGGAGTGGAATTCATGATATGATGCATGTCATGGCAATTTTCCGGTTCTATGCATACATCTTAAGCATACATACTAATGCGGAAAATAAACATCAAGATGGACCGTTGGCACTCCCGCATCTAACCTATTAGAAAATAAATAAATAAACCCTAACTAGGGTTTACTAGTTGCTAATATAATATGCTGCTGATCCGTTTCATCGATGATCGGGCATCCAAACGAACTCTGATTGACACGAAACTTTGTGGGCCTGTTCTTCACTCCTCCTGATTCAATATGGACGGTTAGATCCGAGTTTCGATGGCCCAATTTTCTCCAGCAATCCGCCGATCCAACTGCTGCATCTGTTTATAACTGCGGCGCAGCAGTGTCTTCCCGGAGCCGATCGGGCATCAAGACAAAACCCGATCGACCTGAAATTTTTAGGGCTTGTTCATAACTCCATGTTAGTAAATCTGAATGGTCGGATCTATGTTTCAATGTTCCAAAATCTTCCAGAAATGCGACGAACTCACAGCTAGGGTTTTTATGGCTGCTGTGCTTTTCTGTTACAGCAGTAACTTTATAGCAGCGATCTGATATCGAGACGGACTCCGATCGACACCAAATTTTGAGGGATTGATTATCAACTTTTGATCTTTATTCTGACCGAAGGGATTGTCGTTTCAACGGCTCAATCAACCGGAAAAACAGAAAAGCCGAAAAGCAACAAAACATATCTATTTCTAGGAAATTTAAAATTACATCAACAAATGAATTACAAAATTTCCTATACTCATATAATTAGTTTACAATATATCTAACGGGTACAACAGTGTCAGCCCCAATCCATCTCTTCACCACAACATATCAAAGCATTCATCATCATGAAAATTTTCGAATTTAAAAAAAACGAAAAACAATGCAATCTAAACATGCAAATCCACTCCTAGATCTATCAATTATATACTTTAATTTATTGACCAGAGGCTCTGATACCACTTGTTGGATGTAATATCGTCGGACGGATGTAGATCCGCCCGATTACGCAGCGGAATAACAAGGATCACGATCAATATAATATTAAAGCACATAATTTAATATCTACCTACAAGAAGGTTAGATCTACTTACCAATCAAAAAATAAGCCGAGATCCAAAGAATAAGCAGAGATCTGAGAATCGAGAAGCCATAGTCTTTCGATGTGTATCTCCAAGCAACGACCGGTGGATATCGATCCTTGATTCTTGACCTCCTTGATATGCTACCCGGAAAATCCTGAAGATTTTCTCAACTCTAACCCTAAGTTTTGGCCGAATTCCTTAGCTTATTTTGTGTGTATGTATGCGTGTATGTGTGTTATAAAAGGCTTAAGAGAACTCTCTTTATATATGAGAGAAATCATTGTCCTCCAAAGATTTAATAATTAATACAAAATCAATTATAATGATCATTTTTCATAAAAGATACTTCTAGAATATTCTAGAATATTTAAAGATCAATCTAATATATTTTCCTTAATTAATTATTCAACAAATAAACAATTAATCACATGTCTTATAATTATTAAGAAAACTAATTCCTTAATAAATAATAAGGCACGTCTATCAACCCTAAAATTAGGGTTTCACACGCCACACTCAATTATGGGCCGAGTCCACGAAAAATGTCTTTTCCATGTATTTAGTTATTTAGCCCACTAAATAATTATTCGCACATCAATTAAATAGTCCAACTACTTAATTATTATTGAGGCCCAACGTCAAGAAACATATGCATGTTAGGAGCCACATCTGGGACCACCACCTTATAACTGAGTAGCTACAATAAATTAAATAAAATTATTCATCGAGCAGAACAATTCTTATTCAATCTATTAATTCCGGGATTACGCCACCATAAACCCGGCCCGAACTCTATCGATTATAGATATATACTTACACTCTAATCATTGAGTAAAAGCGTCCATTGATATAATCATTACATACGGATAAATCCTCCATAGACTGTTCGTTTTGATTCGGGATATTTCCGTAAACCCTTCTCAAAACATCTTATCATTATTTACCATTAACCCCTAGTGATCAATTAGTTCATAACTAATATAATATGAATTGGGCCCATCGATCAGTTTCTAGGATTAACAAATAAGGGAACTGTCTGTCTACTTCCCGTAGAAAGGAATGGATTACATATCTGTGAAGTTACAGACTACTCACTCAATCCAGAATAGAGCCAACGAGAAGTGTTCAGATCACATGTATCCAAGTGATCCTTAACTAACACATCAAACCCTACTTTGAACCAAGCAGTAGACTGTGATCACATCAGGATTGAGATTAATCCATATATGATCATCTTGTGATTCGATAAGATTTCTCGATCACGGATTTATATCGAGAATTCAAATCAAATCGGTCCAGTCCTATATGACTGACATTATATATAAATGCCCCACTAGGTACCCTATACCGACGGTCCGGATAAGACGGTAACACCTGAAGTGTTCTGGGCGCATTATTGGTATATTAATCATGAGACCCATACTCTGATTAAATTCACCACGGACTAACTAGTTTTAAGCATATCATCACTAACTCAATCCTCGTGTGTATGCCATACACTGAGTTATGTGATTACATACCGATATACTTAGGGTTTTTAGCAGTGTATTAATACAAGCATAAATGCAAATAATAAAATGAATTATAAATCCCGTAAAAAACAATTACAGAAATTGTCTTTCGGACACTACACCTAACAGAAAGAGCTTTTGACCAGTCCCCGCCTTACCCCCGAGTAAGAGTCAGACTCTACAGGCACAAACCGGGCCGAACTTCAAAGTAGTCGGACCAGTGGTTTCCGGACACCGAGTGATTTAAGAAAAAAAATATTTTGAAAGTAAGCCCATACCACTAAACAAAATAGTCCCTACTTATCCGCTAGCCAAATATTTCTTATTAACATTTATTGGCTCTTATATAAATCCAAAGTTGAATACTTATTTAATTTTTAAACGTTAAAGTTGTGGTGTGTATACGTTCTTTGGCAGCTTCGGCTGAGTATGTGGAGGCACTGGCGAGCTATCGGACCCAAGGATCGTGTCCACCTTTATCTGATCGATGGTCGAAACCGCAGCCCGGGGTAGTAAAGAGCAATGTTGATTCGTCTGTCACAGAGACGGGTGCAGGTATTGGGGTGATCTTTCGTGACTCACAAGGCTCAGTTTTGCACTCCTTTGCGTATCATTTTGATCCCGACAATTCTGTGGAATATTTGGAGCTTAAGGCCATCTCTTTGGCTCTAGAGGAGGCATTACATTTACAGATCCAGAGGTTAGAGGTGGAAAGTGATTGTTTGGCATGTGTTGCACGTCTTCAACGACTAGGGGAGGATCTTACTGCTTACGGTTGTCTAGTTCAGGACTGTTTGACATGTTTACCTAGCTTTTCGCATGTTTCCTTTTCTTTTATTCGGCGTGTGGGGAATGTCCCGACGCATCTTTTAGCTCGACATGGATTGATGGTTTCTTCTCGTACACTTTGGGGATCTTCACCCCCGGGTGACGTTTTGACCGCTTGTTTGACGGATCTTGAATAATAAAAGTTCAGTTTTTCAAAAAAAAAGTTGTAAAGAAAAATATAATTACATAGTATTTCTTTATTATATAAAAAATAAGTTGACATTAAAAAAAAATGAAATTACAAAACAATTTTTTTTTTTGAAAAAAAACAAATCTTTTTACCTTGTCAAAAAAAAAACTTTTAATCTTGTAAAAAAAAAAATTTTTTTTTTTAATAAATGCTGAAAAATAAAATATTTATCGTTTCGGCGCTTATCTCAAACTATTTCCTCCGAATGGGTCCACGTCAAGATTGTTTAATGAAGCATTGGTTGAACTGCGTCTTTACCCTTAATTTGAAAATTATCAAAGCCGCTGGTTCAACCAGCGGCTTTACCCTGGGAAAAAAACGGGAAGCCTCTGTATTCCTGAGAAATTTTACAGATGAAGAAGCCGCTGGTTGAACCAGCGGCTTTAGCAGTTATATAAAAAAACGCGATTTTCACCCCATTTTCTTATTTCCAACCCTAAAACCAAAATCCCCAAATTCTCTCCCAGCGGATTTCGCCACCCCAACTCAAATTAGTCCATTTCGCATCAAGATTCTTACTTTCTTCAACCAAATCAAAGGTTTCATCCATAGTTTATCATCCAAATTACTCCATTTCGCATCGAAATTCTCTCCCAACCCATATCAAAGGTGAAAATCGCAGGTTTTTTTTCGTTTTTTTGTTGCAATTGAAAGCATTCATTGTTTGGATAACGAATAAGTGTTGATATTCATCGATTTGTGATATGTGTAGAAGGTTGTTTGTTTAATTTTATTAGTTTTCGATTTATATTGTGTATGCGGATTTGGTTTTAGGTTTTGCTTGAGTTGAGATGTAATCTTGAAGTCTATGTTAGAAATTCATTAAAGGGTGTTAAAAGTAGGAGTTAATTTAGTTTTTTTAAAGTGATGGAGATATATAATTATCCGTTGACTTGTTGGTGGAATGGTGAAATAGTAATTCACGGTGAAAATGTTACTTACAAAGGTGGTTGTGAAACCTTTATTATTGTCAATAGTAACATTGGTATCAATGAGCTTAAGAATGAGATATATGATGCTATGGAGGTTGATAGTACTAGATTTGACCTAAACGTGAAGATGAAATTCCCTAGTGTGCGAGGCTATAAAGTGTTAGCTTTAAGTAATGATCGTGGTTTAAAAGCTATGTGGGCAAGCGTGTGTCAATCGAAAGCCCCCTCTATGGATTTATATATTGAATTGACACCCATTGAACAACCTAACATGTCATTCACCAACATGCTTGTTAGTCAAGTTGAGGATCCCAATTGGTTTGTGTCTTTGTCGACTAATAATGTTGATGAAGCATCACTAGATGGTAATATCGAAGGGGATGAGATTGAAGACGAGGATGATATGTTGTTGTTAAGTCGATGAAGATAGTGGGGTAGACCTAGTATCATTAAAGGATCATGATACCGAGTTTACTAAGCTTCATTCTATAGATGAAGAATATTTAAACAGTTTGGTATAACTCTAGTGATTTTCAATATAAGAGCGGTGGTGAGTTTGGGGTGGGGCAAGAATTTGCCAACAAAAAAGCATTGGGGCAAATTGTGACAACATACAATGTCGAAAGGAACCAAGTCTATAAAACCACGAATCGAAACCTCACACCGTCACATTCAAATGTGGAAGGAAACCAATTGCTTGTAGTTGGTATTTAAGAGCCTCTCAAAAGAATGTTGCATCGGATGTCTTCACTATCGTCACCTATAAAGGCCCCTACGAAAAACTCTTGTGTGGTTCACAAACCATCCATGGATCACCCGAATTTAAAGCGAGAGTTTATCGACAACGCTATAAAGCCCCTTGTGCAAGCAGATTGGGGTGAAAGTTAGTGTACTAAAAGCCTTCATAACAAAAGAATTCAACTTCACGATCTCTTATGGTAAAGCATGGAGTGCAAAACAAAAGGCTATAGGTGCTCTTTATGGAGATTGGGAGGAGTCTTACCAATATCTTCCTCGTTACATGGAAGCTTTGAAAGAAGCAAATCCAGCACCATGGTGCATTTTGTTAATAAGCCAACCCACGATCCTTACATTTGAACAATTTCATTGTGTTTTTTTGGGCATTTGGCCCTCAATCGAGGTTTCCAACATTGCAGGCCTGTCATCACAATTGATGGAACTCATTTATACGGGAAGTATCGTGGCGTTATGTTGATTGCCATGGGAGTTGATGCGAATGAACAACTTTTTCCATTAGCATTTGCCATAGTTGAAAAAGAAGATCACGACAATTGGAGGTGGTTTTTGGCTTGCATAAGGTGTTTTGTCACAAAACGTCATGGACTTTGTGTCATCTCTGACCGGCATGCGGGTATCCTATCGCATTGTCTCTGAGAGGTAGTGGTTGGGAGGAGCCATATGCTTTTCATAGATTTTGTATCAGACATCATGCATCCAACATCCAAAAGACGTTCAAAAATACGGATTTGAAAAAAATGTTTACCAACACAGCTATGGAACATCAAATTCGCAAATTTGATAAAGGGATGCAAAGATCGGTGCACTCAATCATCGTGCTAAGAGTTTGTTAGAAGGCATTCCTTTAAGCAAGTGGTCTCTTGCTCACGACGGCGGGTTAAGATACGGTATCAAAACCTCTAATTTATGCGAATGCTTCAATGGTGTGTTAAAGGGGGTTCGATTTCTGCCTATTCAAGCCCTTGTGAAAGCTACTTTTACTCGAGTAAACAAATACTTTGTCGATCGACGTGAAGTAGCAAGGAATAGGATGCGTAATGGTATGAAATGGTCGGAGAAGATAACGGTTCAACTCGAGAGAGAAATAGTGAAACTGCCGCTCACCATGAGGTTACTTGTTTCAATATACAAGAAGGTGTATATGGAGTGGTTACTAGACAAGGTAATCGTCATGGATGCATGGCTAATCGTAGTCACACGTTGAATCTTTCAAGAGGGCGTGTACATGTAACAAGTGGCAAAACCTACATTATCCATGTTCTCATCTTATAGCGGTTTGTCGCTCGCACTTCATAGACACGGATCAATATGTTGACCCTTTGTTCTCATGTGGGGAATACTTTGGTTCTTATCGTGCATGCTTTCTACATGTGCCTGACGAGGATTATTGGAAGACAATGACGGGACCGGTACTAGTAGTCAACCCCGCATGGAAAAGAGGCAAGGGACGTCCGAAATCTAAAAGAATCCGTAATGAAATGGATGAGTTACCAAAGACAAATGTTACATGTAGTTTATGTAATTTGCCCGGTCATAACAAGCGCTCTTGTCAATTGAAACAATCTAATTTGCCCGGTCCTTCACGGTAATGGTTTGTATTTCTTTTTTTTTTTGTTTTGATTCTAGTATACCATGTTTATATTGTATTCATTTGTTATATAGTCACTAATGAATTGTGCTTTATTTATGTAGATCACATGGAGCCGGGACCAATTAATGGTAGCGTTCTA
Organism: Gentiana macrophylla; assembly: GCA_026214975.1. Classification (NCBI taxonomy): domain Eukaryota; kingdom Viridiplantae; phylum Streptophyta; class Magnoliopsida; order Gentianales; family Gentianaceae; genus Gentiana; species Gentiana macrophylla. The sequence goes on from CM047813.1 coordinate 30,796,310, forward strand.
ACACGTCAACATCAACACAGAAGCAGCATCATCTGGGAAGGAGAGGTATAATCGTTAATGTTTGCTTTTTCGCAATAACAATTTGTTTCTTTATAAAAAATAGTAACATGTTTTTTTTTTTGCAGGAGTGTAAGTCTCTCGTATGTCGGACGCATCTTATGTCAAAGGAACATTATCAGGTGCATGATTTGGTTGTTGATTTTTTGAGAGAGACACAGTTCTATGGGATCCATAGGTTGCCATTTGTCGCCATTAATGCCAATTTAATTACCGCATTAGTTGAGCGGTGGCGTCAACAAACACACACATTTCATATGACAATTGGAGAGGTGGGCATAACGTTACAAGATGTTAACGTCTTATTAGGTCTTAAGGTCGGTGGCTTACCTATTACGGGGACAACTAATCATCGATGGGCCGATCTCTTAGAGCAAACATTGGGTATAAGGCCACCAAGGCGCTTTTAAAGGTAATACCTTGAAATTATCGTGGTTAAAAGATAATTTTCAAGGGTTACATGAGATGCAAATCAAGAACAAATTCATAGGCATGTTAGAGCATATCTCATTATATTTGATAGGAGCCGTCCTCTTCCCGGATAAGAGTGGAAATAGGGTTCAACTAATCTATTATCCTCTAGTGGTTGATTTGCACCGACTTGGTGAATATAGCTTGGGGAGTGGGGTACTCGCTTGTTTATACCGTAATTTGTGTGTGGCAAGCAAGAAAGGGGCAAGTGAAATCGGTGGATGTTTAGTGCTGTTACAGCTGTGGTCATGGGAGCGTATCACCATTGATCGACCTACACGGATTAAGTCACGTGTTACGGAAGAAGAGGGAGTAGACTATCCACTTGGGTCACAAATGCAAGCGGGAGTTGACCCTTTAGGATGTAAGTGGCTACGAGTTGAGCGGACATATACCGATCATTTATCGGGGTTGGTAACCTATAGACATGCATTTGATACTATGACAGATGCAATGTTCACATGGCAACCATACACGTGGGACATCCTTAGCCATCTTCCGCCTCTATGTTTTGAGGACACCGATGAGTGGATTGTAATTGCTCCACTCATTTGTTTTGACGTGGTGGAATGGCATTATCGTGACAGAGTAGTTCGACAATTCGGTTGGCATCCAACGGTGCCTAATGAATGTGACACAGGTGTCCATTTGCACTCGCTTGATAGGCGGGGAAACACAACGGATTATGCGCTTAAGCACGGGGATTATATTCAGTTGTGGGCCAATCGCAAATCATCGTTGGTTCCACGTGGTGTTCCTTACAACGGTTATCTTCAACACAATGATATGTACTTACAGTGGTACCGTCAGATCACCCGGCGCATTATTAGCCCTCAAAGTGCAAACGTTGTTGAACACTATGAAACGCAACACAATTTCTATCCTACCGCTGCCGACTATGAACAACTTGTAAGTATATTTTAAATTTTGTTTTCTAATTTCATACATAGAAATTTGTTTTATTTGTTTTGTGTTCGCAGCAGGGAATGTTTACTGCTATCAAAATACGACTAAGTTGCTTGCGAACATGCCGGATGACATCCCGATGGCACAAGTGAGGCTCGTTCAACAAATGCGATCGATGTCCCTTCAAGTGTTACAAAACACAAGACAGGGGACATCTCGATCCAACTCAACTCAAGAGGTCGAACATCCTAGCCGGAACTTCGCGATACGACTTTAGGAACTTGGCAAGTGCTCAACTGACACCGATCGAGGAGGTAGACACACCAGCAGAATGTTCGTCTTCACGTAGAAGGACGAAGAAAAGTCGTACCCGAACAAGTTGATATGATCAAACATTTCTTTTGTTTTGGTTGTAATACAACAAAAACTTTCATTTCCTTAACGAATATTGTTTTTTTTTTCTCTTTTAATGACGTAGTTTCAATGAATGTGTGATGACGGTCAAATTATACCCGTAAAAGTCATCAACATTGACCTTAAATCGAGATTAATAATATATATTTCATATTAAATCACATGTTTATATTTAATATTTAATGTTATGTGATTTATATTATGTAAATTGGTATTTAAATTTGTTTTTATTATTTAAAGCCGATTTATTGTGTGATAATTATTGATTTTGCAGATCACAACAAATCGAGAGGATTAATGTCATTCAATCAATTATATCAAGATAAAGAAGGAAGAAAATCGGAGCATTAATCAAGAGATAAATGAGAGATTAATCGGATCAACAGAAAGCGTGCGATGGGGAACAAGATAGACGAGAAAAAGCGATTGACGCGTGAAAAGTTAGGTTCGGTCGACCGAGCCTTGATGCTTGATCGACCGAGTGTCACCTCTCGGTTGACCGAGCCTCGGTTTGGGTCGGTTTTAGAAACTTTAATCGTGTTTATCTTCTAGAATCACCTAAGTCGGCAAAAACTCCTATATAAGCAGCAGCTTCGAGAAATTGTAATTCATATTCATATTCATTCAATAATACCATACAATTCTACTTTGATATTTTGATACAATGTAGCATAATTAGATTGAAGGTTTCCAGAGTTTAAGGGCTGCAAATTATGTAAGCCTTTATTTTCTGTTTCTTTTATTTCAAGTAATTAATCCCTCCCAATTATGCTTTATCGTTTGAGTTAGTTAATTCATAGCTAGATGATGTAGATCTAGGCTATGACGTTAGGGATGTGGCGAAGCCTTGTCTATGAGGATCCCATAACCTACGTCATATGTTTAACGTCTATTCATGAATCTGTATTGTTTAATTAATGCGTATCTATGTTAGTTTATATGAATACTTTACGAATTCTTCGCTTTAATCTGCTCGTATGATGAAACGCCGAGAGATACGTTCGAGGGATGTAATCTGGGATGAAATTGATTCGGGTGACCGAATGAGTTCACTCGGTCGACCGAGCCCATCTATTCGGTCGACCGAGCCTGTTTTATCCGTTAAATAGCCACGTCTTTATGGTTAGGTTAACTTAATAGAATTTATTATCTCGGTGAGGTATGGCCACGGCTCGTTGCTCGTCGCTTTTAATTCGCGTCACGATTAGGAAATACCAATATAGGACTCTAGGTCGGCTTATGAATGACCTTCCGGGCTTTCAATGAGATCTAGCGAGCGGTTTTATTTTGGGAATTGTGCACACCTAGTTATACGCAGTCGTAGACTAGCATGAGACCTAAAAGGTAATTGTTAGTTGGACGAGGGCTTGAGCGATCGTTTAGGAAATACGCCTAACCACGGGAATGTTGCACGGGCGAGGTGTACGGTTAATATCGGCATCCTTAGAGTCGTAATAGCGTGTGAGTTATATGAGATGGAGGCACCAAAAGCGAAAGTCACGTAACAATATCACGGTGATCTAGTGACCTAACCGGTGCTAAGTCAAGTTAAAGAGGATGACTCCGTAGCCAATCTAAAATAAGATACAAACGGATTGACAGCTTAATAAGTTCGATTTATCATATAAATTATCTAGGTCCAAACGATAAAGACTATAATTGGGAGAGTTAATTACGTTGTGTAGAGTTGTGTCTTTACTTTTCTTGTTTTATGTTGGTCGTAGACCGCCTCTATGTCCTTGACATGTTTAATTAATTGTTTGTATATAAGATGATCCACAATTGGTTCCTGTGGGATCGACCTTGATTCACTATAGCTATACTACGATGGGCCTAGTCCTCTTGCTAATCTTGGTTTATGGTGGTCGAGTATATTATAACCTGATTGACCACGTCATCAAGTTTTTGGCGCCGTTGCCGGGAACCAACGGTCAATTTTATATATAAATAATTTTTATTCATGTCGAAGTTTTCGCTTTAGTCCGCTTACGTTTTGAGTCCTCTCGGTTGTATGCGCTCTGTGTGATTTCGTGTTTCTGTTTATCCCCGTATGTTTAATCCGTAAGTCTGATAGCAGCATGGGAAACCATGTTAAAATCAGTCTACGGTCTGTTTGTTTTTATTTTTCTTCTGTTTGCAGAAACCAGGGAAGCAATAATCCAAGTCAATAATTTTTCAAGGGCGCTGAGAAAATAACCCAGCAACATGCGGAATTCCTACTCTACGATGGGAAAGGTGATGGAAGCAATACCTTTAAAGCACCAAGATGGCTCCGAAAAAAAAAATTTAAAGGCTTAAATTCTTAGTAATGTACAATGTTGAAGGCAAGGTACCACCTTTTTTTTTATGTTTTATTACCTTTTGGTTTTTTGAGCATAAGTTAGCCTATACATGAATCTTAGTAAGAATATTAGCCCGGAGTTGGTTTGTAAGATTAATTTTATTAGTGTGGAAGGTTACGCTTCAAGTCCATCTCATCTAGAGGTGTAAGGAAACATGTAGTCGTTGAAAGGAAGCAGTGAATAAAGAGTTCCTCGTAGTTCTGTTAAAATCTCATTGTCCTATGCATGAGACTGCTTCTACTGGCCATAGGAGCAACAAATTGTGTAGTTTAAGCATTCACAATCTAAAGAAGACGTTGAGTTTTGAGAGAACACCATCTTCTGCTTTCGTTGAGTTTTATGGTGATGGCTTCTCGGTGAACCCACCTTAAACAAAAACGAGATTACGCTTTGGGTGACAATTTAGAAATCGAAGAATCTTTGTACATAGGTTCGAAATGGTTTAACCATGGTCAAGCGAGTTCAAACGAGCTTCGGCTCAATCGACTCCCTCCACGTGTGATGTACGTTACTGATAGTTCAACAAGACTTAGCATAGCCGATAAGCCTTCGGGCTAAACGGGGCTTATCTTGACGGATTGGCCTGAATCATCACATATGTTCCAACGAATAAGGCGGCATAGGCTTGCCTCTACATAACCGACCTTATTCGGAGTACTTTGATTCATTGTTTCTTATTGTCAAGTCCAAAACCGTAATTAGTAACCGTAATTCACTAATTCCTAAAACGAGCCGAGGTAAGAGCTTTGGATAAATGGTATGGATAAATGTCGTTTCTAGGTCTCACAACCAAGGAAAGGGTATTAATTCATAAAAGTGATTTAGCCCACCTCTTATAGTGCTCGAGAGGGTAATGTCCGGCAAGCCGTGAAGGATGATTGACAAGGATACTTCTTTGGAAAGTCGAGCTGAGGGCTTTAAACTCAGAACTACTTCTTTAAAACCCTTAGGATTTCTTTTTAGGATTTTAGGTTTTGTTTTTCTTTGAGTCCAATAAGAGTACTGTGACATATGTTGAGGTTTTTTATTTTGCCGTGTTCCGATGGCCATTGGGCTAAGGATGTGCAAAACTTTTTTACTCAATATAGGCCACGTGAAATAGAGTTCCGTAGGAGAGTCAAGAAATTGCTGAATAAAAGGAAATTTAGCAATCAACCTTAAGATGGAAGCATTAAGAGAGCTTGAGAATTATTGAAAATGTAATGTAGAAAGATTGGTGTGAACAAGAACAATTTTGGTCAACTTCCAAAATCTTTTAGAATGGTGATCCAAGTGAAAATTCACAGTGGTGCGCAATTCATTCTGCAACTATCCTTATCTTTCCCTTTACACCTTTTCACCCTTCAACTTTTCGATCCTCTCACCAATCTGCCCCAACAGTTCACATTTCTAACCATTCTTTCATCGCCTCTCTTTCTTCCATCCGTTTCACTCTCCCACCCAATCTCAATGCCTTAACCATTTTCAACCCACCCATAAACACAATTTCTTACCCACCCTTTATCTTTTCTTCCCATCCTTATGTGTATCTTTTTCTAAACCCATCACATTCTCAACCTCCATTTTGTTTACCTGAATACCTATGTGTTATGAATTTGAATATTGCTCAGCTTTAATGATTATCTTTTATCATTTTGATTTTCTTGATCCTAGTTGGGTAAGTGTAGCTCTGACCCTAGCTAGATTTTAAAGGTTTTTGGTTTAATCAAAGTACAACTTATCTTTCTACCGGAAGTTTTAAATTTCACATTTTTTTTCCGTTTATTCCGGCGATTCTAGATGATAAGTTTTGTTCTACATCATCATACTGATCAGACCTTGTTGATGACGGTTATGACTTTTACGTGATACATTGGGTTATTAGTAATTTCGAGGAGTAGCTACATCTCCCTAAGTTGTGGATATCCAATGCAAGCGAGAAGTTTCTGCGTTAAGTATTTGATTTTATCATTAGCCAATAGGCCGCATTCAATCTGTTATACCTTACCAAGTTTCTCTTTTATACTAGAATGAATACATAGTGCACCAGTCCACCTCGTGTTTTCCCACATGGGGTTATGCTTTTTGATCTTTGTCTTATCCACCCGGTTTTTAGATGGAGACTACCATCTTTAGTTGCTTGTTTATTTTTCTTTCTATTTAGTATTTTTCTTGTCTTTGGTTGTATAAAATAAAGTGGCTTAAGCTGTTTTTAGGTATTCATACCTAATTACTGCCACGTTATTTTATAACTTCCATAGACGTGGTGTTATTAACGGTTTCGTGGAGTTTGTCTGCTTATACAGGTTTTCACTTGCTTCTCCACAATGTGCTGACATTTACTCCGATATTGTTCCTTTACTTGAGAGCCGTTTCCAGAGCTAAGTCTTTTTCTTAAATTCTCATTTATTTTTGTCATTGAGGACAATGCCATGTTTAAGTGGGGGGTAGGAGACTTAGCCATGTTATGTTATAATTGAAAATTGAATGAAACGGCACAAAATTGAAAAAATTTAATAAATACCATATTATATATCTCGTACCCTTAGAATTGTGAGTTCCTAGCTAAGAATTGATAGGAAAGGAACCAAGTTTCATGAGTACGTGATCATTTTATACTTATGTTAAGTCAATTTAAGGATATTCATGCCCGTTTTTGCAAGTAGTTATTTATTATTCAAATACTCAATGAATGAATCGAATACCGCATACGAATCATAATAATCAAGAAATTATGTGTACATTGCATAGATGATTGGTTATGTAGACTTAGTGACGATACTTATTGGTCGATGTATTCTTATCTTCTTGCCAACAAAAGCGGAGTAATAAGCTTGAGACGTGCACTGTTTTAGCAAAATGTTAGACACTGGGCTTGTAGTAACATTACCAAAGTAGCCCCGCGCTTGTGGTAATATTCGATGCTATACATGATCTAAGATAGGGGGATACTCTAAAAAGTTTTCTTCCTTGAGATTGATAGTATTTGAAAAATATGAAGATATGAAAAAATATTCAACTCTTTAAGAGGCTTTGAGTAGTACTCGGTCTCCAAGTCCAAAAACCATATAGATACGCTCTTGCTTATTGCTCTAGTGCTTCAAAAATTTAAAGGCTTGAGAAATATGAATGCTGAGGTTGGTAGGTTGAGATTTCGAAGTCTGCTTAAACTCTAATCTTGCGCCGAATATATAAAACTAAATGCACATGCACACATCACTTCGATTCATAGTCAGTAGTGAATAATGGATATCTTATGAGCATGACTAGTATGAGTTGACTTGAGTTTCTTGTGTAAGTATGATTTGACCATAGAAAATGTTGTCTTGGGGAATGACTTATTGATAATTTGTTCGGGACGATCAAAGTCTAAGTGGGGGGTAGTTGATGACGGTCAAATTATACCCGTAAAAGTCATCAACATTGACCTTAAATCGAGATTAATAATATATATTTCATATTAAATCACATGTTTATATTTAATATTTAATGTTATGTGATTTATATTATGTAAATTGGTATTTAGCTGTTTTTATTATTTAAAGCCGATTTATTGTGTGATAATTATTGATTTTGCAGATCACAACAAATCGAGAGGATTAATGTCATTCAATCAATTATATCAAGATAAAGAAGGAAGAAAATCGGAGCATTAATCAAGAGATAAATGAGAGATTAATCGATCAACAGAAAAGCGCGTGCATGGGGAACAAGATAGACGAAAAAACGATTGACGCGTGAAAAGTTAGGTTCGGTCGACCGAGCCTTGATGCTTGATCGACCGAGTGTCACCTCTCGGTTGACCGAGCCTCGGGTTTGGGTCGGTTTTCGGCTTTAATCGTGTTTATCTTCTAGAATCACCCTAAGTCGGCAAAAACTCCTATATAAGCAGCAGCTTCGAGAAATTGTAATTCATATTCATATTCATTCAATAATACCATACAATTCTACTTTGATATTTTGATACAATGTAGCATAATTAGATTGAAGGTTTCGAGTTTAAGGGCTGCAAATTATGTAAGCCTTTATTTTCTGTTCTTTTTTATTTCAAGTAATTAATCCCTCCCAATTATGCTTTATCGTTTGAGTTAGTTAATTCATAGCTAGATGATGTAGATCTAGGCTATGACGTTAGGGATGTGGCGAAGCCTTGTCTATGAGGATCCCATAACCTACGTCATATGTTTAACGTCTATTCATGAATCTGTATTGTTTAATTAATGCGTATCTATGTTAGTTTATATGAATACTTTACGAATTGCTGTTTAATCTGTTCTGTATGATGAAACGCTGAGAGATACGTTCAGGGATGTAATCTGGGGATGAAATTGATTCGGGTGACCGAATGAGTTCACTCGGTCGACCGAGCCCAGCTATTCGGTCGACCGAGCCCTGTTTTATCCGTTAAATAGCCACGTCTTTATGGTTAGGTTAACTTAATAGAATTTATTATCTCAGTAGGTATGGCCACGGCTACGTTGCTCGCCGCTTTAATTCGCGTCACGATTAGGAAATACCAATATAGGACTCCTGTGTCGGCTTATGAATGACCTTCCGGGCTTTCAATGAGATCTAGGCGTGTTTTGTATTTTGGAATTGTGCACACCTAGTTATACGCAGTCGTAGACTAGCATGAGACCTAAAAGGTAATTGTTAGTTGGACGAGGGCTTGAGCGATCGTTTAGAAATACGCTAACCACGGGAATGTTGCCTGGGCGAGGTGTACGGTTAATATCGGCATCCTTAGAGTCGTAAGCGTGTGAGTTATATGAGATGGAGGCACCAAAAGCGAAGTCACGTAACAATATCACGGTGATCTAGTGACTTAACCGGTGCTAAGTCAAGTTAAAGAGGATGACTCCGTAGCCAATCTAAAATAAGATACAAACGGATTGACGCTTAATAAGTTCGATTTTATCATATAAATTATCTAGGTCCAAACGATAAAGACTATAATTGGGGAGGTTAATTACGTTGTGTAGAGTTGTGTCTTTACTTTTCTTGTTTTATGTTGGTCGTAGATCGCCTCTATGTCCTGACATGTTTAATTAATTGTTTGTATATAAGATGATCCACAATTGGTTCCTCGTGGGATCGACCTTGATTCACTATAAATTTATACTACGATGGGCCTAGTCCTCTTGCTAAAGTCTTGGTTTATGGTGGTCGAGTATATTATAACTTTGATTGACCACGTCATCAATGTGTTTTTGCAATTGATTTGGTTTTTTCCTTTTAGTGATGTGGTTTACATTGGATTGTTGATTTTGAGAATTTGAGGTGTTAAGAATGCAGATGGTGTTCAAATTTTGAGAATGAATGCAGTTGGTGGTGTTTCCGAATTTCCCTGCTTTTTTTATATATCACTAAAGCCGGTTGACCAACGAGCTTCTTCTATGTCAAATTTCATTCCAATACAGGATGTTCCGTGTTTTTTCCAGGTGTAGCTTATTTGGTTGAACCGCGGCTTTGGCATTTTTCAAAAAAAAAGTAAAAGCCGCAGTTCAACCAAATGAGCTTGAAACAATCTTGACGTGGACCCATTCGGAGAAATAGTTTGAGATAAGCACCGAAACGATAAATACTTTGTTTTTTAGCATTTTAAAAAAAAAAATTCAAAAAAAACCCCTAACAATGATCCCCTAAATAAGGGCGGACGGTATGGCCAGATAAAAAAAATTAGTACCAGAGCATTTCATAGTAAATTAGATTGCAGTGACACATATACTCTTTTCATCGTCTTTCTTAATCTCTCTTGGGCACACCTCTTCCAACCCATGATCTCCCGCAACTCAATTCTCTCCCTAAAAGTTCTTCACCACAGCATAACTGCCCGATGTATCTAATCTCAAATAGACTCATTCACTTTTTCTCTCACAGTGTAAAAAAAAATAAAAAAATAAAAATAAGAATCATATTTTTATGTCTCTTATATTGCAAGAAATCCAAGAATTTGTTGGAGTACTAGCACAAGCAAAAATGATTGAAAAATCTACTGTTTGAAAGAGAGTAAAACAACCAAAAATCACAGGAGCTAATCCAAAATCACCTACTCGATTGACGTCTCTCCCACTCCAATTTTGTGGTTCAATTATCCCTGCACTTGTCTCATTTTCTTGTATCATACTATCACCCCATAGATAACACAGTTTGGAAGCACAATGTCTGTAAATGTTGATGTGGGTAATGAGTTTCAATTGAGAAAATAATTTAATTTTGGTCCATTGATGAGAACTTTTGACCGTGCTACCTAATTCGGGTAGGGTGGGTCGAACCGGAAAGGATGCCACAACTCTATATCTTATATCTATTAATCTTATATCTATTAAAAGCTAAGAGGGTTTTCCCACAATGTGTCACGTGGTAGCCTCCTTGACTGACACGTGGCACACACACACACACACACACACATATATATATTATATATATATTTTATTTTTATTTTTTTTCTTTTCAAAACAGCAGGTTTTTTTTCTTCTCCTTTTTTCCCCTTTGGTAAAAACCGAAATTTCGGTTATCGTTATATATAAACCGAATCAACCAAAAAATTTTGATTTCTCGATTCGATTTCGACACAACAATTGAATATTATACACAACAAAGTGTATATTTCGATGCACTTCATTTTTAGTACCTCCAACTGACAGTGCGGATTCAGTTTTTAATTTCAATCAACCGAAAATTTACGATTTCTACACAACAATTGAATAAAACCGTGTGGACACCACATTAAATATTTTTATTATTTTGAACAATATAACGCATGGGTGGACCGAAGCGATTATTTCATATTTAGCGATCTGACGTCACTAAAATTGACGTTGGAATACCAAATCGCTTTTTATATTCTTCAGACCGTTTGACACATGTTTTTTTCCTACCAATGAATGAACACGAGATCATTGACGTATTCATTAATGATAAGAAAAAGAAATGTCGTATAGAAAATGAGTGAAATACATTTTCAAGCATATTAATGATCTGGAAGCTAAGGCGTCCCGGGAGATTTGACCGTGTAGTTATGGTCCGCTTATTGTTTTTTATAATGTTTCATTGCGTAAAGTCGAAGCAAAAGTGATCGATTTTATGATATTGTTCTCCAATACATCATATTGTAGTTTATTTTGTAGATGGAAACTACTGATAGGACTGGAAGAGAGGTGATTCACAATCTTCACGTCTTTAAGAAAGAGCTACATCTTGGTGAAAATGTGATATATTTCTCTTACTCTCTGTCTTGTGCCTTGAATTTGTTATGGTTTAAGCTTACGTAATTTATTTTACGTTGTGATCTATTCTTTGATATTATCATTGATAACGATTTATGTTAGACTTGCCGTACCTTGCACGGCTTACGTTAACTAGTATAATATAGGTAGTGCTGGGGACGAAAGAGAAGATTTTTTCTCAAGGAGACGAAGATAAGGGTAATTTTGTCACTCCAAACAAACTATCGTTTGGTTGCTCTGGTACTAATTTTTTTCACCTGGCAATACCGTCCGCCCTAAATAAGCGAAGCATACGATGGAAAAAAAAAAAGCTACAAACCCTAATTGAATCTATAAGCGGCGCCTCAATCACACACCACCACTCTTTAAATACTCTGACTCTTACTCAGATATCTTTCCCTGCCTCTTTTCTTCCTGTGTTCCTTCCCCTTAAACCCTAACTTTAGGGTTTTGTTCTGCCGTTCACTTCTCTTTTTCTTTGATAAATTTCTTAACATGGGTAGGAAAACAGCTCCCAAGGTAAGCATCTTTTTACTTTTATATGTTCGTGGAATCATTCCCATTTATTCTAGATCAATAGCTTGCTTTTTTTGTTTGATTGTTGCAAATTTTTATTCTTTTTATAAAATCTAATCGTCTTGTATATAGGGCGAAGTTGTTGCTCCTGTAGTACCAGCAAAACCTCTGAAGAAAGGTTTGATTTTTTTTCCTCCCCCACCTTTAATTTTAAGCTATTCTGGAATCTGAGCTTTGTGTTTACCAAATCCTCGATCATTTGTTTATATTAGTTGAGTTATTTTCTTTGTTGTTTTTGGTTGATTTTGATTTTGTGCAACTTTGTGAAGGCAAGAGAGAAGCTGAGGAAGTGATCGAGAAGGAAGTAAGTAAGAAGAAACAGAAGAAGGATGTGGAGGAAGTGATTGAGACGGAAGTAAGCAAGAAGAAACAGAAGAAGGGTGTAGCTGCGAAAGAGGCTACAGTGAAAAAGGTTGAGGTCAAAACCGAGAAGAAAAAGATTGTTAAGAAACAGGAGAGCAGTGATGATTCCTCCTCATCTGAGTCTGAAGAAGAGCAGAAGGTTATTGAGTTTACAATGATTACATTTACTGGCATTGTATCAAGCTTTTGTTTTTTGTCATGTGAATAATCGAGCCTGTTTTTGTTGTTGATGGGGGATTGGTAGTTGATGTGTAAATATTTCTTTGCAGGTTGTCAAAGGAAAAGTTGCTGGTGCAGCAAAGAATGGTTCTGTGTCAGCCCCCAAGAAGAAAGAGGAGTCCAGTGAGGAGTCAAGCTCTGAAGATGACAGTGACTCCTCAGATGAGGATGTTACTGCAGCTAAGAAGGCACCTGCTGCTGCTGCTGTTGCTGTCAAGAATGGGACAGCTAAGAATAAGGTAAAGGATGATTCTGACTCTGAATCTGAAGACGATAGCTCTGAGGATGATGTTCCAGAAGCCAAAAAAGTACCTGCAGCAAAAGCCAAAAGCGGCCCTGTGAAAATGGATGTTGACGGATCAAGTGATGACTCAGAGTCCGAAGACAGCAGCTCTGATGATGATGCTCCACCTAAGAAGGTGCCTGCTGCTGTTGCGAAAAAAGCAACTGTTGTAGCAAAGAAGAAAGAGGAGACCAGTGAGGATTCTGATTCTGAGGATGATAGCTCAGAGGATGATGCTCCTGAAGCTAAGAAAGTACCTGCAACAAAACCACAAAGCGTCCCTGTGAAAATGGATGAAGATGGGTCTAGTGATGAGTCAGAATCTGACGATAGCAGCTCTGATGATGATGCTCCAGCTAAAAAGGCGCCTGCTGCTGTTGCAAAAAAGGCAGTTGTGGCAGCAAAGAAGAAAGAAGAGAGCAGTGATGATACTGATTCTGATGATGCTGCTCCACCTAAGAAGGCGCCTGCTGCTGTTGCTAAAAAGGCAGCTGTGGCAGCAAAGAAGAAAGAAGAGAGCAGTGATGATTCTGATTCTGATGACGATGTAAGTATTTTACATGTCCTTAATTTATTTATGCATGGTTTTCTAATTCATAGTAGACAACCCAGAATTCAAAGTTTTTATTTTTGCTGTTGAAGTTATTTGCGAAATCTGATCAATTAAGAATAGTCCCAACTGTTCAGTTGGAGTGCACAATATGCGTCCCTACTATGGGCGATCGGTATATTGTTAAGTGAAGGGATGATAGAAAACCAGACTTGTTTGGAAAAGGAGCACTTAAAAAACCAATGGCCATGGGACAAACATGTTAGCTTGTAGGACCCTCAGTTCAGCAACCTAAATATAGTACTCAACCTTTGTCTACGAGCCAACAGAGTTGCAAATGCACGGTTTCAAACCCTTCAATGAGATTTGACTTTATATTCCCACCTCCTCACTACGGACCTCCTGAACAGCTGCAACAGAGGTTGTAGGAAGCATTTTATCGGAAGTTTGATAATGAACTGCTGGGGAGATGTATGTTCCAGAAGGCCTAATCTATGTTAAGTGCTTAATGTTGAATTTATGGGTCTTTCCAGTTTCCTAGTTTAATCCTGCTAAACCTCTACTGGATGACTGGATGACTGGATGACTGTCAGCTAATGTGCTGTATTGCTGGTTCCCTTCATCTTAGTCAACCTTGCTTGCCTCAGGGCACGTAAATAACCAATCTATATATGAAATTGCTCGTCTTTGTTTCATCTCTTGCAACCAGTTCTTTAGGAATAATCATCTTTTGTTTGAGAAAAGGTATAAATGTTTTCGAAAACTGAAATTCAAGTATAGTTTTGTTCTGTTTCTGGTTAGGCATTAACCTCTTTCCTAATGTCATTACTATTCTGCAACGTGCTAGGTTGCTGGAGCTCCAAATACTACTAAATCAAGTGCCAAGGCTAATGCAAAGGAGAGCAGTAGTGATGATGAGAGTTCAGAGGAAGAATCTGAGGACGAGCCTTCAAAGGGACAAGCAGTTAAGAAGGTTTGGTGTTCGAATCTGAGTCTTGATATTCGATTAGAGTCCCCTGCTTTAGTACTATTTAATGTTTTATCATCGACTTTTTTATTACTTATTGTTTGTTTGTCCTGCATACAGCCTGAGACAGTCTCAACCAAAAGCAGTTCAGAGGAATCATCTTCTGGTGAGGAGGAAGAGTCTTCTGAGGATGACAAAAAAGATTCCAACAAAACACCCAAAAAAAATGTAATGTCCTTTTTTAGATTATAATAATTGTCACTCTATGTCAAACTGTTTGGATATATCTAAATCTTCATTATGCCTATGATTTGTTGTTATAATAGATTTTGATAAAGTACCATTTCACATAAATGCTTAATAGTTATCTCTTAAAAACTTCAGCCGTTAATGAGAAGTTTAATTTACACATATATCTACAAGCCCTCTCACGTGTGGATAAGAATAGACGTGGCTGGAGCATGGTAGCAATGGTAATAATTTCTTTTTTGAACAAGCTGGTTAGGTGTTGGGTTTTTTATCCCGTGACCTTGTGTGTGCTATGATTGTGTTGTTATTAGAGATGATCATGACCCTTTTTCAAGCTATATCTGTTCGTGGTTATTGGGGTGTCTATTTCAAAGAATTCAGTTTGGGAGTTATTGTTTACAAAGTTGGGATGTGTAACATCTGTTTGACTAAGACTATCTCTAAACCCGCTCTACCTTAAGAGTATACAGTAATTTTTTTAGTTACTTATTATTTTATAAAATTGCTATTACTTTCCCTGCTCAAGTACTGTTACCCTTGCCTTCATTTCCCACTCCCTTTCCTCCTACTATATCCTGCCGTTGTGAGTATATCTTCTTGCTCCTTTGTACCCTTTGCGTTCTCTTCGCCCCACTTTTCTCTAGTTTTTGTTTACCTCTTCTCGCTTTGTTACTGTCCTATCAAATTTTCAATCACTGCAGTGGAGATTAAATGTTCAGAGCAAAGAAGTGTCTGAATGTGAGATTTTTTTCGTGTTCCAAACATTGGGTTTGAGCACTTTTAGCATCCATTAAACAAGCACTCAGTGCTCTATCTGTGTGTGATTCCTGCTTTTACTTCTGATTGCTTCACATTTTTACTGGATTTTAAGTATATGTTCTTAAAAGAAAACATGTACGACTACCCATTTCCTTTACCAATCCCTTTATGCTTACCTTCTTATCTGGAAACTCGTAATTATGAGTAGAGGAAGTTTACAATTCAGATGTTCAGACTTCAGATTGTGGATGTGAATTCCCTGGTTGATGTTGGTGTGCTGCATAAATTATTTAGGGGTAATTTAGCTAGGTTAAGTATTCCTTCGGCAATTCAGAGAAGGGGGTTTCGTATCATTTCTGATATGGTAATAACTCATATTTAAAGAAACAACGTAGGCAAGTATAAATGTGACCTCCAAATTCCTATGCAAACAAGCCTTGGATGTCACTGAATAATAAATTACCTTGCAGGCCAGGTATACCTAAACAAGCCTTGTAGAATAATATTCTTATTATTATCATGCCCATTAACGGGCTAATATGGCCTCCAATCCATTGTTCTTTATTTATTTATTTTTAGTGCTTCATTGCTTGATCTCACTTTGGATCTTAATGATTCTCTGATAAGCAGGACACTGGTGCTGACGTAAAGGCAAATGCTGTAAAATCCGTTTGTCTTCTGAAAAGAAGGAGGTGCGTGCTGTTTATTTTATTTTATTTTTATTTCACGACATATATTTGATTTTTGGAGTTGATGGTGGTTTACTAATGAATGTTAATATTGCAGGCCAAGACCCTTCCACTCCTCAGCCTCAAACATTGGGTTCCAAAACTTTGTTTATGAAGAATCTTTCTTACAATATTCAGAGGGCCGATGTGTATGTCTGTCTCACGCTGTTGTTTGTATCACTTTTAAAATTGCACATTATATGATGCATGTTTATCGCAGGGAGAACTTTTTCAAAGGATGTGGTGAAATAGTTGATGTTCGCTTTGCCACACATCCTGATGGTGCTCTTAAGGGCTTTGGCCATGTTGAGTTTGCAACAGTTGAAGCAGCCAAAAAGGTACAGTTTTCTTCCAAAAATGCAATTGTTTCTTCTTCTCACCCATTTTTGTCTGATATCACATGGGTGTTTGCTGTATTCATTCCAGTGCCTAAATTAGCAGTATTTTTGTTGCTTTTAATTGGTTTCTATTTTCTGGGTTTCGGGCTGTGTTTGACTACTTTTCCAACAGGCGCTGGAGGAAAAAATGGTCAAAGTCTTGCAGGTCGTGGCGTGTACCTTGACCTTGCTGCTGAAAGGGGGCGTATACACCGCAGCAGGTATACCTAACCTTTCATATATTATTTGTCAACGTGTTTGGAGTTTGGTAGCCTGTTTGTGTGATTAATTTTGTTTTCATCTTGGGAACTTTCTATCAGGGATGCAAATTCAAGTCAGAAAAAATTTGGTTCCCAAGGAGGTGTGGGGATATTCATTCGAGGCTTCGATAAGAATGCTGGAGAATACGAGGTATGCCCTCTCCCCTTATCACCCTCTATCCTGCCCGAAAAGCGCGTCTCTGCTTAGTATGGAGATTATGTTTTATAAATTCATTGCAGATCAAGGATGCACTGAGAGAGCATTTTTCCTCTTGTGGAGAGATCACAAGAATTTCTGTGCCTACAGATGAAAATGGTTTGAAAGGGTATGTACTTTGTTTTTTCTCAAACCTTCTTTTGTTTGATGAAGAGTACATATATCCTAGTTCCTTGTGGCACTCTATTTAGTATTTTTATTGTAAGTACCCCCCCAAACCCCCACCACCACCACCACTGCATATCATACTTGTTCCTTGTTGGGCACTCTACTAATAGATGTTCACTACATGTGAGTACATGGGTCAATGGGTATATGCACTACAAGTGGTATGCAGTGACATATTATTTAGGGCCATGTGGTAGAATTCTTTTTTTTAAACTCCAGGTCCGTAAACGTTTCTTCTGTGTTTTGGGGGGATGGTGTTGATATTTGATTTGTTGTAAAGTTTGATTCATCATTGGTTGGTGATTTATTTCTTTGTAAAATGACATTATTTTGTTATTTCAGGATGGCATTTATTGATTTCACAAGCAGTGATGCAGTTAACAGTGCTCTGGGGCTTAATCTATCTGAACTGAATGAGTATCCTATAAGCGTGCAAGAAGCAAAACCTAAGGATGATAGTCGTCCTCGTTTCAATGATAGTCGTCCTCGTTTCAATGATAGTCGTCCCTCGTTTCAATGGTGGCGGTCGTTCTGGAGATAATCGTGGTGGCCGTCGCCCTGGAAGTAGTGGGGGCGTGGGCCTCTGAGTGGCACCGGTATGTATTTAATTTACACATTGAATCGGTATATAATTTTAATAATTCTAATTAATTGCTGTTTTTGTCTGACCAAGTGTATTTTTTTTATTTGTTATTTTGGTTAATACACAGGTAAGAAAACCACCTTTGATGACTAATAAATGATGGCAGCAGGAGAGCCACAAGGCAGGCATAGCTAACTTGTCCGTTTATCCAGCAAAACGTCTCGGCTCTGCAACATTTTCTTGCTCTCTTAGATTATTAATATATTATTATGTGTTCTATTTTGAATTTGGAGTTGAAAGTTTATAATTTTTGAGATTAAGTTATTATATGACGACTATTTTTGCTTTTGGGGGAGAGAGTATGTTATTGTTTGATTTTACAGATTTTACTAGATAAAGGAGGGTATAATGTCCTGGTTTTTTGAAGGCTGATAAAAATTGACTTTGGTTTTTATTGCTGTCATAATAAAAGTATTCCTTATTTTGATATGACATCTGTTTTTATCTAACTGTTGGGGATTGGATTTTACATCTTCAATCCTTTTTTTGCGAAATAAAAGCATCTTAGAGTCTATCCATACAAACCAAGAGTGATATGCATTTTCTTTGGAGTGCATCTTATGATTGTTCACCAACCTCAGTCAATTTAGCTCAAAGAGGAGTGGGAGATGCTGTCTGTGTCCTTTTATGTGGAGAATGCGACGAGACAACCTCTCACTGTTTGTTCACAAGTGTCTAATGTCTGGGCAAAGGAATCTATTAGCAAAAGTCCTTCTGTTGTGGATTGGTTAGAATTTCTTTTCACAAAGGTTGATGAAGATACATGCAGAGAGATACTTTATCTTCTTTGGTTTATCACCGAGGTACTTTGTAGCTGGATTCTTGACAAAGAAGCTGTTCCCTTAACTTCTTTGATACAATTGGACAAGGCTTTGGCATTCGAATATAGCTTTTGTTTGGCGTCTTTTGAACCCTCCCAGCCAAACCCTCTACCCGTTTTAAGGAAGAAGCCACCTGTTATAAGCATCAAATGAAATCCTCTGGGTTGGTGCATTTTCAGATGTTATGACGGACAATCAAGGATCGAAAACACAGATTGCAATAATCAAGAATAAACAAGAAATAATAAATCACACAAGAAACAATAATACACGATTTAACGTGGTTTCTGGGAATGTGCCGACTACTCCACAGACAGAAATCGGAGATTATATTATCACTGGAGATTTCTGGAGACTTACGCAATCGTTTCTAGGTTCTCGCAGATGCGTATTTATAGTCACAAAAACCTAATCCTTGCCGCCATAATAACACACTAGCAGATTGACTAAAATACCCCATATGTGATTGCTCAGCTCAACTGACTATCACCAAACGTAACCAAAACTCAACTCCAAAGCTGATTTGGCTGTGCTCAATAGGCTCAGCTGACTCCACTCAGCTGACAAATGGAACTCAGCATAACACCACTTCAGCTGAATTTCCCAGGACACCTCAGTTGACCACCGGATCGGCCGACCTTTCCTTTTTGTGTGAGGAGGCGTAGAGGTCAACTCACCTTTACTACATCAGAAATGCTGACGATGCAGTGCTGCAGTCCTTCGCCTTTTTCTTAGGGACACACAGCTCAGTAGACATGGGAGAGGCATTTGCATTATACCATGGTCTTACCTTCGCTCTAGCTTATGGTTTTCGTCACATTATCATGGAGAGCGATTCCCTTCGGACTAATGACCAAAATAGTAACGACCAACCTTAACCGGCAGAGTACTTGGTCAGAAGCACTATAGTAGAGAGCAAGGTCGTATCCTACGAAGAATCAATCGAGTACCAAAGTCATTTTCATACTTAGTTTAGGTCAATCAAAGTTTGTTCACGGTAATTATCCTACAACGATATTTAAACTAGAGATAAAGAGAGAAAGAAACATAGCTAAATCATGATCCAATTGAATACTTTCGCCATTCTAATCGACTATTTGGGACTGAGAACTACCAACCGACCTTCTTAAGGCTTATATCGACTCGTTCATGGGTGCAAACTCCTAAGATAGTATTAGACGCCATGCAACAACCTAGTACCCTTTGCTCGATTCAACAGTCCACCTTTAAGGATTTAACTGACCGAAACAAGATTAAGAACTAGAGCCGCTTGATTTACACCGACAAACCTCGTTACCCAATCGATCTAAACAACTCAGTCAATTGTAAATAACGATCTTAAAACTCCTTTTCCCACACCCCTTTGCAACATACATTTATAAAAGAATTGTGTGAGTTCATGAACTAGGTGTACAATCTAATTCAAGCATTAAGAACAAGTTTTAAGACATGAATTCATCGATATACCAACAATTAAACACTACCCAATCCCAATTAATCAACTAGAGGGTGATTTCTTCAACTTTCACATGGTTTAACTATGTAGTAAATTAGCTACTCATACAAAGCATGAAATAACAATCAAAGCGAAGATTAAAGCCATAAAAGAGAAAGAGAACTAGAATTAATTACCAAAATCGTAGTACAAGTTGGATTACATCAAACTTCATCCACACCCATGTCACTTGGTGAGAAAGAAGAACACCAAATGCAAAATCCAAGAGAGTTAAGCAAGAAACTAAGCTAGATTAAGTCTAATCTAAGAGAAATTAAAGTAAGAAAGAGTTTAGAGGAGCTAAAAGAGAAGGGGTCGAGCTATACTACAAGCTAGGGTTCTAAGGAGGATGATTAATTGCTGAAAATCTGTGTAAAAATGTATATATAGGTGCCCAAAAACGACCGAATGCGTATTCACTCGAATGCGTACGCATTGCTCAAAATGCCCCAAATCCGTACATTCTGCTCCAGCAACGCGTACACATTCGATTGAATGCGTGCGCATTGCCCTGTCAGCATTGACGGCCTTTAGTAATTTGGCAATAACTTTGCATGTAGAGCTCCGATTTGAGTGATTCAAAGTGTTTTGGAAAGCTCATTCAATTGTCTACAACTTTCATGAAGACCACAATTCCAGAAAATGCTTGTTATCTGGGATCAAATTGCTGAGGAAGTGAATGTATGGTGAAAGCAACAACTATTTTTGATCAATTTCCGTTCCCGGTCTTCGGTTTCGTCTTTCTAAGCCTCGTGCCTTGACTTCCGGGCTCATAACTCACCTAGATCCTGCATCACTACATTCAAACACATACCGAGCATAACTCCGCAAGATAACTAGGGCTCGAAAATGATCAAAATACCGTAAAATGGTGAGGTTTTCCATCTATGTGACGGTTCACCTCAAAGTGAGTGCTCAATGCGATTTTGCCCTATAAACGGTCTCAAACTACCCAAAATAAGCCGAAAGTGTTGTAAACAGGGGTTAAAACATGCACCGGAGCATAGTAAAGTTGACTCTCATCACCATTCAAAGGACCAACTCGGAGACCTTTCTGATGTAGGATGTGTCCTCCTTTCTGCGTGTAGAGAGTTCTCTTCTTTTATCTATTGTCTCCTTTTCTTTTGTGAAGCGCCAAGGAAATGTCCCGGCACATAGATTAAGTGCTAAAGCAAATGCTCGTTCCCCTCTCTAAGAATTGAGCTCTAATCCCCACGGATGTTATGGATGCTTGTATCTCGGGTGTTGCTGAATAAATAAAAATCTTCAAATTCTCTGAAAAAAATGGTAAGGAAGACTTTTCAAAAGAAATATTCAGAAATTGCAATTTGGTTCTGTAAAAGGGTGGATGCTTTACTAAAGCTAAGTTTATAAAGTATAACACTATAATCCAGAGACATAATACACATGACATAAGATATTGAGAATGTAAAACCATTGTACTAAAGCTCATGATACAGATAAAAAAGATTATGAGGAATCTAGAGCTAAAAAAAAGATATACAAAATGCCCTTTGCAGAGAGATAAGAAGAAGGATCTCATTCTCCCTAGGAACTAAGTGACATAATGTGTTAGTGCTTGGTGATGAGCCTTTGTTCATTACTTTATTTTTAATATCTTGGTGGGAAGAAGAATCAAGAAGCTAGATGGTTAAAACTTACCCAGGAAGCTATGTCACCTTTCGATTTCAGTTCTCAGATCATGATGATCAGCTCCAAGAATGAAAGATGTATAAATCAAAGAAACTGGTATTTCGACCATCAAATATTAACTTATGCATCAAAAACTATTCCAATCCCACATGCAATCCTTGGCTGCAAAATCTGAACTCTCTTTTTGATGTTTCTGTTAAATCTCCAGCCGAAAAAGGTTCTGTATCCTTCTGCTTTCTTTATGAAACTATGACAGAGAAGGATGACAATCATGCACTCAGTGCATCCGGCTTTCTCTGCTCGACCCAGCTATAACCGGGACTCTTTGTTACCTGCCTTTCAATCATCATGTTCCTTATGTCATTTGCTTCATCCCACCTTCCCAAAGATGCATACATATTTGCTAAAAGAAGATAAGGAGCAGAATTTCTTTGGTCCAGATTAAACAATTCATCTGCTGCTCTTCTTGCCAAGGTTACATTGGAATGGATTCGACATGAACTAAGCAAAACTTCCCAAACAATAGGGTCATCCTTGTATGGCATCTTCTCAATGAGTACCTCCACCTCACTAAAGCGTCCTGCACGGCCCAAAGAATCAATTATGGAAGTATAATGATCCAAATGTGGTACCACTCCATGTTGACCTTCCATTGAATAAAATATTTGGATCCCTTCATCTACCAACCCAGAATGACTACAAGCAGTCAAAACAGCGACGAATGTTACATCATCTGGTTTAGCGCCTGATTGAAGCATTTGCCAATACAAGGCAACGGCTTCATCTCCATGTCCATTCTTTGCATAGCCATGTAGCATCTCATTCCAAGTAACTGTACTTTTATTTAGCATCACATCAAAAGACTTTCTAGCTCCATCAATATCACCACATTTGCAATACATATCAACCAAAGAACTTCCAACAAAGACATCGTTTGTGTAGCCGTCCTTTATTGTTCGACCATGAACTTGCCTTCCCAGTGGCAAAGAAGGTAATTTCGCAGAACAACTCATTATAGTAGCATAAGAGTACTCGGTTGGATTAATGCCCTTCCTAAGCATCTCTATAAACAAAGAGAATGCTTCTTCGTCCAAACAATTGTAGGATAAACCCGCTACCGCAGAGTTCCAACAAGCAATATCCAATTGATGAAATCCAGCAAATACATGATTTGCGTATGTTATTTGACTACATTTAAAATACATGCTAATAGTTCCACTACTCACATATGGATCAGTGTCAAATGCAGCTTTTATTGAAACAGCATGGGCTTGCTTTCCACTGTCCAGAAGCTCTAATGCTGCACATGAACTAAATATTATTGCATAGGTAGTTCGGTCAGCTGATACATTGTTGACCTGCATTTCTCTAAAAAGCTCTACAGCCTCCCAATGTTTTTCATTTTGCATGTAGCCTGAGAGCATGGCATTCCATGAGCTTAAGCTTGGGGATTCCATCTTATCGAATATCGAACGTGCAGTTTCAACGTCCTCACACTTAATACAGGCCACAAGGACATTAATATAGGTAACATCATCTGCTTGAAAACCACAATCTTCCATCATTTTCAAGTATTGAAAGGCTCTTCCTATTCTATGCATTTGTCCAAACCCACCGATCATAATGTTCCATGAAACAACACTAACGTCAGACAAGCTTGTGAACACCATTTCTGCACTCTTCATGTCCCCGTTTTTAGCATACATATCAAGCAATGAATTGTCCACATGAAGATTTCCTTTAAACCCCATTTTTGTCACAAGTCCATGAATTTGTTTACCATGCATGTTACGTTGCTCCAAATCATCCTCTCTAACGAGTTCAAGTTTTCCACAAGCAACTTTTGCACAAATGGTCAATATGGTAGAAATTGAAATGGAATCAATCCTAGTCCCAGTCCTAATCATCAGTCTGAATACATCCCATGCTTCCTGTACACGATCAGTCTTGGCCAATTTCCCCATCAATGCTGTATAAGACACCTCATTGGGCTCCACCAAGTCTTCAAAAGCATTAAGTACTTCATCAGCACATCCGCATTTAGCATACATACCTACGAAAGCATTTCCAACGTAAATGTTCTTATCCAGCCCGAGTTTGGTAGCAAGGACATGGCAATCTCTACCATAATTCCCATCCTCCAAATTACCACTAGCCCTTAAAACGCTGGCAAAAGTAAAACTAGTAGGCAAGAAACCTTCCAATCTCATCACCCGATAAAACTCCAAAGCTGTTCTTTCAAAACCATTCTGCACCAACGAACTAATCATAGTGTTCCAAGATACGCTATTTCTCTCAGACATTTGAAGAAACAAGTCGAGTGCATCGTTTATTTGGTTTTCTTTGCAATACGCACTTAACATGGCATGCCAAGAGTATATATTACGAAGGGGCATTCTATCGAACATACGGCGTGCGTTTACAAATTGACCACATTTGGAATACATCTCAATCAGGCGATTTGACATGTAAGTATCTTCAAAAAGACCAAAACGAAGAACAAGAGCATGCAAGATCTTGCCAGCTCCGTATGCTTTTTTATCTATGCAGGTTTGCAAAAGCCTTGCTAACTCAGATGAAGGGATCATGTTTTTTAAGTGACTTGTGCAAAAAATACCTTCAAACGGAGCTACCTATTCACAAATGAAGGTTGGATGCCTCCAGTCCAAATGAAAATGAAGTGGTTGAGCAAAGCTGCAATTATTTAAATAGCCGTTTGAATAGGTGATATACCATATGCCTTGAAGAAAGAAATCAATGGAAGCTTGAGTGAAGATAGACAGAAAGCCAGAAGCACAACCATATCTTGTAGCTTGAAATGTTACTTTGAGTTCTGGAGAAAGTTGCAATTTTCAATGGGCATGTGCGTGTGACTGTGAATGGAAGGGTTAGAGCAATTGTACTGAGCCACTGACCAAATAACTAGAACCTTGGTTGATGGAACGTGAAATGGGATGAAATAAAATTCATCCATTAACACATTTGGAATAAAAAAAAAAAAATAATATACAAATTTCATAATCGGTGACCCAGAAAATGATAAGTAATGGCGTAATGGGTTGGGTTGGGTTGGGTTAGAGAGTGTGATAGAGTATTGTGCGTGATGTAGGATAGTTGAAAGGGCTAGAGTTAAGGAGAAGTTATTGTGTGATGAGGGAATTTGAGGTGAAGTGGCCGAGGTGAAAAACAATCGAGCCATGCGATTTAAATACTGAGAATAAAACCCATGTGATGCAGGAAAGTCTGCACACGGTGTCCGTATGGAGACACCACACAATAACTTCCTAGAGTTAAGTGGGGTGAGGTAGCCCTACACCACCTCGCCATCCTACCATACCCATGCTACTCTACTTTTTCCACCACTACCATACATATAATACTCAACTTTACCCACCAATTTTAATCTACCACCCACCCTACTTTACCCATCATTTCTAATCTATCTCCCACCCCATCCCTCCCCTCATCACACCCCCAACTTACCTTAATGATATACCTTACCTAACCTACAGATCTATTCACTCTATCAATAACTGAGTCGGATTCGTGTATCCTAAGGCTTTCCATAGCTTACAATGAAAATAAATGCAAGAAGAAGGACGCCACCCCACCTTACCCAATCCACCATCTTACCCTAACCAATATTACCCGTCACCTACCATCCCACACAACACACATCGCCGTACCATACCTCACTGTATCACTTTTGCCTCTCCGCCCATCTTCACTTATCCTATCCTACCACACAACCTACTCAAGCCAAAAGACTCGATATGAAAGAATTTTAGAATTTTCTTGATGCGAATGAGCGTCTTCCACTTTATACCCGCCGAAAAAAAAAGAATAGTGTAGAATTACATATTGTCTAAAAAATAAAAAATAATGAAATTAAATTAACTGCTCCTTAATCCTTTTAAAAAAGGAATAAACATAAATTAAATCTAAATAAAACATTTTCACAACAAATTTGTACAACACACTTATACACTATTGATAATTATAAGATTTATATTTGTTTAGGGTGAATTTATAGTGTTTTTAACGATATGTTTTATATCAATTTCCTCCATATGTGGATGTTTTTCATAGAAATCGAGCTTTATAATTGAAGTATTGAGCAAGTGGTGTTTTCAATAGTTAAATTGCAAAACGTAACGAATTATGTGCTTAAATTGTGATTTTATATTATTTTGGAGTTATGATACGTTTTGGTATGTTTTATTTATCTTTTAGATACATGTTCTCGAGCTAAGAGGATTAGAAGAGGTTGCATTCGGATTTTCTCGATGAAGAGAAGAGATAGGGATGAAGGAAAGGATAAAGATGAAGAAATCGACTTCCAGGCATGATGGACGTTCGTTCATGTCCCGTCCACTATGGACGGGCGTCCATTAAATCAATCGGCGTCCAGTGAGAAGAAATCGAAATGAGAGAGTTTGGGCGTTGTATGGACGAGCGGCGTCGCCTAGCGTCCAGCGGTTGGGCGGGCGTCCAGTGTTTGGACGGGCGTCCGTCCGCCGACTTAGCCCTGGCCGACTTAAAACTCTATAAAAGCAAATGCGCCAACCCTAAAAGATATCAAAAATTCTTCATACACCAAATACTACTCAGCAGCCGCACTTCTGAGGGTTCCAAGGCCGGTCACCCGAGCCTTGTGCTCGGGTGATCCGGGTTAGATTAGGATGTTTTATTTTCGTTTGTTGATTCATGGAGATCATCCATTGTACCAAACTATGTGAGTTTATCTTTTAATTTATTCAATCCTTTGTTTATTTTCGTGATCTTTGATTTGTTTTGTATCTTTCTATGATTTATGATGCTATTGTGTGACTAGATCGAGAGATTGGTTGCTAATTGTTGTCTAACGTAGATGAGAATCGTTGTTAGGCTAGATCACCATAGGAAGATAGGATCTTTAATCGTTAATTCGTGACAAATTAATTGGTTAATTATCTAGGTTGCTAGATTCTAAAATACGAGAGTTAACTTGAATCTACACCTTCGTTTTGTATGAAATTGGTCTCAACATTCGAGAGAGAGAGATCGATAATTGAATTCACTAAGAGATTAGGAATTCATAGCTTGAGAAACGGATTCACTAAGGAATTAGGAGTTCGTATCTCGTGTAAAGGTGAAACCACAATATCGAATTAAAATCATGAGATGAACTTGGATTGAAATCACTTGGTTTGTATATTGTTTGATTCCATGTATCCTTGTTTTATGTTTTGTTTCTCTATCATTTGTTATAGCTTAGATTTATTTCATCTGTTCTATGTGTTTATATGTTTGTTCGTTCGTTTATTTGTTTTCATAAGTAACAATTGAAAGGAATTAATAAAACTAGATTCAACAACCCAATTCCCTGTGGATCGACCCCTTACTTATCCCGCTTTACTAGCAATTACCCGGTATTCGGCCGGTTAGGAGTTAGTTTTGCATATAGGTTAGAGTTTATAAATTGTTTTTGTTTAATGATGCAAAACCATCCAAACAATATTAATCAATAAATCATACACCATTGGTCATTATATTTCTCTATTATTGGGCAAAAAATGGGTTTATAGCTATATCCAAATCCTTTTTATTGATCACTTATTTTTCCTTTGTTGGTTGGTCTCTTTGTTTTCCCGAAGAAAATGATATTAATATATATTATCAAAAAAATGTATATCAAGCGTACTATATAAAATATCGAGCCCACAAAACGATATTACCAGCCTACCAAAAAGCTCACATATTGTGAGCCATTTCAAGAGAATTTGTACGTGCTAGAATACTAGAAACAACACGTATAGATTCTCTTGTAATGACTCACAATACGTGCTAGAATACTAGAAACAATCCCTAAAAAAAAAAAAAAGAATACTAGAAACAAAAAAATCTAACTTCTGGCAAAAACATCAAAGTTCCTGATATGCCAAGCCAGTAAAGGAGCCTTCGGATTCAGGTTGGGCCTCCATATAGACCCAATAACGAATAGAGTCCCTGGCCCAATCAGTTTGCATCCACGTAAGACGAGCTGGGCCAGAACAATCCAACCCGCCGAACCATTACGATCCTCATCATTGGCTGAGCAGCGGGCGCCGATACCAAAGCCTTCATACGCCATCTACCAGGCGAGGCAAAACATTGGGGCCGAGTCGATCGCCCTCAACTCGCATGACCGCTTAATTTGGCAGCAAAGTCACAAGTTACATGTGAAGTGTCCGCAATAGCCGAGATGCATACCAGCTCGCACATCAAGAGCCCGACTCGCATCTTTATATTTACGAACTGCATGTACTCTTTATTCCAGCCATGTAACCACCGACTATGTAAGCCCTATAAATAAGCGGCGGCATTTACCACTTCAAAGGGAGACCTAATAGAAAAAGCAGGTCAAACTCTGTCAATTTGTTGACACATACATTCTCTCTTGCATGCATATTGTTCTTGCAAATCTTCATACATATTCCTTGGCCCTTTTAGTTCCTCCCTACTTCATCTATAGCTTCAACAAAATTTCTTTGGCAGTACTACATTGTGAAACATAATCTTGCCTCATCCCATTTTCCGTCTTGTCTTAGGTATAAGTTCAACAACACCACTAGTAATCTTGGTCTTCATTGGGATGAAAGGTCCATCTTCAATGACGACATACCATAAATCAGTGTCCAGAGATCCATGATGTAATCTAATGGCCTACCTAGAAGCTTCTTTTAAACCAGTAACCGAATACCCAACTCCTACGACCACCATAGGTAGACACAAGATAACATTATTAAATAGAAAGGAAAAAAAAAACATTCATAATAACATAAATACCAATGTCCGGTTCACCGGGTTCTACCACAATAGAGCACATGCAATGTATATCAATAAGCGATATATTATGGATAAAAAATAAAATCATGAAACAATGCCGTAAACATACAGTAGCAGTAGCAGGGGTGAATGTGAATAATATCAAGCGTATCTGTTCCGTTATATATGATGGCGAAGGGACATCAAACTCCCTATATATTTTTACCGTTATTTCAGTCTGTGATCATACCATTCCTATTCCTATTCATGTTTTGTGAACCCGCATATATCGCTCGAGGCTGAGGCTTATCACTCCTTATAGAAGGAAAGACATAGGCGGCTGGAGCTTCAAAACCGCATGTACATAAATACTATAGGGTATCCCTTGCCCGAAGATATTTATGAATGAATCCATTATTGAAACCCAATTCCAAACGAAGCTTAGGATAGAGAAAACACTTCATTCGGACAAGGTATCAAACGATTCCATTGTATCTATACATCACCAGATTAGGGGCTCGTTTTGGATCCAGATGGAACACCTTTTATCAAATGGAACGGGGGACTCACTGTAGCCTGCCTTATAGAAGGCTTATGGTTATGGATGCAATTTATAAAATGGATTTAGAACTTGACAAGGAAGGAATAAAAAAATTAAGACAATTATTCAACGAGGCATGGTGATTGAAGAGCGAGGAGTCCGGTGGAAGTAACCAATGACAAGTACGAGGTA
The DNA here is from genome assembly GCA_026214975.1 of Gentiana macrophylla. Classification (NCBI taxonomy): domain Eukaryota; kingdom Viridiplantae; phylum Streptophyta; class Magnoliopsida; order Gentianales; family Gentianaceae; genus Gentiana; species Gentiana macrophylla. The sequence continues at coordinate 30,825,555 of CM047813.1, forward strand.
TCATCAAGACCTTATTTGACCGACCCTGCGCATAGTGCTAATGGGAGGTGCCTCTCTCTTCCTATTCTAAAAAAGTCTTGGCTTAACAAAAATTACCATCGTATCGCGCGCGCATCTTCCACTTCTGCCAACCCCAACTCTAACTGGGCTGTGCATTCCTTTTGACTCGCCTAATTTTAGAACAAGTTCGGTTCGGCGGTTTTTTCTCATTTTAAAACCAAACCATTTTATATGGTTTCCGATTTTCGAAACCAAACTAGAACGGTTTTAAGGCGTTAACCATTTGTTCGGTCTGGTTCGGTTCGACTTGGTTCTGGTTTTTTACGGTTTTCTTTAACAATTAAAATTATTAATAGAAAATCACAAAAATTGTCTGGTAACAACAAATGATAATACATGTAATACGTTAATACTATTATGTCAATAAATCCAATGAGACGATTTAACAAATGTTTTATATTTAACTAACATCCACTTTTTTTTTTGGTGTGGAAAGAACTAGCAATATACCTACGCGAATCTTAAAGTTCAAAAAACAAACCATTCTTCAACACAACAAACTAGACATCTACCATTGTACTCCCAAGTTTGGGACAATCAAGAGAATCAAAGAGTCATCTATTACCCATTTCACTTCATCAATTAATCATCAAATTTAAAAAATACTAATAATGAACTAACCGTTATGTTATTTAATAACATAATAATCGGGAGAATCAAAGAGTCATCTATTACCCAAGTATTTAAAACAAAATGATATTTTTTTCAAATATATCATTTATTGGATACATTGATATTTGATAAATGTGTTTCACGGCGTCTCTATGATTATTGGTGTTAATGAAATGCATAAATGTTAATGAAGCATCTAAATATATGAAATCAGATGTAGATATTATACAGAAAACCTAATTTATATGTAAATACCTACGTGGAGTAGGTCCACATAGATATGATATGTAAATATCTATGTAATCCGAGGCCTGTTCTATTAAAAAATTTCGGGGGCTCGTCAACAAGGCCGATTTGCTAGAACTACCATGACGATACATGGTATCACCTCGACTAGGGCCTCGTTATCTTCATCTTGCAATGAGCCATAGCGAGAAAGTGGAAAATCCGAGTGAGGCGGGGTGGGGGAGTGAGCGGGAATCGTCGGTTCGACATCCGCAGTACGTCCTTCGGACGGCTGTGCCGGAGTAGCCTCGAGCCGGGAAGAGCTCCCACCTCCAGTACTAGGTGTTGTCCTCTTCTCGAGTGGCGGGGGTAATGTACCCTTCGGTTTGGGGACCTGAGTCGGATCATTGATAAGGGAGAAATTTCCCATTGCAAAAAGGAAAGAAAGAAAAAACAAACAAGGTTAATATCACCAATAATGCTAAGTCATGGTTCTCGACAGAAATAGAAAACAACAACAGAAAAATATCCTACATGTTTCTTGGTCTACTGCATGGAGTGTCGAGTAGGGCATCGAGCCCACATTCTCCAATCTAGCCAACTCGTACAGAAGGCTCAGATCTCGGGTGGGTACCTCGAAACCGAGGTTATCCATCGTATGGGCCTCTCGAGGGACGGAAGCATCACCCAGTTTATCCGTCTTCTTACCCCTCGACCTCCATTGCCCTATGTAGGGGTTGTCCGAGCCGTGATGAAGGAAGAAGAATCGCGGTTTCCAGTCACCGTGTGATGAAGGCCCCTTGGACACAAATTCGTGTCGGTTTGCCCTCTGTTGGAAGGTATACCACATTTTATCTGGCATACCCGTAATCTTGTAGTAATAGCGGAAGAGGGGGACCGAGAAGAAAACTCCTGCCACTCGACATGCAACTACAAACCCCATTAGGATCCTGATAGCATTGGGGGCTAATTGAGATACGCTTATCTCATAATGATTCAGAATTGCTGTGACGGCCGGGTACAATGGGAATCTCAACCCACTTGAAAGTTGGGCCTCGTAGACTGAGCAGAACCCTTCTAGGGGCTCATCTGCGTATTGGTGTTGCCCCGATGGAAGTCGAATTTCAAATTGAGGCCCCACAATACCAAATTTGCGGCAGATTCTGGTAGCATCATCTAAGGAAAGGGCTGTGAGACAGCCTTTTAGGCCTTTTCCATTCATCCTAGTGACTAATTTCTTAGGTTTACTAGGGACAGAAGGGGACGGGCTTACAGATTCGCCGGAGAGTGGCTGGAGAGGATGATCAGAGTGGGTGGCTGACGAATCTTGACTGTTAGAAGGCGATTCACTACCCCTATCAGATTCAGTTGTACTACTTGACATGGGTAAATACAGAAAGAGGAAGGAGAACACAAGAAAATGCTTACTTGGTGTTTTGAGATTATGAAGATGAAATGGCAGAATGAACTCTTCTCCAACTTTGTCTCTCCTTTTATGCTTGCGAAGATTGTGAAATGATTTGAAGAGACGTGATTTGAGGGGGTTATAACCCCCCACAAATCGCGAAAATCAAGGTAATGGCGTTATGGTTAACACGAAATGATGCCTCGTTCCTTGTGTTGAAAATACAGCTTTAGTGCGCTATGACGTCATGCTGCGATTGGCTAGGGTTATAAGTGGCGGGATTTTTCCCGCCCAAACAATGGCCCAACTCGAAGACAATTCAAAGGGCAGATTTGACCTCGGAAGACGGGAGTCGCCTCTCTCAAGTCTGAGGGGCTTATGACGATACATGGTTTCACCCCTCCACGTGTCGTCTTCCAGTTGGTCTCCATGATATGTAAGAGTCAAGGTCTGCATGTCGATGCCCGGACTCGGGGCTACGATGATCGATACCCAAGCAGTGTAGGACGAGAGCCCCATCTCGACAACCGTAAGTCGATCGAGTCGGTTTAGAGGACAGAGTCCGCACCAACTACGAAGGCCCATTATCTGATAACTTGGGCAAGGGGCAAGGCCCATTAAGGTTAAATATGACAATAGCCTAAACCGACCTAATATTAGGGTTAGGGTGTGCATTATCATTATAAATACCATGTTCCAGGAACTACGTAAGGCTTGATTCCTGGACAAATACAAGATACGTAGGCAATCTAAGACAAGCTCTTAGACTCAGCCGCAAATATTAAAATCTACAACACGTTCTTAAGGCATTAGGGTTTTGAGAATTAATCATTAGATTCATTCAGGCTCGGATTAATTAGGTGACATTATTTGTCATCGTCATACCATTCCATGGCCCACATTTCACATGGTCCAGCTCTGTACATAATACTCATGCGATTGAACAGTGGTTGGATCAAGCTTTGTCCAGCTCTAGGTGGTGGCATTAATATTGTAGCTCCTTTGTGGACCATCTACCTCATGTGCATTCCGATCACCACCTCATCCTTCTAGCTCTAGATAGTATACTTGTCATAGACTATATTGATAAGTCCTTTTGATTCCAAGCTTGTTGGATGATACACAATGACTTTTATAATGTTCTTCTTAATGTTTGGAATGTTACCGGCAATAATTTAAAGGGGTTTTTTGATACTTGTGCTTTAAATGCCAAAGAATGGAATAAAAGGGTCTTCGGGAATGTATTCTATCAGAAGAAGAAATGTAAGCTAGAATTGAGGGAATCCAACATTCTCTCTCAAAAGATCCTTCGGGTTTCTCGAGTAAGGTGAACAAATAATTACAGTGTGATTACGAAGACATTCTATCTCAAGAAGAAATTTATTGGCACCGGAAATCGAGTCAAGGAGAGATTTACAGAACATGATCGGTTCGCCGTCTTCTTCTCATTGAAGTGCAACAACCCGAAGAAGGAATGACTGTTGTATCTTGGGAGACGATTTCCGTTACCGTGTGCACATAATTGGAGCAAAAACGTCTTAAGGACAGAGTGCTACACCCGCCTCAGTCAATAAGATTTCTGTCCTATTTTTTGCTTTCGTTTTTGTTTGAATTGCGTGTTAAACAGCATGCTAGATTGATTAATTTCCCAACAATCTTCAGACGTTTTTAAATTTGTGTCGGTATGTTTCACCAATCACTTCCGTGCATCAGATTAATGATCTGTGCATTAAAATTGATGTTCATACGTGAATACGCCGGGATACTACGTAACTCTGCAATCAAAATTTTGACATTTTGCGTTAAAATTTTCTTCCGTTCTGTTTATGCAAGGGAGCATTTATTCGTACCCCGGTCAATCTACCACTGCACCCCATTAATATGAAAAAGATGAAATTTATTTGTTGCACCACACCAAATATTTAATAGTTTCTCAATTTACCTTTATACCCCTAAAGTTAAAAAAAAAACACTATTGCCAAACTTTTTTAACTACCCACAGATTCTAATATTATCATTTCCTCCTCCAAAACTTTTGAATTAACAAAACACCCACAACCCATAAAAAACCGTCCTCCCTCCTACACTTTCCCCCTTCCTCTTCTTCTTCAACTTCACCTTCATAACTTCACCTTCTTCGATTTTTCTTTCTTCATCCATAAGATATTCAATCTCTAAAAAGTAAAAACACATATTTTCCATCTTTTCTCCCATTGATTAACAAACCCTAATTATTTCCTCTCCTACCGCCACAAATGGCTACACCGCCCCATAAACAAATAGCAAAAATTACAGCAAAAGAAGATTTTATCCATTAAACCAGAAATCTTGGTACAGTCATTTTTTCGTCAAGGCCATCTTTTCCCATACATAGAGTTATGCAAACGCTTGTCATCTTATCACAATTACAAACCTATACTTATACTCCCCTACAATCTCTCTGCCGTTCACTCCGCCACCCTTTTCTCGAAGTAATCGATATACCCAACCCACCACCGCCGCCAGAACGTATGGGCGAGGGAGTTCGACCCGAACCCAAATCTGGGTCGAACTATTTCACAATCAGCCGCACAAGAAATTGAGTGAAGGGATTGAATATTTTCTAGATGAGAGTGGTGACCCAACTCGTGTTTTACGTAATTGATGTGATGATGAGCAGGAGCAAATAGTTTTTCAAGAAATTGGGGTTGCCCATAGTTTCTTTTTTTTATTACTGGTGTTTGTAGCTCTACTATTAATTATGCAGGTTGGGTTGCAAAAGTGGAGGAAATGAAACCAGGTCAGACCCTAATATTTGATAGATTACCCACCAATATGGCAACCATGAGCTGTTCGGAGGTGGTGGAGATGGTGAAAATGGGTGGTGGAGATGGTGATTGTATTCATTTATTATTATGGAAGTGTTGGACTAAATTGTGTTTTAAAAGATTGGTGTGTAAATAGTTAAAAAGGTGGGGTAAGGTAGAAAATTGGGTGTAAATAAATACCAAAAAAATTAAAAATTCAGTGTGGTGCAAATGTAGATTTGAATTTTAAGTGGGGTGTGGGATGTAGAGTGGTACAGCAGTAGATTGAATGTGGTGCGAATAAAGGACCCCTTATGCAATAAGCATAATCAGACTTATCAGACTTTTCCATGTCAGTTCGCATGAATGCCTGTTTCATAAAATTGGATAATGGTGTGCCAACAGAAACTAATGCCTTATGTTTTCATTTGTAATTTTTGTGTTAGAGAAGAAGCGGAATAGTTGTGTCTCGTTGTAATTAAAGAAGTTAATAAACTTACAAATAATTTTTGCTGACACAACTGTTAACTGAAGTGGTACTTTATGAAAAGTTACCACATTGAAATTCAGTATTTGTTGCGGGGGTGGTTATTGTGTAGTGTCTCCACACGGTACGGAGACACCGTGTGGCAGACTCCATACCACACAGTTTTATTCTGTATTTAAACTGTGTGGTTCTGATCGTTTCACCCGTCACTTCACCTCAAAATCTCTCACCACACAATAACTTCCCTTGTTGCGGTGGTTTCGTCAAAGAAAAGAAAAATAAAATAAACTTTAAAAAAAAAAAAAAAATGATGGTAAAGATGAGATTATATATATCTCTTCATTTGAACAAATTTGGATACACATTGATTGCTTTACTGTCTTTAATGCGTATATTAATGCTATGTGTTCCAAGTGCTATATATTCTCCTTATATGGATCACAATAAAGTGGTTTGGGATTTGAACAAAATGTATTGTATGCATACTCTTTGAATATTAAAGAAATGTCAATTGTGTATATTACTCTAATGTCCGTTTTGATATTTGCTTCAAGTTTATGAAAATCTGAATATTTGAGTGAGCTGACTTTGTTAGCAGCAAGCGTGTATATTTGCACTTTTATGTGTTGAATCATGTGGCTAAGTTATCGTTTCTAACGATAGAAAATGATATATAGCATTTGGATATGATTAACAGTAATATCTGTGATTTAAAGTTGTGTAAAAGAAGAGTATTTAGTTACTTTCATCGATAATAGCACAATATACTGTTATGTTTATCTGCCGGAAAGCAAAGATGAGACCCATAGATAAAACTGACATTGAGAATCCACTTGGGAAACGAATTGAGATAATTTGAGTGACTGAAATGGAAAGTATGATGGAGCATTTAATGAGTTTTGTTAAGGCGCCAACATCATTCATCAAACCAATCCTTCATACACTCCATAGTCGAGTGGTGTTGCTAAAATGCAAGAACACTGTAAGAATTGATGAGCGCTATGTTGATCAATTTAGATTTATCTAGAAGCCTACGAATAAATTCCTGAAAGATTGCATATTTTGGATATGCAAATAACAGTAGTGGCTAACTGTTTTTGGTACACAAATCAGACATTCCTGATGCATATTAAAATTTAATCACTGATGAATGGAATGTTGTATTTATTGATGAGATCTTTCCTTGTAAAGACAATGAGAAAGAAGATTCAAGTTCAATCTATAGCCCTTGACCGGATGTTAAGGTACTTGAAGTTTACAATGAACCTCAGAATACAGTGTACAAGATATCCAAGAGTATTGGAAAAGATACTGTGATACAAAATGGATATCTGACTGTAAAGACTCAAAATCCACTAGTGGATACGTATTCACTATTGGTGGTGGTGTAGTGTCCTGGAAGTCCACGAGACAGACATGCATAGCTCATTTCATGATGAAATCTGAGTTTATAGCATTGGATTAGCGTGGAGAAGAAGCTGAATGGCTTAGAAATATCCTTGAGGATATTCCATGTTGCTTTAAGTAGTGGGTTTTGCTATTAGCATACACTGTGATAATCAGTGGCTATAGGAAGGGCACAAAGTTGTATGTATAATGGTAAGTCTAGATATTTACTTCGTAGACACAATACCATTAAATAATTGATCTCTAATGGTTTGATTTCCTCGATTGTATAAAGTCGAAGGAGAATCTTGCGGATCCGTTTATTTTAAAAAAAAAGGTTTAGCTAGAGATCATGTGTCAATTTTTGACAAACGGGATGGGACTTAAGCCTATTTCGCATGTTCCCTTATAATGGTAACCCAACCATAGTGACTGAAAATCCCAAGATCATGGTTCAAAAAGGACAACTAAGTTATGAGGAACAGTTAGCACTTACCCATTCTGTTAAAAAAAAAAGTGCTTTCTGTGATTTTGTTAGGTTAAGCATTAAGCTTTTAATGATTCCCATATCTTGGTCAAAGCCAAGTGGGGTATTGCCGAGTACTCTTTATAGGAGGTCACCTATGTAAGTGGAAGTGGGGCCGCTGCTGTGAGAATTTGAGAGCTGAATTCTCTAACACACTTTCTGAAACCAATGTGTTCCAGGGCCAAAACGGACACAACCATGAGAACCTCGAGAATGTTAGGAGATCTGTTGTGTAGGTATCATTGTCTAGGCATGCACCAAAGCCTGAGCAGTTCAAGACCTAGTTCACTGCTCAGCCGAGTATGTCCGATGGTACTCTACTACGGAAGGTTCAAGGCAGCAAACCACCTCGCCCGATGCAACATATTTCCGCATGTAATCTCTTCAGAGTCTGTATTGCACTTGTTTTAATTTACATTCATGTGGGGGATTGTTGGAGAATTTTGAATAATAATTAATAATGGAGGGAAAATTCGAATGGACATCTGACAACTTAGTTACATCGGTTCGGTGAAAGGTTGCAACCACAGAAAGATTGCACCTGTTCGGTTGAATCACTTTTTGAAAGGATGCAACCCTTAGTACATAAACTCCATTTTCTCCTATAAAATCATAGCACACAAGTGAAAATGGGCTGTAATTTTTCATAAGAAATTCATTCTTTTAAAAGTCTGGCTTCTTATGTTTTTAATGAAATCTAAAAATAAACCTTGCATAGATTTTTGAGTCAATGAGAGATTTACATAACAGGATTGGTTTATCGTCTTCTTCTCATTGAAGTGCAACAACCCGAAGAAGGAATGACTGTTGTATCTTGGGAAACGATTGCCGTTACCGTGTGCACATAATCGGGCAAAACGTCTTAAAGGCAGTCTTCACTTCGCCTCGATCAATAAGTTTTACATCTCTATTTTTGCTTTCGTTTTTGTTTGAATTACGTATTAAACAAATCTTTAGATTGATTAATTTCCCAACAATCTATCACTATCTTCATAAGATAGAAGGCATTCAATACGTCTTTAGTCTAAGAATCTATTAATGTCCTATTTAATAGAACCTTTTGACGTAAATTGAGATCTCATCAACTATAATCACTTATTATGATTTCTATCACAGTTTGGCATTAGAGACGTTATATATACAATATCACAATTGGTCCGTTAGATGAACAAATATATAATAACAGAAAACTATTCTAAAATACGTGTTCATAGACATCGCTTCCAAATCGAGTAATTTATTTGACTTTTCTAATCAAATCGCTACAAAAAGTTCATTAACCACTAAGTCATACATCTAACACTATAGTGATAAGAAGTACGGGCATAATAGAGGTTTTTTTTTTTTTTTTCTGGAGTAAGTTTATATCATAGTTCGAGTCGCTTCTCCGGCCACTTCACTTCATATAAAGTCTCGTGCAAAAATTTCGCTAATAATAAAATGTGTAATCCTGTCATAGCAAAGGTTTCACTTGACACTTCAATATATATAAAATCAGTAGTTTTATGGTGGTTAAGAATCACCATTTCATACTTATGTATCGAATAGAAATTCTTAAAATAGGGGCAAAGTCGTAAATATATGGCATTTATATTTTACACGGTTGGACCTCATATGATTTTTTAAATTTCTATTGATTCTGGATCACCAAATCATATTTGATTCAGGACCACCATAAAATTTGCCAAAATCGGTGGTCTCCCTCAATTACTCTAAACACAGCACGCGAATCACCGTATTTTTCACAGAAAATGGCAGTTGTTATAATCGATGGGTCAACACTACGCGACTTCGTCAACGACGAGTCCGAGTTCAACAGATCGGTTACCGAAAGGTTCAAGATCTTAGATCTCAACAACGACGGTGTTCTCTCCAACTCGGAGTTGAGAAAATCCTTCGAATCGCTCCGGCTAATCGAAACTCACTTCGGATCCGACGTATCCATGACGGCCGATGATCTGACGAAGCTATACGATTCGATTTTCGACAAGTTCGATTATGACCACAGTGGAACTGTGGATCTGGAAGAGTTTAAGAATGAGATGAGGAAGATCATGTTAGCTATAGCTGATGGACTCGGGTCAAACCCGATTCAGATGGCGCTTGAAGATGATGATGGTGGTAACTTTCTCAAGCAGGCTGCTGATCTTGAAGCTTCCAAGGCATCGTCTAGATAAATTATTTTGATTTTCTTTTAGTAAAAATATAAGGGTAAGTAATCAATAAGGTTTAATTTTGGCGCTTATCTTCCATTTTGTTATATGAAAGTTGTGTAATATTATGCAAATAATGTTGGCTTCCTTTATTTGTGGTACATGTTCATCGCACTAAACTGATTTTCTGAAAGTCAGTTTTGGAGTGAAAAATCGATTTTTCCTATGTGTATTATGAGAATCTGATCATGAGAAAGTCCGTAAATCGATTTTTCGTATGTTTATTATGAGAATCTGATCATGATAAAGTCGGTATTTAGCTTCGGAATCGAATTTTACAATATTAAGTATTTGAAATCGGTGTGTTGCGGCGATGGAAGTGGTTGAAGAAAACCAGGATAGTACACGGAAACTGTTACGTCCTGTTCCGGAAACCGAGTCCTTATTCAGGAAATAGAACGTTCAGCACGTGACATTTAGAGAAAACTCCTCTCAGGGTTTTACAACATACCACTCATTCAGAAATTAACTGCTGTCAAACTACTACATGTTGCCCACAAATGTCCATATTTTGCCTTGCTCACTGATTAAGAAATCAATTAATGTGTAATATTTTAAGTACTAATGAACATATGTACCCCCGTCACATAATAAAAACCTTTTTTGTAATGTAAATGCACATACAAACATTAAATACTAACATATGGGTATATTTGAAAAAAATGCATTAAATGATGTTTGGTTTTGTAAATGAACATTTTTTATGGGACAACATATTTTCTAAAAGTGGACATTTATTATGAGACGGGTGTAGTTGAATCCCAAATGAACATCTATGTCTGAACAGAAAGGAACAATTGTAACAACCGGCAACAATGTCTTATTCGAAACTACTAAAACAATAAACTAGAACATAAACTTCATAAGCTCCACTCTTAAGCATGATCTTCAAAATCTTTTTCAAAATCATCACGAACCTACATATCTTCTTATTCCAAAAGAGGAGTAAGCTCATTCATAAGCTTAATAAAGAGAAAGAATATCAAATGTGAGATTCATGATTGTCATAAGCCGGGAGGCTCGGCATGAATCTACTTTATCCAATTTCACAAATAATTTAGAATAATACTTTTAACATACAGTATGAGGAAAACCACCTTGGAGTACATAATCAATGTATAAGAAACATGTCTATTTACTGTATCACTCTATCTTGCATATACTTGTTTAGTTATATTAACTACTTACTTACTTTCTTAACATATTCATGTCCTTGTCTTTCCTATCCGTGATTCTTGTCCACTGGCTTTAAGGCACATGATACAGCTCGGTTAGCACAACTAACTACACCTCCAACATGGGACTTACTGATGCCCAAAGTACAATTATAAGCACACAGCCTTAAGAACGGCTTGGCTAATATAGCTAGTCACACTTTCTGACATGGGTTTTAACTGTGCCCAAGGTACCCCGTCTATTCGTGCTTATTAACGAATACCATGCTAAGTAGATTCGATAATATGTAAAGCAAATAAGAGCACGTAAAGCACATAAATCTGTATTAAATTCCATGTCTAACCTATGGGAAACATGCAAAGTCCATAACAACATCATACTACCACCCTATCTCCACTAAGCATGTGAAAACAAAGCCCAGAAAATCATCCATAAACCTAGATAACATTCTGAAAGCACAGTTGACCTCACAAAACAACCAGAAAGCATATCTGAGGCTTTTCTTGGACGCTTAACCGAGAGATGCCCTCGGTTCAGCGATATAGTGAATCCCAGATTCACTTTCTGCTCTGAGACTAGTCCGGCATCCTGTCCTAAAACACATAATTCACTACAAGAGATTTGCATTTTTTGGCGTGCATTGCGTGCCATAATTTAGATTTTATGGCGTGCATGAGTGCGCCATAAAAGCCCGCGTCGTAAAACTGAAAAAAAAAAACCACGGCATGCATATGCGTGCTGTAAATCCTCTATTGTATGCCATTACAAATTGTCCAGTAACATAATTGAACTGAATTATGGCGTGCATTTGCACGCCTTAGAAAGTTCATTCGTTTATGGCATGTAGGTTACGCCATTAAATGCTTCCAACACTATATCTGAATTATAGCATGCAACGCATGCTATAGAGTCATTCCCGTCAATAACAATACCATATCACAGCATGCTTTGCACGTCTTAAATTATATGGTTTATATAAAATTGTTATTATTATTCTAAATTAGTTGTACTCACACCAATCTCACAATAATGCACATAAAAAATGATAACATCCCATCATAAATCAACAACAACAACATCCGTTATAACAATTCAAATCCACCACAAATACCATCTCTAAACAAAACAAGTCAAACGAAATGAAAAACAATCATGAAAGAAGGATTACAGTTAAACTAATCATGAAAGAATGATTTATGTTTTCTCAAAAAGAAACCTTCTATAGATAATAACAAAACAGTTTCTTCTCATTCAAAACTAATTACCTTCTGTTGATTTCAAACAAAAGATTACTGAAAAACATTCCCATATCACAAGCTTTATAGTACAGAACTTAGCAGTGATCGATTCCACAAATTTTGACTCGTCGCCACACCAAGATCAGAAGCATAAAGACAGTGGTGGCCCTGAGCAAAGACCAAGTAGGCCTGGGCCTTGGCCCCCCGGTTTCCTATGGGCCCCAAATTTCTCCAACCTTATATTTTAGTTTTAAAAAAATTTAAGCACATTTGAAATCGTTGAACCTTTCAAAAAAAAAATTCGTTGAATAAAATGAGGGCATGCATATTGTTTTCGCGGTAGATCGATTGAGGGGCTTATTCTTTTTTCGTGGCTATAGAGAGTGTGGATTCAATGATGCCCTTAAAGCATCCCGAGAACTTGCTCAACAAATAGAAATTGAACCATTTTTTCGTGAAAAAAGGAAAATCCAGATAAAAAGGCATTTTGATGAGGTTTTATGTGAAGAAGCTATGTTTTCTGCTGAAGAGTGTTTCAGAGTGCAATACCTCATGTATATAGTTAACAAAGCTCTTGCCTCACTTGCTGAAAGATTCAAGCAATTTCGGTTGTATGAACAAAATTTTGGCTTCCTGTTTGATTTGAAGATGTGCTTCGATGATAAAAATTTGAAGAGTTCTTGTGACAATCTTTCAAATATTTTGACACACAATGAAGAAACTGATATTGACGGAAGATTTCTACAGAGAGTTGCAACTTCTTAAACATATTCTTCCATTTGAATTTGGAGAACCCATCCAAGTCTTGAATTTTTTAAAACGTCAAAATTTGTTTTCCAAACACAGAGATCGCTTACCGAATCTTGTTGACTATTCCAGTTACCGTTACATCAGGACAAAGAAGTTTTTCGAAGTTAAAGTTAATAAAGAACTATCTTCGAAGTACAATGTCACAAGATCTTTTGAATGGGCTAACAATGACATCGATCGAGAAGAATATGGTTGATGAAGTTGATTATTCTACATTGATAAATGATTTTGCTTCTAAATATGCTAGAAGAACGGTGTTGAAATAGTATTTTGCATTTAGACCGTGTCGACTTGCCTATGAATTTGAAATAAAATATATTTTTTTACAATTTTCATTTATGTTTCTCTACCGAAAAAAAATTGTTTTTCAGATCTAGGGCCTTGTCCGGTAAAATGGCTTTGGGCCCCGAATTTCACAGGGCCGGCTCTGCATAAAGATAACCATTTATTAAGCAAACAATGAACAATAATTAATATTGTCAGGAGCAACAAAACTAGCAGAACATCAACCACTGAATCTAATAGAACACAAAGCACTTTATCCATATCAAGCGGCAGTAACATTACAAAAGTAAAACATGTAAAGACAAACAAATAATACAATTTAGCATGTTATAATTCTGAACTTGATTTTCTAGATTGATCAATGAAAGTTCAAATGAAGACTAGAGAATTTGACAGAGTTTCAACATTTAAAGTTCTTGATCGATATTCATATGTGTCGTCTTTTTTCTTGTTTGTCAATGCCTTCTATTTATAACCTTGATTTTCCTTGAATTTGAAATTCCGTCCGTTCGCTATTAATGGTGGAGAATAATCCTTGATTTATTTCTTGATTCCTCCTTGATTGATTCTCCATAATTTCAGTGATCCGGATTTCCTTCAAACGTCCATCATATAATCCGGTCTTGATTGATTCTGCATTAAATACTTGATCTTCGATCTAATCATATAGCAGATTTCTGAATTTAGACTTACTTGGTTGTTTTGAGTATTACTTCGCCGTTGAGATCCTCTTCGCCGTTATTCAGTCAGCAGAACACTTACTTAGCCGCTTCGCTGTCTTCTTTCTTTCTTTTTTTCTCTATAGATCCTTCAAGTCCAATGTATGTGTGTACTTCACTGATCCTTGATTTGGGTGAGATCAGTGCACATCATCTTCAATGAATAGATTTCATCACTTGTAATATATCTTAGACTTACCCAAGGTCATCACAGACTTCCTTGGTTGTAAGTTAGTCCATAGGTATTCACTTCACTTTGCTGGTTCCTTGGCTGTCTTCACTGAGCTGGTTCATAATCTTTACTTAGCCGTCCTACCAGTCTAGTGTGCTTGTCTGACTGAACTTATACAATAAGTCAGACTCTAAGTAAGACCTATACAGATGATACTAACTCTTTTAGACTTATTTCAGGCTTGCTATTACATTTAGTATAACCATCATCAAAACAATAAAATGTTCCTAACAATTTCCCCCTTTTTGATGATGCCAAAACTCTCATAAGCCTGAACATAAGTAATCAATTTCAAATAATAGAATAAAACTAAAAAAATTTATTCATCCAAAACGGTCATAAATTATTCAAAAGCATATTATTACAACTACAAGTTCTTCAGATTTTCCTTGTACTTCTTGAACTTTGTAGTTTGTATCCCTTCTATATTTGTTCAGTCAATTTCTGGGAATTTTCACTTCCAGTATTCCAAGGCAGTGTGGTAAGAGAGACCTAGAAATACCTTCTTGTCAATTATCCTTTTAAAGTCAGGCATAGTTTCATATGCATGTGACTCTCCAAAGTGCTTTATCAATATGGACTTTGCTTCAGCAATGTATGTGTCTGCAAAATTCAGATCTTGTACATTACCCATTGCTGTTGAGGAGTTAATATGCCCATAGGTTTGAAAAACTTTATCATATTGTTGAACTCCTCCAGCCTTTCACTGGATAATTCCTCCGGCCCTTTTGCTGATAGAGGCACTGGTTGATTTGCTCTGCTGCTTGAGCCAGATGCTTCTTCCCTTGTTCCTTGCTTCAAGAATGTATAGTGTCTTTTTGTTTTATTATACATCCTTGACATATCTTCTCTCAACTCATCATCCTGTAGCTGAGCCAATCTGCCCATGCATCTGTTGGATGTAATATCGCTGGACGGATCTAGATCCACCCGATTACGCAGCGGAATAACAAGGATCAAGATCAATATAAATTAAACTACATAATTTAAGATCTACCTACAAGAAGGTTACCAATCGAAAGATTAGATCCAAAGATTGAGAAGCCGAGATCCAAATAGTTGAGATGCCACGGTCTTCCGATGTGTATCTCCAAGCAACAACCGGTGGATGTGATCCTTGATGCTTGACCTCCTCGATATGCTACCCGGAAAATTCCGAAGATTTTCCCAACTCTAAACTCTAAGCTTGGCCGAAAATTCCAAGCTTATTTTGTGTGTATATGCGTGTGTTATATCTAATAAAAAGGCTTAGGAGAACTCTTTATATAGGAGAGAAATCATTGTCCTCCAAGAATTTAATAATTAATTAAATAATCAATCATAATAATCCTTTATTAAATATAAGATAAATCTAATATATTCTAAAACTAATTTAGATATATATAATAGATAATATCTAATATCTCCCGATTAATTATTTAACAAATAAACAATTAATCACATGACATGTAATTATCCAAGAAAACTAATTTCTCTCTAATCACAACATGTAGAACACGCCATGCCCTAGTCAAATAAGGCTAGCCCACGAAATTTCACATAATGGGCCGAGTCCATGAAAAATGTCTTTTCCATGTATTTAATTATTTAGACCACTAAATAATTATTCGCACATCAATTAAATAGTCCAACTACTTAATTATCATTGAGGCCCAACGTCAAGAAACATATGCATGTTATGAGCCACATCGGGGACCATGGACTATAACTGAGAGCTACAATAAATTAAATAAAATTATTCATCGAATGTAACAATTCTTATTCAATCTATTAATTCCGAGATTACGCTACCATAAACCCAAAACTGAACTCTATCGATTATAGATATATACTTACACTCCAATCACTGAGTCGATAAGCGTCCATTGATATAATCATTACATACGGATAAATCCTCCATAGACTGTTCGTTTTGATTCGGGATATCTCCGTAAACCCTTCTCAAAACATCTTATCCTTATTTACCATTAACCCCCTAGTGATCAATTAGTTCATAACTAATATAATATGAACTGGGCCCATCGATCAGCTTCTAGGATTAACAAATAAGAGAACTGTCTGTCTACTTCCCGCAGGAATGAATGAATTCCATATATGTGAAGTCACAGACTACTCACTCATTTCAGAATAGAGCCAACGAGAAGTGTTCAGATCACATGTATCCAAGTGATCCTTAACTAACACATCAAACCCTACTTTGAACCAAGCGGTGATCGTGATCACATCGAGTTGAGATTAATCCATATATGATCATCTTGTGATTTGATAAGATTTCTCGATCACGGAATTATATCGAGAACTCAAATCAAATCGGTCCAGTCCTATATGATAGACATCATATATAAATGCCCCACTAGGTACCCTATACCGACGGTCCGGATAAGGCGGTCACACCGTAAAGTGTTTTTGGCGCATTATTGGTATATTAATCACGAGACCCATACTCTGATTAAATCACCACGGACTAACTAGTTTTAAGCATATCATCACTAACTCAATCCTCGTGTGTATGCCATACACTGAGTTATGTGATTACATACCGATATACTTAGGGTTTTCAGCAGTGTATTAATATAAGCATAAATGCAAATATTAAGATGAATTATAAATCCTGTCAAAAACAATTACAGAAATTGTCTTTCAGGCACTACACCTAACAACATCATCTTGTGATCTGTTTGGATAAACATCATCTTGAACTCTGAAGAATTCTTTCACATTTACTTACACTGCTGCCTCTTTCTCGTGCTTGTTTCTAAAGGATGTGAAGTTTCGTTTCTGACCAGAATACCTTCCAGCAGCGTGTCTTTGTCCACTTCCACTACCTCTGCCGGTGCTAGACCGATGCTGACTCTCAGAGCTTCTGTGTTGACTAGACCCATGCCTTTGTTGATTTCCTGATCTGTCCTTGTCATCATCTCTCTTTTGAGCTTGTAGGGGTAGGCCAGAGCAAGGTTTATTCCTAGTTTGTTTTCTTTCTCTTAGGGATCTTCTTTGATGTTCTTCAGACTCAGCTCTGATTCTTATTTCTCTATCTCTTTCTCTGATCTGTGCATCAGTAAAGTGTGGGGGTCTCGCTGTTGAACCTCCACCTCTTTCCCACTTTTTGGCAGCATCATATTGTTGTTGGAGCAAAATGCTATTGGTAGTTTCTGTGGTGTTGATCAGACTATCCAATTTAGATTCAATATATGTGAATCTTGCATCATGAGCAGAGAGTTTTTGAACTATAGGTGCCATTCTGGAACCAATTGCAGAGACCATAGATTCATTTTCCAGTGACACATGATCTCTGAGGCCAAGGAGCCAGTGGGTGAGGTTGGCATTCATTTTACGCATGAAGTCATTTTGCTTTTGCACAACAATGTTTTGTGCATCAATATACTCAGCAAACGCTTTCATCACCATCTAAATTGACTGACTCGGGAGTATCGATCTATTTTTTTATCTCCCCATGAATCGTATGCTTGTAACAATACGGACATAACTTTCTCAATTCTAATCGATTAGGTGTATTGTGGCGGTTATTTTGAGTAATATATCTGGGAATGCCCGTTGATACCCTATAATAAATTAAAAGTTGCTCTTGCTACTCAACCGAGAGCCCTGAGCATTGTACAAGGGCGTGCTGTAGGAGTAACCCATTACCTTCTGGGTGGAATTGCCACAACATGGGTATCATAATATGTATAGTGGTGGGGGAATATGAGAGGATCTGCACTAGCACAACGCGGTTTTCTTACAGCCACACGACTCCCACGCGTCCTTGTTGCAGGGCGGGAAGCGATCGGAAATACATCATCACCATCATCAACGTCGGCTTCATCATTTTGAGGCTCATTATCATCAACTTCGTTAAGGTTGATGTTAAAATCTACATGTTGAGACATTATATCGTCGTAATGACTATCAAATTCATCAGGATTGTAACCTAAAGGTGTCTCGAATTGAGGAATTGAAATGTGACTACCGGTGACAGGATTTGTAAAATGTTGTACCACCGGTCTATAGCCACTAGCCGACTACCAAGCACAACATCATCCGATTCCGCACAACCGCTGTCGTGTGCGAAAGTAACATTTCGATTGCCTTGTGATGATGATACACCTCTTTTTGACATTTTACAAAATCTAAATAAAATTTAACGGTTATAAAAAAAAAAGTGGAAAAAACTAACCAATTTTACTTATAACTAAAACCGAATTGAAGTAAACGATTAAATCAGAACAACTTCAAATATCGGTTACAGTAAAGTAAATTTGATTATAAAATGATTTTTTAAAGCTAGAAAAAAGTTGAATAAATACAAATCAAATTTACTTATAACCAAAACCGTATTGAAGTAACGATTAAATTAAAACAACTTTAAAAATCGGTAGCGTAAAGTAAATTTGATGTTGTTTTTAACAACTAAACAAATTTGATTACAAACAATGAATTGAATTTGAGATAAGAGAAGTTTAGAATTTAGAAAAGAGAAGAATAGATGTAAAGAATTTGAAAAATGAATATGTATTTATAGGATATTTTGAAATGGCTGGAAAAAAGAAAAAATAGCCGTTGCTGCTGCTGACAGTTGGAGCAGATTCCGGTTTCGGTTCCATTTCCGGCCAGTTTGTAGCGATTCCGACCATCCCGGTGAACCGCCGGTTCCGGTCTCATAAATATACTGACCGTATGGCAAACCGAGCGAATCAGGTTCTGAATCGCCGGGTTCACTGGTTGGACGGTTCATTTGGCCACCTCTATCTACTGGTGTCCCTGTAATCTGCACCGTTGGATCTAGGGCCACACTCCCTTCAAACCCATACACGTATCTTCAAACCCTTACCTACTCTGCAGCCTTTTACTAGAGAGCCTTAGGAACAAGAACACTTATCGGCGCCTTCAGAGCTACGCCACCAGCTCAATTCAACACACCAGGTACTGGTAGCTTCAATTATTCAGCCTCCGTCTTTCATTTCTTGGTTGAAACTTTGAATATTGACGATTTATAGCTAAAGAAGTTGTTGTCGAACGAAAATATTGCTCAAGTTTTTCAATTGGTTTGATTTTCACGTTGAAATGAATCAGGAGTGAAGCGGATTCAACCGATATTTTTGTTTTTCATGTTACTTTTGTCTGATTTTCCATTCTATATAAATAGCTATTAACCTTTGTGTTCTTGAAGAATATTAGAAATGCTCGTAAATTGATTTTGTGAAATATGTGATATTTTCAGCTCAAAGCTCACAACTTTTAGAATGGGTAATCGTTTTTTGGGTTTTGACTCGAAAAATTCGGTATGAAATATCTCCTTCAAATCTTTGACATGACAAAACCTTGACAGATAAATGCATACTAAAAAAAACAGAGTCCTGAGAAGCTGTGTTTTCGGGTAACTTCATGTTTGTGTACTCCATTGGAGAAACCAAGCCCGAGAAGCTGATCGAAGTATAGCAGAGTCTCGTAGTTACGGTTGAGATAAATATTGCGTATGATTAGTTTATATTGTTAGTTTCCTCTTATTCTCTAAAACCAAGAACAAAATTGACCCTCTAGATTCTGTTGCCCTATACGAAATCAAAATGTTGTTTTTACATCTGATGCAACACGAATGTTCTCTAACCAATAATGAAATGATCCCTCTAGATTTTGATGCCCCTGAACTTATGCCACTATGAAATCAAAATGAATGTTTTCTAACCAAGAACGAAACGGATCCTCTAGATTCTGTTTCCCTAAAAATTGATGCCCTTGAACATGCCACTACTTAATCAAAATGTTGGTTTTACACCTGGCACAACACGAATATTGCCTAACCAAGACTGACGCATATGTAATTTCATCCACATTGAATGTGTGCTTCGAATCACAAAAAGATTTTCCAAGAGGATACATCGATCCCTAATGGATATGAGTTTCGAAGCCGGAAAGTTCAAATGATGGCATGATATTACATTCATTTGAAAATCAATAGGAATTTTCAGTGAATCATCTATGCCTTATTGCCTTCCACGGCGTGTTACCAGCAATGCAATTGAAAATCAATAAAAATTATCAGTAAATCAGCTATTGACCTATTGTCCACTACAATGTGTTACTGGCAATAACCTTTTGTCATCAACTAATCAACTAATGTTAGATATCAGAATCTAAACTTTTTGAATTTTCTAGCAGAGCTGCAGCTAGAAACTAAGTTCAAAAAGTATTGGTTTAGTTGATTTTAGTGTATGTGTATGTGTTTTATCCCTACTTTTGTGTTAAATTTCACTCCATGGTAAATCAATTGCTGTTAAACTTTTGTTTGTTGAAGAATACTAGAGATTCTGGGTCATTGATTTTCTGAATATATGTTATGCTGTCATCACATTGATTATAATGTACTCCTACGCTTTTTTAACTGTCGGAGAGAGAAGAATCACACAGATTAAGAAAGTGATTAATGTGTGCAAATAGAGTGTAAAATAACAAAAACACCCTTCATTCCTTGTGCATGGAAAATTGTACCAAAATTTGGGATATAAATCTGTCGTAGGGAAGTAGCGAGGTTTGTGTTTTTATTTTTCTATTTATTTTACAGATAGTCGGTATGGTTTAGTTGGTTCTCATAACAGAAATTTGTGGCATTGTGTCTGATGAAACTGTCATAGTTATAAATCAGATTTGTTTGTGAAGTTCAAGGTAATAAAGATGTGTGAAGTTATATATATATATATATATATATATATATATATCAGATAGTTGATTTCATTATTTTTGGAGTTGAGTCATTGCAGAAATTTGAAGTAAAATGTTTATAGTTGCATTCGAAAGTGCTTTTTTCTAATCAACAAACAATTTGAATTTTCAGACAATACCGATTTGTTGAATAAAATAACAAACGCATCTTGCTATTTAGGGAACATTTTGTTGCCAAAATTTACAGTGGAATAATGTTGGGGAGATGTTGTAGAGCAGCTGCCACTAATTTTAGGGGTTTTCCAGCTGCGAGCCGCTTGTAT
Organism: Gentiana macrophylla; assembly: GCA_026214975.1. Lineage (NCBI taxonomy): Eukaryota > Viridiplantae > Streptophyta > Magnoliopsida > Gentianales > Gentianaceae > Gentiana > Gentiana macrophylla. Next base: position 30,846,698 of record CM047813.1, read on the forward strand.
GATGTTAATTTTTCGTCGAAGATGGCAACGACGGTCCCTGAGCCCGCTGTTGTTGATACCGTACAGAAAAGCCACTCCGGTAATGTCCATGTGAATTTGAATAAGATGTTTTGGTCTAAGCCTCGTTCTTTGGCTTTACCAGCTGACTCACCCCTTCGAGTTGAAGATCCAAAGTTTGAAGGTATCAAACACATTATCTTTACACTGATGCTTTTCTACAGCAAGCAGAGCAAGTCTATTCGTCAAGCAAACGTCATTTATAAGCGTGTTCTTTCACAAGTTGATAAACCCGTGATCTACGACATATTCAGCTTAGAGAGAACCTTCAAAACGACGTTCTCCTTGCTTGTTATCCACATGTGGCTATGCTTACGTCGCTTGAAAGCAGAAGGGAAAGAAGGCGTAGAGTTAGGTCAGTATGTGTACGAGCTCTACAACCACGACGTGGAAATGAGAGTATCTAAAGCCGGGGTCAATTTACTGTTAGGCAAATGGGTAAAAGAATTGGAAAAGATATTCTATGGAAATATCGTCACAGTATGATGCTGCAATGCTCCCTGAAGCAAAGCAAGACGAGTTACAAAGCGTTGTTTGGAGGAATGTCTTCTCTGATGACGGTACGACTCTTATGCCAACTGGTGCAGGTTTGCTTCCTGTCCAAGCCATGACGAGGTATGTTCGAAGGGAATCCAATTGCTTGTCACTTACGGATAAAGAAGATGTGTTTTCGGGTAACTTTGTGTTCACTCCGTTGGAGAACCCGAGCTCCAGAAGCTGATCCAAGTATAGCACAAGAGTCCAGTATGCTTCTCACTCCCTATGCTATTTGTTTATAACACCACACAGATTTTTTGTTTAAATTATTCAAGAAATGAAATGAAGAAATTGATCCCGCTGGATTTTGATTGATGCCCCTGAACAAGAAATTACGCCATTCTGAAATCAAAAGGTTGTTTTACATCTGACACGACACAAATGTTCTCTAACCAAGAAGGAAATGGATCCTCTAGATTCTGTTGCCCTAAAACTTTGATGCCCCTCGACTTGAAATCAAAACGTTGTTTTCACACCTGACAAAACACGAATGTTCCCTAACCGCTGAATGATGCGTATGTATGTTCATACACATTGAACGTGTTCTTCGAATCACAAAAAGATTTTCCCACAGTATATATACCTAATAATGGATATGAGTTTCAAAGCCGGCTTGCAAATGAATAATATCCACACATAAAGTTGCAGCTACACATGAGAGTAGAATGTGGGTTTTATATGTTCTAGTGTGCTTAGGTAGCTTGAATTATTTCAGTTGTGAGTTTTACACCCGACAACCAAATAGCTTTACTTAAGTCATAAGTAACTTGAGAATATTTAGGAAGGTCACCGGTTCCGTTATCTTCTGAGACGTCATATTGAAAGCGTCTTGACGAGACCTTAACCCTGAGTGAGGCACCATATTGAAAGCGTCTTGACGAGACCTTAACCCTGAATAAGACTGAAACTCTGTAGACATCCGAACTGGAACTCCGTATCCCGGGGCTTTAAGGAAAAAATGAAAAATGATGCTTTTTTTTATTTTTTATATTCTATTTTAAAAGATGCTCTTTTCAAGGAAGACAAACTTTTTTTCTTAAATTATTTTTATTTTTTTAGAAAGACAGTAGACAATAGGCCTTGTTTGGTTTCGGACGGGGTTGGATCCAACCCAATATTTCATTCACCTCATTATTGCTATGCGTCTACGACACATCTGGATACAATTATAGCAACAGCCTGGGTTACTACTACGATCCGTCTTCCGGGTTGTATTGCTATGCGTCTACGGGACAATGGTAGGAGTCCGGTGCATACGAAGAGTGCCAGCAGCCTCTGCTAGTGAGCATCTGAATGCATGCAGTCAATTTTGGCTCTCTTTCGTTTCTACATTGCCGCAATGAAAAATCCCGAAATTTCTCTGTATGTATAGGCAGGCAGGCAGGCAGTCAGTTACCAGAAATAGACGTGTGAATTCTGCTTTAATATATACCTTTTGTTAATTTAGCAGATTTTGTACTTTACATGGGTGGAGTTGTGCTTGAGTTCAAAAAAGCCCTCCTTGTCACGTTATCAACATGTGTCTCTGTGTGAATATGTTGCAGCAACATCTTGTACTTGTCATGCCTGTTTGGCTAAGAATGTTGTTAAAAGAACTTCATTTGACACGAGAAAATGCTACAAACATCGATATCAATTCTGCACAAGATCGTGTTTACGTAAGGTATCATTTCATTAGAGAACATTGCGCTAACAAGGACTTGAAACTCAAGCATGTGAGGACTCATGATTAAGTTGTAGATATTTTTAGATAGTCGCTCCAAGTTTGAGGATTTTCGAGGATTGCACACATCACATAAAGAAATTCAAATTTTTTTTTTCTTTTTTTCCTTCCTTTTTTTTTTGAGTGCAACAATCGTATTGGTTGTAATAACTGGCATGCATACATGAAATCAGATTTATTATTTAGAATAACTAGTAAAATGCATGTGTATCCGCACGTGCTTTAGTTAAATGAAAAATTTGAAAACAATATTAATTAATACAAAATTTATTAAGTGTTTATTCCTCGTAAAATATAAATATGATATTATCAATAATTTTACAGATTGATTTTATGTTTTTTTATTAGCATTTTTAATTTATAAATTCATTTACTCCTTTATCACCCTTTTAAAGATAATAAACATTCTAAATTTATAAATCTGTGTACTTAATATATATTGAGAACATGTTCTTCATAATTATCTAGTAAACCTGTGGACATTTACAAAAAAATTAAGCAACTTTTGTGATGTTTTTACTCTAAACAACTCATTTTGATAATTGCATGCAAAAATTATAGTATGTGGGTTTCATGTACATATAATTTTATATGTTTAATATATCTTAAATTGTGAATATACTTTAGTGATTGTAAAGAATGTAACTTATTAAACAAAGTAACATTAAAGAAAATGATCGGTATATTTTAAACATTTGATGTATGAATAAGATTCAATTTTTATTTGTATGACAGAAAGAATGATGAAACCATAAAGTTTTAGTGCCGGTTGTTAGTGATTAGATATATATTTTAGTCATTATAACTATCATTCAGTTGTTTTTTTTGTTTTTTTTTTTGGTTGTTGAAAATGTCATTCAATTATTTTATAAGCTATATTTTCATCGTTCCTATTTAAATGATGAAGTTGTCAAAACCACGCATACCGATCCAACATATCTCCCCGCATAATAAATGTGTTCCTATTTATAAATGGATTATGCAGCCTGGAATTACTCTTTGTCCTCAATTTTACCCATCATGCTATGTTTGGATTAGACATGATCAACTCATCTTAAATGCCCTTATTTCTTCTCTTTCCCAAAATATCATCTCGTAAATCACTCAGGAAAAGACATATCGTGAGGTATGGAATACTTTATATGATACATATGCGAAACCATCCATGTGGCCGAATCAAACAAATTAAACAGTACCTCAAATCTATGCAAAAAGGTTTTCAAACAATTTTAAATATCTTCATGTTGTGAAAACTAAAGCTGATGAATTAGTCGACGGATCAGGATGATCTTGTGAATCTTATTTCAGACAAATTGGGAGATGACTATAAAGAGTTGGTTAGGGTTGTTCAAACACGTGACACCCTTATTGATTTTGAAGAGCTCCTAGAAAATCTATTTAATTATGAGACTCTTCCGTCTAAGATGCGACCGTTCACTTTTTCTGGTATTGCTACAACTCATTTGGCCATATGACATCCCTCTCTCAGTGCTGGTTCGTTTCCACGTCTTACTATTCCTGATTCTTGGAAACATGCACAAAATACTTTCTCTCATGCTGTAGGCTCGACTTTTTTCCCTTGGTTATTTCTAGTGTTGAAAAAGTGCAAGGACATTTAGAGTAATGGTGCACTTCTTACCAGGTTCGACCTCTTACAAATTTTTCTTATTCGGTCCAGTCCTCCAACATTGTGTCCTCTTCAAGCACATTTGGATGCTCTGTCGTCTTCTCTATGGTTTCTTGATAGTGGTTCCATTCATCATGTTACCACTGATCATAGTAATTTGGCATTACACACGCTTTATTTTGCCACGAAGACATCATGGTTGGTGATGTAAATAATATATCCATCACACAAATAGGTTCTATTTTTCTCTTCACTCCTTTAAATATTTTATGTTTGACAATATATGAAATCGTCCGGGTTACAATTGAGTTGATATTCGGGTAAATTCACCTCTAAGTGATGATCCAAATAACTTTTAGAGTGGATTTGAGAGTGGACCTTCAAAACACACAAAAACGTGAAGCGGTCGCGGAGCTTGCCTTTAGGGCATACTCAGCGCCAAATCGATATTTGAATAGAAGATATGCTATTAAGAAAGTAATCGGGAATTTATAGTTTACGTATTATGTGTGTACCTTGTAATTGAGGATGGCGATACTTTATATAACTGTCCCTTGTGGGGGAGTGAATTATGACGCATTGAAGTCATGGTCAAGGAAGTTTACCATGTATTGATGTAATGAAGCCTGTTATGGAGCAGTTAGGGCTTAGGCTATAACGGAACGTAAAATTTCAAAGCCATCACTATAGCAGTTACTATTGTGTAGTAATGTCTGCGTGAAGTCCGGAACGCTCATTGAAGAGAATGTAACCGTTGCTTGAGGTCTAGGATGATCAGATTGTATTGAGCATAAATTATCTAGTAACTTGCACGACATCGGTAATAATGGACCGTAGGCGTCTTGCATCTTGATGATTATGGGGGATAGATGGAGACTTGTGTCATGTCGGACAGAGGATGACCTACATCATGTCGGTTGATGATATAAGGGTAGCCTGCGTTGTACTAAGGATGGACCTTGCTGGTTGAGGCCCGATATTGAGTTGAGCTCATACCGTCCTATATGTTGATATGTCATTTATCACTCTATGTGAGGCCAGATGAGTGTCACGTGTAAAGTGACCGATCTCACCCATTTCAATGTTCGTTGTGTTCCCAGCATGTCTCGTATTTATCATGCATCTCCTAGCTTTGTCAAGTCCATAATGTTTCTTTTGAATTCTTACCCTCACTTATTTATTTTTAGACCAATACTCATATGATGCAATAATCGGTTAAAAATTGATTGTATGAATGGTCAAACTCCTCCTTCTAGCTTTCCGCAGTGAATAAAACATCAAAAAGTGCTTGGCATCATCGTCTTTGTCACCTAGCTACTCTCATTCTTCAAACCGTTCTTAGTCAAAATGATCTAAAAGTTTGCACCTTGATTGCTTCTTCCTATTGTTTTACTTGTTTTGAGAATAAAAGTCACAAACTTTTTTTGCTACTTCTACTCTACGTTCTTCCCATCCCCTAAAGATTATTTTCACTAACATTTGGACATCCACAATTGTGTTGTTCGATGGTTTCAAATATTATATAATTTCGTTGATAACTTTACAAAGGATACACGGTTCAATCCATTTATTCGTAAATATGATGTGGTGGCGTTTTTATGATTTTTAAGTTTCTTGTTCAAAAAATCTTTGATACCACTATTAAAATTATATTGATATTGACGGGAAATACACAGCCTTAAAAAAATTATCATGTACAAGAAGATATAACTCAGCAAACCACACCATGAGCACAATGTTTTTTCTAAGAGACGTCATCTTCATATTATCATTATTACCACAGATTTTATCTATGTTATTTACTAATATTTTGTTGAATAGTGTCCTAAACCCAATCAGGTTGGACCGGATCCGACCGGGTCGGATCATTTCTACTTTTTCTTTATGTTTATACATACAATAAATGGCTTTTATGTTATTATATATTTGTTCGTTTAACGGACCAATTACGATATTGTATATATGATAACGTCCCTAGTGTCAAACTGTGAAAGGGAAACCATGATGGTGATTATGGTTGATGAGATCTCGACTCACTTTAAAAGTTTTGATACTTAAATGTCTCTAGTCGTATGTACTATTAAACAGGACATTAACAGTACGATTAGACTAGCACGTATTAGATGTCTTCTATCTTATTGAAGGTAGAGATAGATCTCGTCCATCAAAGTGTTGAGACACTTGGACTGTACCCTGACGTGTATTATAGAATGCGTACGTTAGACTGACCCACCTACTTTATTAGTGTCGCAATATGTGGCGGTTGTGTAATTATCCTGAGACCGGAGTCTTCATGACATCACGGTGTGGATTGTCATGCTTTGACACCATTGAGGTTTCCCCTAGCCATGGGGCGATCATGCGGTAGTGATTGGGTGTGATACTGAAGCATCCGTAGGATTCATGTTGTTCGTCCGGAAATCGCGTACCCTATTAGTAGGGTGAATATCCGAAAGGGTATTCTTATAAGGAATGTCTTATTCTCGAAAGTGTTGACTGTACCCTGACGTGTATTATAGAATGCGTACGTTAGACTGACCCACCTACTTTATTAGTGTCGCAATATGTGGCGGTTGTGTAATTATCCTGAGACCGGAGTCTTCATGACATCACGGTGTGGATTGTCATGCTTTGACACCATTGAGGTTTCCCCTAGCCATGGGGCGATCATGCGGTAGTGATTGGGTGTGATACTGAAGCATCCGTAGGATTCATGTTGTTCGATCGGAAATCGCGTACCACTATTAGTAGGGTGAATATCCGAAAGGGTATTCTTATAAGGAATGTCTTATTCTCGAAAGTCTTTGCAAAACGGAAGTAATATGTTACTTCGAGAGAGTAGGATATCCAGATTATAAGATACGGTTGTTAATGTTTGCTCGACGTACAACCGTATGAACATTGAAACAGCGATATGATTCTATTTACACGGTAACTGTTTCACATGAAATGTAGTAGTCATTGCATTTGACTCTTCCGATGAATAGGGGTCACGGTGTATTGCTAGAGGCTATTCCGTGATTGTTAGGTATGCAGGGCGTCTTCGTAATTGAACTTTGTGCCTACGACCAACATATTCGGAAGTCTATCTGGTCACACACATAAGAACGTCAAGCCGGATTAAAATGCGGTTATAGTGATAACCAAATAAGGAAAGTTTTATCTCAACTATAAAGTGTTATAGTGATAAATTAATAGGTGGTATTTATTTATTATGAATAAATTAAATACAAGATATTAATCATGGTGATTAATTAAATATATTGTATAAGTCGAAATTTACATATGTGTATATGATACACATGTATTTTGCAAATTACATAATCATAGTATTATATCAATTAAAGAATATTCCGGATGCCAAAATATTGGTAATTGGGGCGCCACTTCCTAGTGTATGTGATACACTTGGATTGTGCAATTTAATTGATAGTATTACCATTTATTAATATTAGATATTAATGTGTATAGATTTGCACATATGTGTAAATTGATTTATGGTAATATAATAAGATATATTCAATATGAGATATTGTCAATATATATATTGGAAATATATTTAATATAAGATATTGAATATTAATGAGATAAATCAATCATATATATATTTTCCTTATTTAGTAAAATGTTTTCACTCTCCTCAATCTACTACGAAGCTTCTCTCAATCAGATTGAGATCACAATGGGGCGCACTTTCTTCTATTTAAGAGAAGGGATGACTAGCTCTTTTGTACATCATAATTCCAAGAGACTAATAGTTCTTGTGAAAAATAAGATAGCTTCTAAAGAGATTTAGAGAGAGAGAAAAGGCCGATCTAGCAACCGGATTTTTCTAGTAGTAATCTAATGGTGGATTCCGGTGGGTTGTTCGTGTGACTAGCGGTAGAGGCCGAACGTTTGGGCGGCTCCGTGCATCACTACTCCTTCGTAGACGATAAAGCTTCGATCTTTTAGATCATCCAAGGTAAATTTATCGTATACTACTTATTTGTTTATTGCTTAAACGATTTCGGTCCTGGTTAAAGGAAATAAATTTTGAATTCATTGCATTCTCAAGTATTTCCCGCAGTAGATTTCCCAACATATTTAACCAGGACCGACTTCGTCATGTTGTTCCTGCGTCACTTCATCTCAAGTATTTCCCGGCAGAAGATATATATCTAAGGCAGTAGGGCTTGTCCAACAAGCACATCAAAACTCTCATCTAGCCGTCCCATCAATGTCTCTGGGTTGCCTTCAAATTGACTGAACATAATCAATGTGAAAAATTGTTGATGATTGTCTAACATTGAAATCCAGGAAAAAAATGTGAAAAACTGACGAAGCTTTTGTGATTAGAGGTGGATGATTATGAATAGTGACACTAGAGGAACTTGAGGTACAAAACCGTTTTTTTTAGCGGTTGAGAAAAAAAAACTAGATGTGATTTTTCATCTCCTTATTTCTTCTAAAGGTGAGCATGTATTCTGACTTTGTTTTATGATGCATGCATTCATATTCAGTTGAATGATAAGGATGATTGTATTATGAATCTCTTTGTTGAATTGGAGTTTGAGTCTATCTCCTTAATGGCCTAACATGAAAGCAACAACAACTTTTCCCCAGGTTATTTGTGATTAGTAGCTTAATATACTTGCCCATGAACATATGCTGAAGTTACCATATGTACATTAGACATTATTAATGCTTTTAGTCATCCTCTATTGCTTTGTAGGCTGAGTTTAAGCTTGTGTGTGTACACAAATGAGGAAATGATAAATTTAGACGCACCTTAGAGTGATTTTTCTTATGAAATCTTTTGTTGAAACGTCGTTATCGAGTTAAGCTGCCTGAAGATTGTGTTTCACATGGCATGTAATGGCCATAGCATTGTGCCCTGCTATGGAGGAGTTCTCCAAAAAGAAGAAACCTTTAATGAGGCAATTGTGCATGGGTAGTTGTCACCGGAAAAGGTTTGGTGTATTTTGGGTATGGGTAGCTTACAATACGTTTTAAGCGTGAGAGGTGGTTTTGCAGCTCCATTTAACATGACTGGATGGATGGATTAATGTAGTTTCCTTTCTTGATGCTATTATCAAAGATTCTTCTATCGGTAGTATTAGTGTATTAAAATAGTCCAATGGATGTGGGATGAATATTATATTCCATTAGTTTGTCAAGATCGAACCTATTGATGATGCCACTCCGGTGCAGTCCATGATTGGGAGTTCAAACTCTGTTGAAATCCCGGTTAAGAAGACCAAAGGGAAACTCAAGCAGAATTAGTTTTCATGGTTTGCTATGATGCGTCGTTAGGTGCTATGTTCGGCTTGTATTTGAATGAGCTCCTTGATGTTAGAACTTTTGCTTATGGATGGGTACATGACATATTAGAAGCCATTAGTCTGTTCTGCTAAATTGAAAACTAATGGTGACTAATATCATGTTAGGTGTATTCTACTATTTTGAATCTATTTGCTTCTTGTTTCAGGATAAGTATGATTGTGTTCATAATGTCAAATGATTAACAAAGGAAGGTTATGTATAATATCTACATATAAGCCTTAATATGAACTCGGCATGTATGTTGTACTTAAGATGTATGTGGTTTTGATTTAGTTACATACTATTTTGATTCATGTTTAATAGCACCCCATAAGTAAAACATATTGCACGGAGTCCCATTTTACTAGTTGAGATCATAAGTAGACACCCAATTATTAACCACATCCTTCTTCATGATTAAACACTCCCCACATCCAATGATTTTAACCGGCCGCCGGCGTCTCTTTGTAGTCTTACCCAACCAACGTCTTATCTGTATCTGTATCTGTATTTAAGCTGTTGTTAGTAGATTCATCTGTATCGTAATCATAATCATCATCATCATCATCGCCGCCGTAAATAAGCCTGCAGTGGGATAGGACAGGTTTCACACATATATGTAGCGTTACATTTACAATAAACTGGGCATGTAGTATCGTTGATGCAACCGATTTGATCACAAGGTTGGTATGTGGGATTGCATATACCTCCATCAGCACACTCACAACCGACACGACAATTGGCTTCAATTTGTCACGGTTGTTCTGGCTGAGGACAAACTTCTTCATCTTGAAATAGCGTCCTTATCGGCAAACCTCCATCTTTAGCTCCTGCATGATCTCACTGCATCAAGCTCAAGCTTGCTACAAATTAAAACAAACCGATAATTTTACTCATGCATCCTCATATATAAAAAATATGAACATCCACATAATTATACGACGGAGGAGGATGATGTATTAGTACGAAATTACCTATGGAGATAATAAGCATGCAGATGATCAAGAAACAAAAGTTGGACTTCATACAAAAAGTGAGTTCAAATGACATTGAATTTATAAATGAAAACTTCTTAATTATTATGTGTTTGCTAACCTACAAAGCTTTTTTGAATGGCCGGGTCAACACTGTAAGCAAAACACTTACAAGTATATACAATATAATTATTAAGCTAAATGGGTCAACACAGTAAGCAAACTCATATTATTATTTTAATCGTAATGTAAACAATGATGTAAAGCTAATTCTTCTTCTTTTTTTTTTTTTTATTTTTTTATTTTTATAGTTGTACTTTGTTGAGTGTTGACAAATTACTACGCATTAATAGAATCACACAATTTGTGTTCTTTTTTTACACATAGGTCAACTAGCTATCTAGAAAATAGGTTCGACTAGACTTTGACTCTCTTGTACACATCTTTGACTAGTTGATCGCGGAAATCACAACTACACTAGCAAACAAATATTAGATCAGCCGTCGGTATAGTTCGATCAATTCATGAGCAATATTGATCATAGAGGGACTTGTTCGATAATGTGCAGACTTTGTTAATTATAAAATTCTAGATTACGTGGTCTTTGACCAAAATAAACGCTGAAAAGTAAATAATCAAGGATTATTGAATCAAGAACAAGTCCTATCCACGTTAAACAAAGTAGATCGAACCGAACTAGTTAATTCTTCCCTAATCGTTGTCTTATATTGATTCATACACTTGTTATCATTCAAATCCAAGAACCAAATCGATTACGGGTGTATTAAGTGGTTCCTAGATTGTGCTCGGACTTTAGAACCATGTGAATAGCTAATAGTCTATAGTGCTCAGGATAGAACAAATTAACTAAACACGAATTAAGTAACAGGAAAAACCGATATAAACATTGCAAACCTCACTACGTAACCACTCAAATTTCGAGCTAGGTAATTAATAATGATATAATTGTTTCGTGTCCTAATTATATATCTCTTCAACCTTAGTTCCTTTGAGAATAATTTACGATAAACATGCAAAGAGATGATCAAGTTCTAAACATGCATAAATTAACGGCAAACAATTTGAAGTAACCGAAGACGGTCCATAACGGGGAAAATAAATCATTATGGCATTTTTCCACCATTGGGAAACTATACAAAGCGAATTCTTTTCCCAGAGTCCGGGCGTTCCCCATGTATGAATATATATATATATATATATGAAAAATTAGTTTATAGTCCGCTTTTTCCCCCTTAATTAAGTGCTAATCCAGCTTCAATTTTTTAGTTGCATTAAGGACAAATAAATTTCACCGGATGAATATACCCCTATTTTCTCACAAAACATATCCCTCTTCGAGCTTATGTTTCTCTTCCACAAACTCCACCACCGTAAATATCCTGGGCAAATTACAAGTGAGCTACCTGAGGCCGAAGAAGTGCAAGATTGGGAATCCATCATATCTTACGAGATGAATGTTGCTGACCAAATCCGACGTCGGTCCGATGAAGAATTTACCGGAGCTTTAAATATGAATGAAGGTGAAAAACAGCAGCAGGGAGCTGATGATGATTCAGTTGATGAAAATAGACTTGAAGATGCAGCTGGAAAGAAGAAATTTCATTTTTTCATTTCTGAAGTTGTGTATTACAAGCAAAATCATTCGTTTATATATGAATACTGAATCTTCAAAATACACAATATGTGTCTGGAATTATCTTCTTCTTTTTTCATTTATGTATATGAATTAGACTTTGTTTCAACATAAGTAAATAAATGAAATTTCCGTACAATTGCACTTCTTCTTTTTTTCATTTGCTGCACACTTGGTGTAAAATTTGCTGAAACCTTTGTATGTTTGGGCTGTGTTCAAATTGCTACTCCTGATAAACTTTTGTCTGATTTGGTCTGCCTTGCACTTGGTTACATTGTTGCACACTCACACATTGCACTTTGCTGTGTTGCACATATACTCTGCATGCACTTTTGGACATTTGCTGCACTACACTTAAAACTGTTTGCTGAAACATTTTTAGCACATATCTGCTGCTGTTGCATTGCTGTCCTGCTGTGATCTGATCACTGCTATACTGATCTTTTGTTGCACCTGCTACTACAAACCTGCTGCTAAGTTGTTGCTATTTATCAAGCTCCTTTATCTGATGTCGTAGTTTGTAATAGGCATAGTTTTGCTTTGACTGATATGCTGTACCCTTAGTGTACTCACGATAGATTAACGGGCCTAATAATTTTTCTCTCGGATTTAGTTATCATCTCTGTAATCTATTGAGTGGTCAGCCTAGTTCCTTGATCAGCTCTAATCTTGTGTCTTGTTTAATTTGTTGTATAAGAGCATCTTGTAATTCTGAATTTGTAGTATTATATTGATCATAGATTTTTGTTTTATCTAAAACTTGCTTTTCTGTATTAATCGTTTTGTATCAGTTTTGATTACCCTCTGTTTACGAGAACCAGCATCTGCATCATATTATTATATGAGCCTTATACGAGTCAGATATGATATTGTGTCCCTTGAATTAAGCCTTAAATGAGTCAGATATGTGTGCCTTGAAGTAGTCCCTTGAATTAAACCTTAAATAAGCCTAATACTGTTTACTGATAATGATAATGTTTACTGATAATGTGCGTCTTATATGATACTGTTAGTGATATTGTGTGCCTTATATGAGCCTTATATGGAGCTTATATGATATTGTCCATCAATTAAGCCTTTAAATGAGCCTTATATATGAGCCGAGATATGTGTGCCTTGAAGTAGTCACTTGAATTAAGCCTTAAATGAGCCTCGACATCGTGTCGATATTGTTTCGATCGACATGTTAGTGTAAATGCTACGATTAAATTCGGCTTTCAAATATTACGTCGAAAAGGTATCAAATGAGGTCTCAAAATGAAGATAAAAAAATGATCGAAACAATTTTGATGATCGGTTTTCTAAATCAAAAGTTACGGTCGTTTATAAGAAAAACACTCCGGTTAATGCAAATATTTTTTCGGCTTTCAAAATTTACGTCGGAAGGGTATCGTATTTGGGCTCAAATTAAAGAGCAAAAAAAAAATGAATTTTGGTGAAAAAACTTCAATGATCGGAGTTATAAATTAAAAGTTACGGATGTTTGAGGGTAAAAATAAAAAAAAAACAAACAAACACCACCAAACCTGAAGGAAGCGGAATAAACTGAAGACATGCGCGGCGTCTTTTAAAAGCAGATTCATCTCGTCTGCTGAAATTGTTTGTCATCTTCTTTTAAGAACTAAAAGAAATGTCATATTTATTCATTTTGTAATCTTTTCTGCCTTTTGACTCAATCTCTCCATATATATATATATATATATATATATATATATATATATATATATATATATATATATATATATATATAAAACTACAATTAGATACAAATTAACATTATTCAATTCGGTCCACAAGCAATTTAGCCTAGCATACTTGGATAAACCAAAAAAGCAACGAATTTCTTAAACATAAACGAACTAGTACATAGACGACATAATTGCCTCGTAAAAACGCTACTAATTACTCCTAGATAATGCATCCATATTGAATCGCGAGCACAAACACTAAATTACTCCTCGAACAACAAATCAAAACCCGAACTTTAATTGAATAATACTATGTAAAATTGTATGGTTGAAAAGTAAAGATCAAAACATCCAATTTATATAGTAGTACGTAGCAGAGCATGACAATTAGATAGCGATATTAGAACATATAAAACGCAGTAACTTTAACTAATTTATATTACTTTAACCGACCTAAACACTATAATAAGGGTAATCTATCCAATTTCGGCTCTTTTTCTTGTGCGTTGTCCCGGGAAAGCGGCCTAGACTAGAGTTAGACTCTTCTAGTTCAAACTTGGGATTTTATACATGGCTTCAGTTCCAAATTATAATTCACCATATTCTTATATCAAACCATATCATTCGGAAGTAACATGATTCGATATAAAAGGAAATAAACATATAGAACTCAAAAACACTAATAACGCCTAAAATTCGATACTAAAAGTGTGACAAAATTAATTCATTCGCATCAACTACCACCACCCCACGTAATCTTTGATCGTCCCGAGCAAACATCGGTCTAAAACCGATTACAACTCACAAAAATGCATTTACCCATTAATTAGTTCACTTTTATTTTTGGAGATGAAGTTTCTTTCAGGTGCTAACCTACTTTTTAGATCATCCACGATATGGCGCTCCCGTTATTCGACATTAACCCGATAGAATTCAAGCATCTTAACCGAAAATTTTATTTACTAAACCAAAACAAAGGCAATAAAGAAGTATGAAACACAAGTGTAATGTCATTCCAATAAAGAAGTAAGCATTAAGAAAGAAAATGAAAACCTTTTTTTTTTTTTTTTTTTTTTTTTTTTCGGAGTTTCAGCTACTATTATGAACTTCAGATGGTGTCTTCGCCACGATTGACAGAGCATGGAGTCCACTTTGCAACTCATCTTGCAACAAGTTATATATCAATCTGTGCCTTTTGACTAAACTCTTCCCTTCGAAATCCCTGGAAACAACTTTCAGATTAAAATGTGTCTCTCCGTCACTTCCTCTAACCCCTGCATGTCCAGCATGCTGATAGGATATATCTTCTACTTCCAATACGGTTGGATTCAATTCCCTTTCTATTTTTTCCTTAATCCTCAATCTCCTACTACCCGATTCAGCCTTACTACCGTTATCCGATTTTTTATCACCAGCAACATCTGTTGAGATACGTCCACTTCTCACTTTCTCGTTTGAGTCGTTTCCTATATCACTTTTCGTTGTCAGATTTAAATTATCAGCAGCGTCCTCCGATAATTCACTGCCTGAATCGCCACCCTTTTCAGCTTCCATGTACAATTGCAATGCCCTTTTCTGCATTAACTTCAACATATTCAAGAAACCGTTGTTTCGAGAAGGTGTGAGACTCTGCTGCAAACCAAGAAGCGTCACGAAATCAGGCGATACTTTTACAATCTCTTCCACTGGGCATCCTGAAAGTCCTTGAACGAGCAAAGCAGCAAGCCCTTTAGTAAGGGAGGAGTCAGAATCCGCCTGAAAAACCACGTTTTTATCCGAATCAAGAAATGCTCGGACCCAGACCTGTGAAACACAGCCCTGCACTTTGTTCTCAGATGTCTTGAACTTAGCATCCAAGGGCTCTAAAGTTCTTCCGTAAAACAGCAACTGCTCATACTTGGCCCTGGGTTCTTGGACTGACTGGAAGAGTTTGACGATGTCTTGAAGCTTTGGAGGCAATTCTTCAATCGGTTGAAGGGTAGCAGATGGAGTTGAAAACACAGGTTTTGTGGGCAATCTTTCAATAGTAATTTGCCGAAATGTGAGAAACCTGGTGAAGGTCGATGAAAAAGTTGGAAACTTCAGGGTTTTCATGTTTGCCTTAAGAGGCTGGTTAAGCAGTGTATGTGGAATTTTGGAGGAAAATAATCGAAAAGATGGGGAAATAGACATGGGTTTTCTAGGATGATACCTAAATAATGGAATTCAGTATATGGATTTCGATTGCTGAGATGAATTCTCAGGTCTTCAGGCGAGAAGATACTCTACAGGGAAGATGCTGGAACGAGGCAAACGATTTCTTGGTGGTGGTTTTATTTGCCTTTAATTATTCCAAATTACTGTTAAAAAATAAATAAATAAATAAATAATAGTATGCACAATGATCAAGTGAATAAAACCCTTTAATATCTGAAGACTCACAAGGCAACCAGTTCACGAGAGTGTGTCAAAGGAATTCACTCATCCAAAACACCAATACAAAGTTGAGGATTCTGTCATAGGGATGCTTATGTCTTTTTTATTATTGGGTCTTCAAGGAGGTTTATGATGAAGATTGACTGTTTAATTTTTCCTTCGTTTTGTAGTTTGATCTAGCTGCTACAAATATATATATATATATATATATATATATATATATATATATATATATATATATATATATATATATATATATTGTATCATTGATGTAACTCTCAAATCAATTAAGTAAATTTCTTCATTTCTTCTCTTAAATTATTTAACCCATTTCAGATGTCATGTAACAGGGTATGAGCATCCAGAAGCCCTCGACACACAGAAAAATGATTTAAGCGCTGGCTACTTGTTTTTAGAAAACAGACATGAATTACAGGGAAAAGTTGGTTTTTCCTTGATTGAGTAAAGGTTCAAAAGTTCCTCTATATAGATGAGAAACTAGAAACAGCACAACACATGTTTTAAAATATAACAAAACAATTCAATGCGATAACTAAGCATGTGCAAAATGAAAACCAGCGATTATGCTGCCACAAGTAAATAACTTGCAACGTATGTAACACAAATTTATAGAGCACATATCCTGGAGGAGACAAAGTACGATTTCCTAACATAAAAAAAAGTTGAAAAGACACATAGCCAGGCTCACCAACAACGATGAATAATTAATGGAGCATAAATGGCAATGAGACTCATGAGAAAAACTAAGAAGATATAGCACTCAACATAAGTACAAAGTGTTTGCATACTCTTTGGCTCAAAAAGCAGAGCCTCACACCCGGGTTTCTTTATAATAAGCAACAGATTTTCAGCTTGAGAGTAGATGGTGAGGCAAAATTAAACACAGATGCCATGCCATGCCACACATGTGCCTCATTCTGATGATTAATAGTACTTCAGATCACAAAAATAGTGACCCGTGGATGCACTTTTCAAGTTTATTACTTGAAAGTGCAAGACATGTCATATCATTTTAGCACAGACTTGCATGCCTTTTATTGCATATCCTTAGACCAGGCTTGTTGTTTCTCTCAAATCTTCAATGAGATGCAAGGTTGGGCAGCTGTGTGCTTTTTTAGGAGAAATTATTATTTCCGCTCACCTATAAAAGTTATATTCATTGTAACGTAGGGATTAATTGTTTAGCATATTTGACGATTCTCTTTGCCTTTGCGTTTTTCAGTTAGTTCAAAAGATTTTTCCGGGTAAAAAACCACAAAACGATCAACAATTCCAAACTTTGTGAACAGAAAATCATGTGAAGAGTGAACACAGCATAACGTATATTCACAAAATCAATTAACCATCATTTCTAGTATTCTTAAAGAATACGAAAGCTAACAGCTTTTGATTTACCATGGGCATGGGGTATAAATAATAACACAAAAAGTAGCAACAAAGATACACATACCGTTTGAATCCTCTTGCCAGTTAACAGGGCATTTCGGTCTAATTGTCCTCTTCTTTTGTAGTCTGTCTGACACAGTAATAGCTTCCTCCTGATTCATTTCCAATGTCAAAATTCAAACAAATTGAAAAACTTGAGCAACAAAATCGTCACTATTAACAAATTCATCAACCAAAGAACAGAAAGACGGGGGTTGAAGAATCTCATGATTCACTTCCAATGTCAAAATTCAAAACAAATTGAAAAACTTGAGCAATCACTATTAACAAATTCATCAACCAAAGAACAGAAAGACGGGGGTTGAAGAATTGAAGCAACGAAACTACCTGGAGTCTTGACGATCAAGTGTTTGAACAGAGCTAGTGGCTTAGCAGCTGTGAAGTCACTGATACATTGGTGTTCTTGTTCCTAGGTTTTCTTGTAAAAGGCTGCTGCAGAGTAGATGGGCTGAAGATCGATATTTCGATTTATTTAATTTTATTTTATTCTATTTATTCGATTCAAGTCCAAGATATATCTATATTTATATTTTAAAATAAAAAACCGTCAATTAACCCGTTTCTTCCGATTGACCCGACTCATACCTGGTTTACAGCCACGACCCATGACCTGTAAAAAAAAAAAACCATGACCTGTTAAAAAAAAAAACCTTATCCGCCCAAACTCCCCCCACTATCCCTAACCTCCCACTTCCACTACACATTCTTTTTCCAGCTGAAACCGTGAAACATCAATACTCCCCTCATATTGATGGCATCCTATATTGATGTTGAATCTCTCCGTGGGTATTCCTCTCGATTTGCTTCTTAATTCTTTTATTTTCTTTCACATTGATTTTTTAATTTGCTAACTCTTATCTTTGGTTGATTTTAGGGACTTTCGGTGGCGATTCGACTGGAATTACTGATTGCGGCTTGCTCTTGGGTTCTTACTTCCTTAATCGACAGTCCCAAATGCAGGTATATTTTATTGTTGTCTATCGAATATGTTTTTTCCCATATCCTATTCAGACACTATCTCGGTTTCCTGTCATCAATACGGCGTATTCAGTTTTCACGACAAAGGGTGAAGATAAGAAATGTAATGCTCTGCACACGCAAGGCATGTTGGATCAGTTAATGCTTTCGCGTTTTCATTTCAAGGGTTTTTTCCTATATATTTTTATGTTTACCGCAAAAAACCATAATAATTTATATTTTCAGGCTTCGTTTGATGATTTCAGTGATGATAAGGACAGGCAAGGCATGTTCGATCAGTTAACGCTTTTGCATTTTCATTTCTAGGGTTCTTTTCTATATCTTTTTATGTTTACCGCAAAAAACCATAATAAGTTACATTTTCATGCTTCGTTTGATGATTTCAGTGACGATAAAGACCACGAAGGCCCCTAGCAGTTCCAAATTGTTGAGCATTGAAAAAGGCGATCCCATACACAACATATGATTAAATAATTGCATTGCATTTTTTTGGTAAGTCTCTTTGTAATAGTTTAAATTCTATTGTGCGTCATTAACTTTGTTGTTTGACATTTTTTGGAATTCAATGTTTTGGGTTTTTTCGTTTTACGTAATGTTTTTAGATTATATATATTTGTTTGGTGTTGACCGGGTTATTAATACGGCTGTCATTTTTGAATATCTTGCTATAGAGGTAGATCTGAAAAGGTAGTCATTTTATTGTTTTTCTTTCAGGTTGCTCTAGGTTGCTTAGATCTACAAAAAAAAATTAAAAAAAATAAAGGCTTGATGCTTCAACGCCGGATAAAACACAGGTTGTTTTGTTAATGGATAAGAAGGTAGCACGTTTCACTCAAAATGTACAATGATGTTAACTATGATCTTTCAAGATGAATAAGAAGGTATGTTTTTGCTTCTACTTGCGTGAATTTCAGTCGTAGGTTGACCCAATAAGAATCATTTTTACTTCTTTTTATGTTCATAGCTGCACATTTATGCAGTTTTTTTATTTATGTTTGTTTGCTATACTTGATAGTTTAATGAGATTTTGTTTTTGGCACTTCTATGCAGATTTGCAGCGAGATCCTTTTGTTATAAATGAATCAATGGTGTGGGTAGTGAAAATATATGCATTTCTGATTTATTGTCCTTTGTAATGTTGATATACCATATTTGAATTGTTTCCAGTTTATGAAAACTTGAAAAAACTATGCAACATATTCGATGTTGACGTTTCATATATAAGAAGTTCGTGGGAATGCCACTTTGAAATTCCAGGTTGAGTAATCAGGTTTATGCAGAGAACTCTGAATTTCAGGTTGAAGTTTTGAAGCTAATGCATACATTTTCAAGAACTCTGAATTCCAGGTTGAAGTTTATCGTCTAATTCATATCATTATCAACCCCTTTATTCTATCTACGATGATAATCTTATTATGTTAATTATTTTTATTTTTATTTTTTTGTCTTTTTCAAGATGTATGAAAATCATTTCACATATGTATTTGT
Source organism: Gentiana macrophylla (assembly GCA_026214975.1). Taxonomy (NCBI): domain Eukaryota; kingdom Viridiplantae; phylum Streptophyta; class Magnoliopsida; order Gentianales; family Gentianaceae; genus Gentiana; species Gentiana macrophylla. Next base: position 30,866,610 of record CM047813.1, read on the forward strand.
GTAGGTTTTATATCTCATGAAGGTGGAATGAACTTTCAAATTTATCTATGGGTGGAGCTAGATACATTGAATTTGTGTTTCTGTTTCTTAACTTTCTCTTTCAGGTGCTTTGTTGTATTTCCAACATTTCTTATTTTCAAGTTTAATTCATTGTTGGATCGATAAAGTTTGAATTTAAAAATAAAAAGAAATGTTTATTCAACAACAAAATGTGTAAATGTGCCACAACACACTTTTACTCCATTGATTTTTATGGAAATCATATTAATCAATAGACCCCACATCATAATAATCAATGATCCAAAAGTGTATTGTGCACTTTGTTGTGCCACTATCACCACTCTTTAAAAAATGCTTCTTTTTTAGTTCTACTTCATTCATATGGCATCCTGGTGAATAATTTCATCAAATTTTTTCCATGTGTGTGCAAGTTTTGATTTTGTATTGAAGGTTGGACAGTTATGTTGGTTAGGAAATTTGGTTGAAGGTTTTTAGCAAATTTATTCGACCTTTTGCTGGTGGTGGGATAGACTGCATTTTTTATTATTTATTCTATTTTTTACTACACGCCTTAATTATAAAATAATTGCTATTTTTTGTGTGCATTAGCTATGCCCTCATTCAAAATGAATGAGAAAGAAAATGAAAACCAGAATGCAATTTTAGTGAGAATGATCAAATTATTCATCCTTGATGTACAACTATTCTTCACTTTCTCTCCCTTCTTGGTTGTAGGTTTGCTGATAGATGAGATTCGATTTGAGAGATTTTGAGTGAAGCTGCATTAGTCAATTTGTTGGTACCATGCTAGGCCACCACTTCACCTCCATCTCCACCTCGCAAGTATTGCTTAGTAATTTCATTTTTAACAGAATAGTTTCATTCAAGAAAGGAAGGTCATGGCTTCAGTGATCTACATTTCACCAAGTTGCGTTAAAGCTTTTTCTGAGGTTCAATTAATAACTTTGTGTATTTAAACGTTGCAAGTAGTTTCCACTCAAAAAAAAAAAAAAAAAAAAACGTTGCAAGTAGTTATTTTTTTTATATTGTTTTTTGTTTTTCGTTTTTCGGGCTCTTTTCTGCAAAGTTCATAAGAGTAATTCTTGTGTTGCAGGTGTTTCATTCCGGTGAAACACAAACTTTTTATGAAATGCTTTTTTTATGAACTGATTTTTGAATTATTTTGAAATTTGATATGCAGGCTTGCTGTGAAAAAAGGTGCTGCTGCTGGAAAGAAGCCTGCGAAGGGAAAGGCGGAGAAGGATCTGAAAAAGCCTAAGAAGCCTGCTACCCCTTTCTTCGTCTTCATTATTTTCACTCATCATGATTTATTCTCTTTTGCCTGCAACTGCTTTGTTGATTAATTTTTGTTTTTGTTTTTGGATAATCTAGGGAAGACTTTAGGAAGACGTATAAGGAGAATCATCCATACAACAAATCTGTTGCTGCTGTGAATTTTTCTGAAATTAATTAGCCTCCAATTAGCATTCAATTTTTTATTTTTTATTTATTTATTTATTTATTTATTTATTTTTGTTGTTGTGCAGTTTCTATGTATTTCTGGCAAACATAAAGTCCTGTGATAGTTGTTTTTTTGGAATTTTTTTGTCCGTTAAGGTTGGGAAAGCTAGTGGTGAGAAGTGGAAACAAATGTCAGAGGCTGTAAGGATTTCTTTCTAAAATCCTAAATAATTGGCGGGTCAATTGGCCTATTGCGGGTCAATTGATGGTTTTTTTCTCTTAAATATATAATAAGATATAAAAAAACGGTTTGCAACTTCAGTTATTCCGTCAGAATACATGTTTCTTAAACTGTTGTGTGTATATGTTTCGTAAGAATTGAACCGAAGGATCTTCAATAACATTGGATTTTCCTTCATGCTTCTGTGTAATTTGTATATTCAGATCTCGCAATTTAATGACGATTGTATTGATTTGTTGCAGGCGTGGAGGCAAAATTAGGATTTTAGTCCTCTAAGTTGGCCTATTTTGGATTTTAGTCCAGCTCCGGTGAGGAAAATAGTCCTCTAAGTTGGCTTTTTTTTGGATTTTAGTCCTATCCGCCGGTTTATGCTGACTAGACACCGTAATCATAAAAAATAACTTATATGGACGCCACATCATATGCCATGTTGGATCTACGTGGCGTTGGGTCCCATTTCTACCCCATTTACTAAAAATAAAAAGTTGATGAATGAAGGATTCAAACCGGCGACCTAGTGGTAAACCATCAATTACTTTGCCATCTAAGCCACAACTTTAATGTTTATACTATGACAAGATTTATTACTTATGCATAATATGGTTTCCTTTTAGTTTAATTTTCCTTGTTAATTTGATGTAGTTCTTTTTTATAAAAAAAAAAAAAAAATACTATCTACGTCCCTAAATGTAAGTGGATTTAGAATTATCATATACATTAATAAAGTGATTAAATTTTTTTTGAAACACAGTGAATAATTTTTTTTTGAAACACAGTGATTAAATATATTAGACTATAATGTTTGGTTCTCAAAAAAGACTATAGTGTTTGATATACAATTTGATTATCATTAATTAATGTAATAATAATGATATTAAAAAATTTGACTGAATATATACAAATTAATAGTAAGATAAGAAAAAAATTTATAATTATTACTTTTTACAGTAATGTAAAGTTAACTTACATTAATAATAATAATAATAATAATAATAATAATAATAATAAGAATAATAGGTTATAAAAAAAACTATAAAAAAACATTATGCAAGAGCTCTTATATATATATCAATCTACAGTTAAATTAATTTTGTAAATAAATTTATTTAAATTAGGCACATACAATGTTGGAAGAAATGTTATTGTGCATAAGTAATTACTTGTGTCATAATATACATGTTGAAGTTATAGTTTGGATGGCAAAGTGTTTGGTATTTTACCACAAGATCACCGGTTCGAATCCTTCTTCCCTCAACTTTTTATTTTTAGTAAATGGAGGAGAAATGGGACCCACAAGCCATGTAGGATCCCAAGTGGCAGCCACGTCATCAATTTTAAAATATTCCGGTGCCCAGTCAGCAATATCCGGCGGATAAGACTAAAATCCAAAAAAAAATTTAGTAAATGGAGGAGAAATGGGACCCCACAAGCCATGTAGGATCCAACGTGGCAGCCTAGTGGCAGCCACATCATCAATTTTAAAATATTCCGGTGCCCAGTCAGCAATATCCGGCGGATAGGACTAAAATCCAAAAAAAAACCAACTTAGAGGACTATTTTCCTGACCGGAGAAGGAGCATGACTAAAATCAAAATAGACCAACTTAGAGGACAATAATCCTAATTTTGCCCAGGCGTGGATATGCAGCAGCGACATCAATAGGTGTGGAGTCGAGCAACGTGAAAAGAGAAATGAGCAACGTGATGTTCAAGAAAACAGGGGTAGAATCCAAGGAGATGGCGACGGCGACGTCATGGGTGCCGGATCCGGTCACCGGATACTACAGGCCTGAGAAAGCCAACGAAATCGATATATATCTCTCACCTATGCGAATTTCTTAAACCATATCCTTCACGACATAAATTTTTTTCATACAAACTAATCATTTCTTCATCCTTCTGATTTTCGAATTAGCATCTACCCGTGCATTGCACGGGTTTTCCCACTATTATATCTATATATATATATATATATATATATATATATATATATATATATATATATCTATATATATTGTTTCAAGCACCGATGAACCGAAGCGCTCTCTTCTTTCAAAGATTTCAAAGAGAGGAGGACAATCAATGATTCCGCTATTGGGACCAACGAAACTAGACTTGCACAGGCCACATAAGAAGGCGAGAGGTGGATGTGAGAGTCGGGGAGCAAACATAGCTAGCTTCTACAAATTTACCGATAGAGAGCGACGCGTACCACAGAGAGACTAAGAACAAACGGATAGGTTTCGGCCTGGCCTCGGGTGCTGGATCGAATGAACACTCAACCGCGACTGGTGTATCGTATATAAGATCACGGCTGCATGACGGAGTGAGCCAACACAATATCATAAGAAAAGCGGTTAGCTCCGGCTATTCGATCTGTCTGTGTATCGCGTAGAGAACCCTAAGACATAAGAATAAAATGATTCTTTCAGATTGATCAAAGCAAAAACCTATATTAATATTAAATAAATAAACTGGGATGATATAGCAATTCCATACATGGAATTGCTAATATATATTTGAAAGCAACATTTAACTCAATTACCTATAAATTTGACCCGTATCCGTCATTGACCCTACTTATACCTGCAAAAATTATTTTACTAATAAAAAAACCCAAGAAAAAAACCTTTCTAAAAAAAATTAAACACGGGACACGACAAATTTTACTGATCATTATCTTCGAATCTTCTCAAAGCAAACCTTATCCGCTTGAAATCAGGTAACAAATTTCATGTTCATACCTTCCTCTCACTTTTACTAATGGTATCCCCTAAATCTCCTCAAACTCCCCTCAAAATCATGTAACAAAGTACATCTATATACTCCTATGAGTTTCATTTTTTTTCATCTACCTACCTCCCCCTATTTGGTAGTCTCTCTTTTTTTTTTCTTTTTTTTTTCGGAGAATTATTCTTTTGCCTTACTAATTGAGAGTCAATTTTAGAGGCGTGGATAATTATTTAGTCAATTTTAGAGGTGTAGCTATTTTTTTCCTTCTTTTTGTTGATTATTGCATGAGGATTTGAGTTCCCATATTATAGAGTGCATCTCACGACGATTAAGGTACCGATTTACACATATACATCGTATTTTTGAATCTTCCATTGATTTATATTGGTAATACAAAGTGTGTCCTTTTTTCCTTCTTCTTTTTTTTTTTTTTTTTTTTTTTTGTGTGTGTGTGTTTAGCTTTTGCTTGATACGGTCGTCAGTGATGACAATGGATGTAAAATATTGTTCAGAGAAGACGGTAGAATATTTCGTTAATTTATCAGATGACGGATATTTAGTTGATTTTATGTCCTATACATTGATGCAAGGTAGGTAAATTTGAGAATCTCCTCGGCGTCTCTCGGAAATGAATGTCAATTCATCTTCTCCATTTTATTATTCTCTCATAAATCAACCGTTGTCATCCTTTTTTAAATGTAAGTTACTTTTGGTACATTATTGTACAATTGTCATTTTTTTAGATTTGATTGGTTTTCATTTATTTCGTAGTTTTTGGAAGGATCGACAATTTTCTTTTCATTTCAATGATAGATATAGGTGATGAATTTTGGATCTTCCCTTAACAAATTCAGTTTTATTTGTTTGTGAATTTATTTGTTTTTGTTTATTTCCCAGGTAAGTGTAACTTAAGTTCTAGGAGGCTAAATTGTTGATGATATTGTTTTTACATCTTCTGTGGAGAAGCTTAAGTTCCACGCTCGGCCAATAATGTTATCATCTATTTTTATTTAAATAATTCAAATCTTATCCGAAACTAATAACAATTCGGATATGTACTTGTCAGGTTTTGCAACATTTTCGTATAATAACAATTCAGGTTTGCAAGTTGTACCAGATTCTACTAAAACGGCTTTGCAACATTTTCGCATTGATGGGTTATTTAACCAATTCAAAAAAATAAATAAATATATAAAGATTACTATGTACCGATCTGATCTTCATTTAGGTTTTACTTAATCAATGTTTGCTTTCATAATACAGTGATTATTCGATCATACTTGCACTTTATATCATCAAAACTTCTGATTATTTTTCCATTGCAATATGAGATTGTTTTTGTGATACATGAATAACTCATAGTTGATACATCAAATTATATTCTATTTTTTTTCGTAGGTTATTTGCAGAATAGAAAGGTATTTGATGCGGCTTATGTTTGGTCATCAACCTCCCGTTATTCATCTCTATGCCGAAACTCATAGAAAGGTATTTGATGCAGTTTATGCGGGTTTTTTCCAATGGAAGGATTTACGTGGTAGGTTATTTGTAGAATAGAAAGGTATTTGATGCGGTTTACCGTACGCACCGTCGAGCATATTTATGACACGACACTTCTCCGACACGTGCCGTGTGATTATGTTACATTAGGGGATGGATAATGTAATTTTTATGGCCGTAGTTTGTGGAATTTTACACGTTAAATTAGACATGGATAAGGGTGGGGGGTGTGGATAGGATGATTTATCATTTTACCGTAAGAAAAATGTTCGAGATGGTGGATGACGCGTCCCTTGATCTATGAGTTTGTAATTTAAATTCTATTTCCATGAGATAAACAATATATTATACCATATCATTCCGATAAAACTAATATAGTAGATTAATGTAGTACTATATTTATTGTAACATTTAATACTTCAAATATTGTTAGTTGTATAAAGTATAAATAAAATATTATATATACTTTCAAACTTTTATGTATCTTAACCCACTAGTCAAAAACCCGTACATAATGCTAAATTTAACAACATCACCTATCTCCCTCCTATCAATAGATTTCGGCATGACTAACATCAAACTCAAAAGGCACTCATTACTGTCCGGAGAAAAATTAAAAACATAAACAATTTTTATGGTTAAATTAATCAACAAACGAATGATTAAATGAAATGAGTTGACCGAATAAACATATGAGTCATCCATGTTTTTAATTGTACTAAAATCTAGAACAAATTACTAAGAATCAGTGACACATGTAGGCAAAATTATATTTCAAGTGATCAAACAAATTGGAGTATGAATTTAACGAACCCGAGTCTAGAAAATCAATAAAAAAAAAACCATTATAAAAGTAACAGTCGCATCCGTCTCATTCAAATTCCCATCATAATTCCCGTTGCCTGAGGCCACCGCCATACCCATCGCCTTCATAATCTACCATCATGGACAATCCTGTAATATTCAATGCACACATAAAATCGAAATTTGTTCAAAATTCATCCTGTAGAAAAATGGCCTACGGTTTGTGTATTGAACAAAGATCCACTCGTAGAAAAACGTCTCACGGTTGTGAATTGAATTGAAATCCCCAGAAAAATGACGGTTTTTGAATTGCAATACAACGAAAGAGAAACCTGATTGTTATTTTGCCGTACTGTTTATGAATTGAAATACAATGAAATAGAAACTTGATTGTTATTCTCACAATGCAAATTTGCAGAAAGAGAATCCTGTGTCGGTGTGAATCACCCACTGAGGTCAAATCTGTAACAGATCGGGAGTTGATTTCGATGTCTACCTCTAGACGAATTAAATTTTTCTCCAGGTAGTAATGAGTGTCTTTTGAGTTTGACGTTAGTCATGCTGAAATCTATTGACAGGAGGGAGATAGGTGATGTCGTTTCGGTCCAAGATCAGGATCGTTGTTATAAGTAAGTTTAGCTGCTTTTTATAACTTTTCTTTTTGATGTTTTAAATGTGTAATTTTCTTCCTGACGATGGTTTTAGAGGATCTGCCCTACGTTTTCCGATTTGTGTCATAGTTTTGTGTCCAGGTTCATCTCATTATTTATTGATGGATTACTGATACATATATAACTTGAATTTTGTTTATTTTGTTTGATCACTACTTATCAGATCTCTTTACTTATTCCGGTGGAATTGTAGAATATGATTTTTTTTTTGTATTGTCTTTGCATGTACAAAAATATATTTGAAGCCAATGTGTCAGTTACTTGATGGATGATTTAGAAAGTGGTATTTTATTCCTATTGGGTTAAAGTTTTAGGCATAGAATTTTGAAGTTGTGGTTGATGGTGGTAGTTTTTAGATGAGATATCTTAGTATTGGTTGAATTATATTCTTTTTAATTATGGTGATGCTTGCTGAATTTCAAAATGTTTGCGTTTGGGTGTCCTGATTCATTGGATGCTTATTGAATCCATGGGTTTATTCGAATACTTTGATACTGTAACGCCTCGTTCTCGAACACCGAATAAATTCTTCATAAGAGTTGAAGTTCGGAACCGTTGGAAGAGCATGATTGTCTTGTGCTTTGATGAATTAGCATTCATCAATGACTGTGTATATGGTTACGATGTTGTGTCTAGTTGTCTAAGTGATGGAGTAGAGCTATTAAGTGAGTTTTGCCTTGAAAACACTTAGGTGGCTAGTTAATGATTAATAAAATACATACTTGTGTAGTAAAAAGACTAAACATCATGCTATTCTTGGTAAGGCACCGGTTCATATCGCGATGTGTGGGCGGTCAGATAAAGTGAATAACTCTACTGGCCTCTAAATAGCAGGGGGACTTCACCGAACGTGTACACTATCGGTTTAGCCGTGGCTATTGGTATGATCCACTAATAGGTTGCAAACGATATCTCGTGATGGATATACATCATGCGTAGTGCCGTTGAATGTGGATGTAACAAAGATAAGTTAATTTAGAAACAAATATTCACGACGTGTTGATGAGCATGAAGTGAACATTTGAGTTGAGTCGGTCATATAAAGACAACTTAATAATAACGAACCTTTCTTTGTAAATCTTTATTAAACCCTAGCTTCCATCTTTTATTGAGTTCCTTTTTACTTATCTCAAATACATGTATGTTTGTGTTTGGGGTTGAGAAGACGAACAGGTTGAACATGAGTTCAACGAGGACTTTGATGATGCTACTAGTTGTTATTTCATTTCCTTATTTTATGAAAGACTTAGACTGTGTTGTTGTTTGACATTGAAAACATGTTGTACTTTCCTTTGAAACTATGTTGTAAGTTTGATGTACTTTTCTTAAAATATCGTACTTTGTAAGCTTTGGAGATTTCGTCGTAATAAGATTTCATTTCCTTCTTTAGTTGGTTACTTTCTATTCTTGTTCTTAAAAAAAAATATACCGAGTCTTTTAGCTTCCATTAATGCTAAACTCGATATGACGTAGTACATGTTTACGTATAATATGAAATTTATTTTACATTCTACGTGTCGAACGTTTGTTTTCGGATAAGGACTTGGTGTCCGGGAATGGGACATTACAGATACGATGGCAGTATTTTCGTTATCGATGCCAAAGCTAGCTCTAAGGAGTAATTTAGACTTTGGAAGTTTTGCTTTTTCCCCAAAGTTCACCCATGTTTTTATGTGTTTTAGTTTGGCATGCAGTCAGCCATGGGCTGGTGGTAGCCCGGTAGTGATCCGGGGGTTAGTACGGGCCGTGGTCCGGAATTAGTTGTATTTTCCTGTATTATTCCGGTTTTATCTATAAAATCATTTCGTTTTTGAAAAAAAATAGCATGCAACAATTATAAAGTAATGAAACATTGTTCACTAGATAATAAATTAGGGATGAGAGGAGGGGAAAAAAAATAAAGAGTAAATTGAATTATATTTGGAATTACACTATTTGATAAAACCAAAAGGTTAGAAGGACTAATATTTCGAGCCGATGAGAGTACTTTATTTTTTAGGAAAGCCGAAGATAGTATGGAATGATTGTAATCACACATTTTATGTTAAAATAAATAAAATATCCGATAAGATAGAAATATCTTGTGCGTTGATTGATAGTTTTATTTACTTTATGTAGATAAATTCTAAAAAAAACCCATAATTTACTGCTTAAACTATGGTCAATGCAACGTTACAACCTTAACAATATTTTATAATCAATTTGTAAGAATAGTTTATTGTTTGGCTTATTTTTTTAACACTGAATTTTAATCCGTTTAGGCCCTTTATAATAACAAATCCGATTTGATTCTTAAACAAGGGGCACATTAAACTGAATTTTAATCCATTTAGTCTGAACATTAAACTTCTTTTTCCTCCCTCTAGAATCACCAGCCTTCTCACCGTTAATCCAACCTTCATCGTCAATAAAGGAAATGTCGGACAAATGGCGGACCATTTCCTCGCTCAACTTGTATTCCCATGGCACTCTTCGATCAGTATTCGATCCACCGCATTTTCAATTATACTCACAAAAAACAGGGGCGGACGCAAGATCTCGGATATGAGGACAGTAAAACTTTTAAAGGCAAATAAAAAATTAAAGAGAGGTAAACTATATGTATAATACAAATATTAGTGTATTTTTTTCGGATCAAGATATGTCCGCCACTGACCAAAAGTCAACTGGTTCCTACATATCCAAAAAAAGAGAGAATTAACACGATTCGATACAGATGTCGATGAGGAATATTAATTTCAAAAAGAAATATAGTAATTAGGAAAGATATATGATAGAAATAAATCTACAGTAATAAATATTAAGGATCGTACCTCCAGCCATAGTATCCGGATGTATTGATCTACCTCCGTTGAGCCGCCAGCCGCCGCCGCCTATGAAAACCCTAGCAAAATAACGTACAAGAGAAAGAGAAGAGAGTTTTGCTATGTGAGTCTTCTAGTCTTTACCTATTACTGAATTAAGGCCTTTTGATGGTACACATGCTCTCTTTTTAGGGGGGTGGTTTAAAAGGACAAAAAAGAGGGAGAAAATGGGAATCAGGACAGTGGAAATATAAATTGGGTGATAAGGACAATTTCACTGTTCATAACCCCAAATCTACTGTTTGCTGCAGTGGAATTGACCACAAATCTAATGTTTCACTATCACAGTGGAATAAGGATTTGTCATTTTTAACCATAAAAGTATTCCACTGTCCTATTTACATATTTCTATGTTTAAATTGTCCTTTTTGACAATAAACCCCTCTTTTTATAGATGAGACAAAGGGACCCACCAGCTTATAGAATACTCTAGAACAAAAACTCTAGCCATCATAGGATTTTCTATACTACTGATTTAATCAATTAACAAACCAATTATATGCCAACAATAATATTATAATAACTAAAATAATATAATAATAACTACAGGGCCATATAAATATTATTTACTACGTAAATAATAATTCTTACATTCTCCCACTTGGCCCGAATAGTTATGTCGGCATAACATTAATGAGTGACAACAAGATTTGCATGCTCAAAATGTCACTCTCTGGTTTATTAACACAACTTCAACTGATAAATACTAACACAAGAACTATGGCGGTTATGCTCGATAAAAACGAACACTCCCTTCCAAAATTACAATGTGAAATAGCAACCAGCCAAGTAAACCTTTAGTGAATTAATGAACTAATCGAAATGTCATTCGGGGTCCAGAATCCAAATGGATTCACTCATACATGAACTCGGTGCACTTTCATTTAATTGCTACATCACTATGATGTCTATTTTGACAAATTTCAGAGAATTTAGACGAAGCATCTTTATGTGTCAATAAGTCAAATATGAGTACAATGTGATTGTGAGATACATAAGCCGGAAAAATACACAATCTATATTCTCATATTATTCTACTTACTTGATACTCGTCTTATAGCTAGCTTGCCTCTGACAACATGTCCTATAAATGTCGATTTGCTAATTTCAACATCAAAAACATTCCTCATATGAGTGAGGATGCGATGAGTCAAAAATTTGGCCGGAAGCAACATCGACCAGCAACCATAGGCCAAAACTCATAAAGCCCGTGACTTTACTACACAAAATTTTCGGTCATCCATAATGAGCTACTTCAATCAATCCACAAGTTCACCTCTAAAGGTAGTTGATGCAAGCTTAACGAGATCCTGACATAGATGATCTCATTGAACCTCTTATATCGATATGAGATTCACCAATTCATACAACATATCATTTTAAGGAAACTGTTTATCATAAGTATTAAAGTATAACTCTAACAAATGCAAGTGTATAATTCTAAAATATGGTTAATACTCCCATTGGTCGAAAACATCATTACAATGTAAACCAGTATAACAAAATCAGAAGCTTACAAAATCCATATAAATACTTGCTAACCGAAAACAATTATTCAGTGCTTTTGTTCTCCAACACATGTTGTGTACATTTCAGTGGTTTATCACACAAATGACAACCACTATAATGGTTAAATAAAGCATATTTCTATCATGAGCTACAATCAACAAAATGGACACAAAATTCTTCAGTAACTGTATAGAAGAATTGATAATCTTAAGTGTCTCATAGAGAAAATTCTCAACAACAAATCTAGCATTATCTTGCTCATCATAACAATAATAAGCTTCCAAGTGATTTATTAAATCATCAATTTGGGACTTTATAATGAACAACAAAGTACTAGTACAAACATGAATTTTCTTAGGATGTAACAATGCAACTCATGCTCACAATGTTCAAAAGAACTTATTCATGCACACAATTCAAAATAGAATCAGGTTTTAACAATCGAGAAATTTACTCCTGTAATTAGTGGTTTAGAAATGATTAGATACCATATGTGATTGTCCTCAACATGTGATCAATATATAATTGACTCTCTTAATATGAAATATAACATATTCCATTTAGAATCAACTAAGTTTCTTCAATGAAAAGCAGAATGATGCAATTCACCTTATGATTAATCACTTAGAACAATCACTCCCACTCAATCAGCATTTTCCAAAATCCTTATGGTTTCTAACTTCACATTATGTTAGAATATGTGATCAACCTCTTGCGATTCCAATGAATCAATCAAAATATCTATTTACACATGAACACTTCATTTGACCTAATTAAATTGAACATCAAGAGTCATAAGCTCTAGGCACACTAAGGTCAAACTCGATGGTATAATAATTTCAACATGATTCTTCATTTTTTATTTTTTATTTACACCACATTATCTGCCTTCATACCATATTTTTAAACTATTTCCACACCAACTTTTTTAATTACACATTAGTCCCTCAATTTTATCTACTTTATATCCCACACCCCTACCTACATACCCTATTATTTTTTTTTTTTGAGAAGACATACCCTATTATTTTCCTCCAAGAAATATCTTCTTCCTCACAAAACCCTTAAACACCACACCATCTTCAAACAAAATCACCATCTTCACCCTCATAAAAATTTATATGCACCTAAGTTGATTATCGGGAAACAAAAATTTATACCCGGACTCAACCGGACCTGTGTTTATTTTCTTGCAAGTTAACGTAACAGCGGATCATCGAATCACATACGGTGCTGATTTGGCAGCATTCTTACAAACATTTGCAAAGATCTTTGAGAACCCAGAAAGCTTATAACGTAGAAGATTTATAATGTAGAAGATTGATTATTCATGTTTGGTTTCTTCTCCAAAAGATATATTTTTGACTATATATATGACACAGCATATTTTGCTGCAGTTACTAGCATTCTATAGCCATTTATTGTTGTTTCATCACTGATTGGATAATCGAGACCACCTGCATAATCGCTATAGCTCTCAAATTCATTTCAATCAAATCAAAAAACTCTAGGTTGTGTTTGTTTTGCCTTGTTTTTTTGGGAGTTTTTTTTTACATCATATCACCAATCATTTCTTACAATTCTTCCACCAATCAAATCTTCAACTACAAATAAAAAAATATTAAATCATCTCTCATCATTTCACTTTATCAACTTTATTACCTTTTTAACAATTATTTTATTGACGAAAATTCAAAATATACACCTTTAGGTAAAAATTGTTTGTTTTGTATATCCTTATTTTTCATTCTTACGAGTATAACCCTGTCAAAATACTCGGTAGGATGGGCAATTTGACTTTCAGGACTGTTGAGAAATAATGGTGTTATTGTTATTAATGATTGTAAGGGTAGTATTGGAAGTTAACTAATATTTCCTAGTGGCACAAGTAGTTAGGATAAGGTGCTAAAATCTAGACTACTAGATTCTCTCTAAATATATGTACTAAGGTCAAAAAAAAGTGATGAATGATATAATGTTCAGCTTTCTTCTCTAAACTTAAGTTGGTATCAGAGCCTAGGCTATGGACGGTACACCGCCGATGAGCTTAGAACCGTCCACTGGTGCAACCACTCTGCCAGCAACGGTCATTTCGACTAGCAGTGTAACAGCTTCTCCTCCGGCAACTGTTCCGGCAACTACTCAGCATGCAGCAGCTGGAAGTGGAATTCCAGGCATCCCGTTTGGATCATTACTCAGCTCCTACCCCACCATGGCTTTTGCTAGCTTGCCGAGCAGTCTTGGTTTTAACTATGGCAGATCGGAGTCTGGAACATCAGGATTTGTAAATCCAAGTCTGATTGGAACCTATTCGTCTATTCCGGCCATTCCCAACTTGGGATCACCTGGATCCAACACAGTAAGTCCTCTTCCATTTGCAAATCAACTGAGTCAGACCTGCAATGTCAAGCTAGATCGATCAAATTATCTTCTGTGGAAGTCCATTGTGTTACCAATCATTAGGGGTCATAGACTTGAAAATCATGTGCTAGGCATTGAAAATAGATCTGCTGAGGTCTCACCATTTAGGTTGTCACCTTCTCCGTTTCAACGAATCCAAACCCAAGAAGAATGGCAAATTAGTGATCAGCTTTTAATGGGATGGTTGATGAGCTCAATGATCGAAAGGCCCCTACGGAGGTGGTAGGATGTTCTACAGCAAGAGAAATCTGGGTTACGTTAGAAAATTTGTTCAATAGTCAGGCAGAAGCAAGGATGCTTGAGTTCAAAAGTGCCATGGCTAGAGCTACAAAAGGATCTAAGTCTATGCCTGACTATCTTGCTCAAATGAAGTCCTATGCTGACAGTCTTGCAGCAGCAGGTTATCCTGTGTCCAAAGCTGAGTTGATCCTAGCCACACTTGGAGGACTGGACAGAGATTATGAAGCAGCTATAGTTAACCTTACTGCTAGGGTTGGATCTCTCTCATGGCAAGATGTTCAGTCCCAACTAATTACACATGAAAGATTGATTGCAAGATTTGGTATACCTGGGCATGGAGATAATGGTAATATATCTGCTCACTTTGCTGCTGGTCAACAGACAAGGCCTAGGAGCCCTGGTGGTCCTAGAAATAACAGTCAAGTCTCAGGTAATTCTGGAAGAGGAAGAGGAGGAAGAACTAGAGGTAGAGGAGGCAGAAATGGAGGTTCTAACACTGGAAATAGACCAGTCTGTCAACTGTGTGGGAAGACTGGCCATGTGGTGGTTGATTGTTGGCACAGATTTGAGCAGGATTTTGTCCCCACTGGTTCAAATGGAGCAGGGAATTCTAGACAGAATATGGCATTTGTAGCTTCACCTCAGACCCCTGCTGATCCTGCCTGGTATATGGATAGTGGAGCCACAAATCATATCACTTCAGACATGAACAACCTCCATTTTGGATCTGATTATTCTGGCTCTGACTCTCTGGTAGTAGGAAATGGTGAGACTCTTCCTATCCTTCACACTGGTACTTGTTACTTACCTAGTCTTAACAACACACACCTACACTTAAAAAACTCCTTACATGTGCCTTCTATGACAAAAAATCTTGTGAGTGTGTCTAGATTAACTTCTGAATTACCTATTACTGTTGAATTTGATGACAAATTTTGTTATGTCAAGGACAAAACCACAAAGAAGCTGGTGCAACTAGGAGCTCTTAGGAATGGTCTATATCAGCTATCAACTCAATCCAAGGCCCATCCTCAAAGTCATATGATCTCCCTTCACTCCAAACAATGTCAAGATCCTCCCAGTTTGTTGATCAGAGGTTCTAATAGTTGTTTTGCCCTTGTAGGCTCTGTTAGTTTCAATAAAGATAGAAATGTTTGGCATAGAAGGCTTGGCCATCCCTCAAAAAATGTGTTAAATCTTGTTTTAAACTCTGTTGATGTTCATGTTAATGAAAGTCTTGAATTCTGTGAAGCTTGTCAGTTTGGCAAATGTCACTCCCTACCTTATGCTAAGTCTGATTCTCATGCTAAAAATGTGCTTGATCTTATTCATACTGATCTGTGGGGCCCTGCTCCTGTTAAATCCACAAATGGTTATTTGTACTACATACACTTTATTGATGATTTCTCTAGATATGTGTGGATATATCCCCTTAAAACTAAGTCGATGCCTTAATCGTCTTTCTACTGATTCAAAAACTTGTTGAAAATCTGTTTGGAACTACTATTAAATGTGTGCAGTCAGACTGGGGGGGGGAATATAGAACCTTTGAACCAGTCCTTAAGACACAGGGGATTCAGTTTAGACACCCCTGTCCTCATGCACATGGGCAACATGGAAGGGCAGAGAGAAAACATAGACATATAGTAGAAATGGGACTAACCCTTATGGCACAAGCCTCTCTTCCTCTTAGGTTTTGGTGGGATAGCTTCCTAGAGTCTGTTTCTATAATCAATGATCTTCCTACTCCTGTCTTGCAAAATCAGTCCCCTCGTGAAGTCTTGTTTCAAAAGGAATCTGACTATCATAAGTATAGAGTTTTTGGGTGTGCCTGTTATCCTAATCTCAGGCCTTTCCACAATCATAAATTCAGGTTTCACACTTCTAAATGTGTGTACCTTGGCATGAGTCCTTGTCACAAGGGGTATAAGTGTCTTGATCAATCTGGAAGGATTTATATCTCTAGAGATGTTAACTTCAATGAAAACCGATTTCCTTTCCAAGAAGGCTTCAATCAAGGTCCTAACAGAACTGTGAGTACTGATCCTACCATATCTTCCATGTTCCTCACTCCTTTGCCTTATGATAATAGCCATAATACCAGTGACACCACAAGTCCTCCCAATTCTGAAGATCATCTCACTGAATCTGTCCATAGGTCTATTGAATCTCCCAAAAGCAACAACATTCAAACTTCACCTTGTCCTGAAGCAGGTGTGTCAAGTGGTCTTGAGTCCTCTAATGAAACTGAAATTCCTAGTGATCTCTATTCTAATAATGACCTATCCAATCCTGGCAGTCACTCACCTGATCTCTCTAGTTCTGAGTCACCAGATAGAAACACAAGTCATCAATCTGAGTCTCCTGTTCCACATATCAGTCCACCAATTCCTGTTCCACCACCCAAGCATCATATGCAAACCAGATCAAAAAGTGGTATTTTTAAACCAAAAGTTTATTCTGCCTCAATCTCCAACCAGTCCTTACCCTCTCACCTTTCTGAACCTACTAAGGTGTCAGAAGCTCTTAATCAGCCTGAATGGAAGTTGGCCATGTCTAATGAATATGATGCCTTAATGATCAATAAGACTTGGGACCTTGTACCTCCTGATCCTAAGCAGCATTTGGTGGGAAATTGGTGGATATTCAAGTTAAAATTGAATCCAGATGGAACAGTATTAAAACATAAAGCAAGGTTAGTGGCAAAGGGGTTCAGTCAAAATTATGGTGTGGATTTCACAGACACTTTCAGTCCAGTGGCTAAAGCATCTACTATAAGGGTGGTTCTGGCCTCTGCTGTTACAAAAAATTGGAGCATTAATCAAGTTGACATAAACAATGCCTTTCTCAATGGCCCCCTGACTGAAGTTGTTTATATGCCTCAACCAGAAGGGTTTGTAGACTCCTCAAAACCTAACTATGTTTGCAGGTTGAAGAAGGCCCTCTATGGCCTAAAAAGAGGCACCTAGGGCTTGGTTTGATGCCCTAAGAAAAAGCAGATCTTTGGCATGGGGTTTCAAGCAATCATGTCGACATTTCCTTGTTTGTTCATAAACATGGTAATGCGACATTATGTATGTCCTCATCTATGTTGATGATATTCTAGTTCTGAGAAATAATCCAGAACATACAAGGAGGTTTATTGAAGCACTAAATGTCAAATTTGCTCTCAAGGATTTGGGACCTTTGGCTCATTTTCTGGGTATGCAGGCCAAAAGAGATGGCACAGGACTGTATTTAACACAAGAGCACTATGCAGCACAACTGTTGAAGAGGTTGAATTTGGAGCATCTAAAATCAAGTCCTACACCTATGGCTGTTGGAAAACACCTACATCCCACTGATGGAGAATTGCTGCATAATCCCACCATATACAGGAGTGCCATTGGAGGGCTGCAGTTTCTAACTTGTACCAGGCCAGATTTGGCATACT
The DNA here is from genome assembly GCA_026214975.1 of Gentiana macrophylla. Taxonomy (NCBI): domain Eukaryota; kingdom Viridiplantae; phylum Streptophyta; class Magnoliopsida; order Gentianales; family Gentianaceae; genus Gentiana; species Gentiana macrophylla. The sequence goes on from CM047813.1 coordinate 30,884,486, forward strand.
CAGTGAACTATTTGAGTCAGTTCATGCAGTCTCCTACTACAGAACATTGGCAGGCCCTAAAAGGCTCTTGAGATATGTTCAAGGAACACTGGGTGCGATCACACTTCAAAATCGATGGAAGTTTGGATATAAATGGCTTCTACGATGCAGGTGGGCTGTTCACCTCTCGATAGAAATCCTTTGGGGTTTCTTGTGTTTATCTGGATCCTCTCTTGTTTCACGGAGCTCCAAGAAGCGAGAATGTGGTTGCAAGGTCAAATCTTGAGGCCGATGAGTCACTTAGCAAATCTGTCTTTGCAGAGGTGACATGGTGACCACGACTCTAAAAGAAATGCATATACCAGAAGACTACTCTGTCTTTGTGGTGTGACAGTTTGGGAGCAGCTGCACTGGCACAGAATCCAGTTTACCATGCTAGAACGAAGCACATTGAGATAGATGTGCATTTTATCAGAAATAAGGTGCTGAACAAAGATTTGAAGATAGCCTATGTTCCATCTGCCTCCCAGATTGCAGATTCTTTAACCAAAGCACTTCCAACAGTGCAGTTTCAAGACTTTAGATCCAAACTTAATGTGGTTTCCACCCCATTTAGTTTGAGGGGGGGTGTTGAGAAATAATGGTGTTATTGTTATTAATGATTGTAAGGGTAGTATTGGAAGTTAACTAATATTTCCTAGTGGCACAAGTAGTTAGGATAAGGTGCTAAAATCTAGACTACTAGATTCTCTCTAAATATATGTACTAAGGCTGCTGAAAAAGTGATGAATGATATAATGTTCAGCTTTCTTCTCTAAACTTAAGTGGACGGGATATATTGTCATGAGACCTGGTTATTTTTCATTGAGACCGGACTAAAATAACACGTCATTAGTAAATTTCTCACTCGGACGGGCTAAAACTCCCGTCTTGCATATCCTTTCTTCTACAAATTGTCCGACGTTTTTTTTTTATTATTTTGAGGCCGATTTTTTTTTTTTCATTTACAAATCTCCAGTTCAAATAATCGTGATTGAAAAAAAAAACCATCGTCGATCATCTTCAAAAAAACCCTTTCTCCTCCGACGAATTATCGTTCCTCCACCCTACCAAACCGTCGTCGTCATCTTCTTCCTCCATCCCTTATCTTCCTCCCTTTGTGTCAAATTTACAAACCATTCATTCTTCCATCCACAATATTCACGAATTTCAAACCCGTCTTCATCCAGATTTATTCATTATTCGATTGTGAAATAAATTAAAGTGTTTCCGACTTTCCGTTCATCAACCTACCATAGCCGCTGTAGCTGCTACGGGTGGGACTACAAATGCCGATTAAAAAACCATTGGGTCATGATTATCTTCATCAATAGCCACCGCCCCACCTGCAGCAACTCCTCTTTGCATTTGCATCATACTAATAGGGGGAGCAGGGGAGGGGAGCAGACCTGACGTGAAATGAATTTTTTTTGTGGTGGAGAATGGAGATTTGATTTTAGTGTGTTAATAAGGGGTTGTTTTGTAGATTTTAAGTGTTTGGTGAAAATAGATTTGTTGTGATCCGAATAAAGACTCCATTTATTTATTATTGAAATGCACTTTTGACTTTCTATATATGTTTTTTTTAATTGGTTTTTGACTTTGTAGATGTGTTTTTATTTTGTGTTTGTATATAACATGAACAATATTTATTTTTTGCTTCATCGTTGACATTTTCATTATTATAAAGTTTCTTTTGGGGGTGTTGCATAAACATGGTGACAATGTTTTCTGCAGAAACATGGTGGCATTGTTGTTCAGCTGAATTGAATGTTGAATACACATGGTGATAAGACTCAGTCAAACTTGTACATAATATTATAGGGGGAAGGGGTTACAAGGACAAAAAAAAGTAATAAATAGATCTGGAAGACAAAAGTAATATTTTCATTATTATAAATGACAAAAATCACAAATTGTTCTTTAAAATTATTCTTGGCGTGTTAATGTTCTTTGTGTTTACAATCGTTCTTCATATTTACTTTATTCCACATTTATTCTTCATAATTATTCTTTTGTCGCTTATTAAATTACAGTTTTCTTTCATCCCGATTTTTTGATAATTTTGTCCTTCTGGACAAAAATCTATAATATTATACATGTAAAATCGAAATAATTTATCTCTCTACGGATCCATTATCGGTTTGGCGATGATTGAGAAGGCTGAGTGATTGACATTAACGTTTGTGTTTATGCATCTTTGGGTGATAATATTTTGATGAGACTTTTATTGGATTTATTGAATCACTATTTAATTGTTGGTCTGATGTTTAGCTCTCTCTAACTGACAGTCTAATGTATTTAGAGCTTTACATTTGTATCATGTTTTAAACCCGTAAATATTTAATGGACATGAGCCATATGTAAATATTCATGAGGATATAATTCGACACTTCAGTTCAGTAATTTAAGTTTTTCTTTTTTCCATCATCACATCGTCTATGATATTGGATGTGTAGTGCGATATATAAATAATAGATTTGTAATTTTGTATAGCGTTTTTTTTTATTCCTTTACCTACAATGTCTACTTTGATTCTTTGTGCAGTTTGACTTTCATTGTTTAAATTTTCTATTGCCTAATCATCGTCTCCATCATGCAGGTTTTTTTGCAGTTCTGACAGTACGGCACCTACGTTTTGAGAGCGCAGGCGGAGAAAAAAATATAGAGCTATTAACACGAAAAAAAAATTCGACCAAAAAATGATTTTTTCTAGTATTCAAATTCATTTCATCATTTTCATACCCAAAACATACATACATATATATATATATATATATATATATATATATATATTACTAAATATTAATTCAAGTATTCAACAATTCAACAACGCTTCTTGAAGACGCGTTTGGGCGCGAATCACTAATCAAAGTATAATCGTCAATTTCATCAACCGATTTCCGCTCAATCGATATTATGGCCAACCCATTCAAGCGTTCTTGAGTCATCGTCTTGAAGATGGGTGCTCTTTATTAAACAACTTCAAAAACTCCGTTCACTGGATGCAAATATTCACGGAATAGTCAACAATATCCGAACAACAACATGTGTTTTCATAACTTAGAGGACATGTCTTCAAAAATTCAAAATTTCGAGAGGTTCATCCACATCTTTGGGCAAAACGTGTATAAGAAGTTGTGCTTCAATACAATTTCTTCCCGTCAATATCCTCACGTGCACCTTTTGTCAACATTTTATTGCTTTTTTTTCTCAAACATTGGGCCTTTTATAGTTTTTTTTTTTTTTTTTTTTTTTTTTAATGCGAGCAGCATATATGTCTCTTGCGCCACAGCAGATGGCCTAGGCAATTGCCTGGCTTGCCTGGGGTTGGGCCGGCCCTGGTTCTAGACATCGTTTTCCTTGCCATGGATGGGTTTTTTGCTTCATCGTTGACATTTTCATTATTATAAAGTTTCATTTGGGGTGTTGCATAAACATGGTGGCAATGTTTTCTGCAGAAACATGGTGGCAATGTTTTTATTTTTTTAAATTGAAACCAAATTGTATTAAACAGTTCGGTTTATAGTTATATGAAAACCGACCATAAAATCATGATTTCTACCTTTCTGGTTTGGTTGGATTTGATTCGGCCAGTTAGTTTGGTTTTCGAAATTTTCTTTCACCCCTAGGTATCATGCATAATTTTCTCTATCATCCCATAGTATAGTGTCATCGGTTTTGGCAAGCAGCATGAAAATTGAAAGGCCCATTGCGTGGGAACTTTCTGCTATGGCAAATGAGTCATGAGTTGTTAATGGTAGGTAGTATGTTACATCGACGTCACGTATCGATTCACTGGTGTGGGATATTTGTTGATATCATTTTTTTTATAACTGAAACAAAAGAATTTCATTAAACAAACAAATAGATTACAACCGGATCAACGCCGGAAAATAGCCGAACTAATTCCGGATCAACGTCAGCCTAAAGCCGGACCACCATCATAAAGAAACGAAAATAAAAACAGACATGGAAAAATCCATGTCGACCGAATTCTGCCTCATTAGAGAGGTCTTGATTTGATAACATAATACGATAGTCAAACTTGTTTATAGCAGACCTAGACAAAGCTAAAAACCTAAAAAGTATGAAAAGACCGCCTATTACCGACTTGATCCAAAAAGCAAATACAAACAGACACAAACATAGCAAAGAGTAAACGACAACTACAAACACCACCATCAACCGCCAGTCAGCACCATGGGAGCTGACCAACAGCCTTCCTCCAGGACATGCAAGCAAAGCCGAAGCCAAGATCCGACATGCATCATCCATTGCCACCAAGCTACCCTCGGACTCTCACCACTAAACAACATATGGATCTTTAGCAAGACGACAGAGAAATCCAGGACGGTAGAAGTGACAACCAAAACCACCAAATCATCGTCGGAAACAGCCGCCCTATGAAAACGCCGCATAAGAGCTCTCAAAGTTGCAGCGGGAATTATGGGGAGCCAGAATCCGGCCAAAATCGCCGCCAAACCGGCCGGAAAACTAAGAAAAACGGCATCAGATCTGGTGAGATTTCGAAGGAAAGTTGTCAAAAGGATAATAAATCTGAAGAAAAAGACACAAAAGAAACAAGGAAGACAACCGTCACCGACGCCGGAGGAAGAAGAAAATATTGAGGAGGCCGGAGGATTTTCTTTATCTAGAAAGTAGGAGGAGAAATAAAGTTTTACTACCAGATTGTTAATGAATTGTCTATTACAATTATCATGTTTGATGTTTGTTGATATGATGCTTTGAGGTTTGTTTCTTTAAGAAACTCTTGTATCTGTTTTCTTTAAGAGTGGCAATAATATATCGATCTTCGTCCAAAAAAAAAAAAATAATAAATACGGTAAAGGCAGATGTGGTAGGAGTTGCAAACTGGACGGTACACAACTTGGTTTTGGAAGATATGGCACCAAAAGTTGTAGAACTGGTTTGACTTTCATATCGAGCCATTGAAGCAGTGTGTCAAGCTATAATCGGACACTTCCATTGTGCTTTGAGCGGACAATTCCGAAGAAATGGTAAAATACGGGTAAGAGTTCTCAGATCTCCCTATTACTGGGAACCCTACAAAAGTAAGAATGTAAATAGGAAAAACAATGCTATATAGGGGTAGGGTTGCTCGTGTGTTCGCGGGACAAATTCTATTTAAAATGGATGGTGTCACTTCATCAAATGCTCGACAATAAGCTACATTAGCGGTGCATAAACCATCTTTATCAACCAAGTTTCTTCAGTGGTCATAACCTAAGTGGAGAAAGAAAAGAAAAGAAAAGGATTTAATGCTCTAAATACGTGCAATAGCCACTCTAAAGAGGGACAAGGGATTTATGAAAGATGAAACCGGCCCGATTCTTCTTGCTTGAGTTCTCCCGTAGAAGATGTGCTTCCAATAAATTTGACAGTGTCTCTGTCCTTTCACGGCCTTTTGTGGTATGAATATTATGTCTTACTATGAAAGCGGTATCGACCATTTAGCGAGTCGGGGACTAAATTACAATTTTGGTCCTCTAACTAGACATATTTTCCGATTTTAGTCCTGGTTTTTCTCCAGCGTTTAGTGAACTTTCTTTGGTCACAGGGATCTTTGAAGGGTTTACTCCTAACACCAGGTATATGACCACAATAAATAACAGGAAGAAAAAAAAAATCTTCATTAGTATCAATTAACTTGACCACAATATAGAGGTAAACAGATACATCAAACAAAAATTGATTCAATCTTAATACATGTAATAAATCAGAAAATCCAAGAATTGAAATAAACCTTTTCTTATGATGAATAAACTTGATTACAATTTGTTTCTCCAACTCCAAGCTACATATATAACTTAAACACCTGGCTGGAAGTTAACACCAGTTGCTGGAAGCCATTTATTACCATTGATGAAAGGATTGACAGCAAAAACTCCAACTTGTTTTGCATTCAAATAAAGCCTCAAACCCCTCCAATTCACCCTCTTCTTGATTCCGGCACCGACCCCGAAATTCTGATATTCAGCATAAAATATTGTGTTTGGTGCATCACTTCCAATCCATGGCAACCATCCCTTTGGATCAATCAAACCTCCCATATTGTTCTTCATATAAACAGTAGTTGAATAATTCTTCCAAGGCCTTCCCAAATACGTTTGAACCCCGGTTAGATTCGCATTCGCGGATGGCCAAATGGTACATTGTTGAATAACAATCCCAGTATTTTGATTAGGATCAATCTTTCCTTGTGCAGTTATTGTGGTTTGTTGTCCCGGGATTGGTTTCTTGACGAAAATGTTGCAGTTTTGTAAAACGGCTGCTGCATTCCCGAAAATGAAATCCACGGTCCCATATATATCGCATTCTTTATAGAATTGACGGCCTGAATGTGCGTAGAGCGTGTCTTGAAAGGCATCCATTCTACAACGGTGAAAAACCGTCGTGTCTGCTGATGACATGAGCGCTACTGCTTGATGCTTGATCGCACCCGCGGTGTTGTAGAATCCCATATCGCGGGCTATGAATCCCGGACCAAATACAGCTACAATACAAGAATATACGTATATATCACAACATGATATGACAACTGATGTAATAACGAATAAACGAAGAAACGTGAGACATACCGAATGTAGCAGTTTGAAAAGTCGGAGTTCCATCGATGAAATTGAGGCTGCCAGAAACAACTGTAGAATCTTTTCCATCACCAATCATCATCACATTCCATTTACTCTTTTCAACAATCACATTTTCATAATAAACTCCCTTTTTAACATATATCACAAATCTTTTTTTGCTCTTTTCAGGTACATCTTTAAGTGCTGCTTTAATTGTCTTATATTTCCCTGATCCATCTTTGGCTACAACAGCATCAGCCTTTATATTTGAACTAGTTTTAGCTTGCACCGCAAGTAACCTTCTATCCATCGGTGCTTCTTGATTATGATTATTATCGTCATCTGAAGTCATTAATAATCGCCTTCGTGCAGATGGAGCTAAGTCCGCAATGGATTTCACGGTTGAATCTAATGCACTTACAATAGCAAGGCTATTACTTGTCAGCTCCGCGGAGTTCTTAAGGTTTTCGCGTACGAAATTGTTTAAAGAATTCGCGGGATCAGTCTCGAAACCATCAATGCAAGTTTCAACACAAGTCCCTGCAGAGCTTAGCCAAGTTCTAAGATCATCAAAGACTTGCAGCAAATTCATATGATCAGAAACTGAAAGTGTGCTATTCAGGTGATACAATGCTAAAGAGAGTAATTCTCGGCAACTTTCGAGCGAAGCGAGTGCCGTTTTATCAGTAATATTTATAAGCTTCTTAAACTCTCCATTCTCAGAAAAAGATGTAATATTTGCTCTTGAGATCTCATTTATAGCTACTTGAACAGACAACTTGAAGACATCTTGTGGGCTAATCTTTCCTGATTTGGCAAGTGGGGCTATGGCGTTATAACACGAATCTGGATACAATGTAACGCCACACGCCGCTTTGATTGACGTAGAAGTGGTTGTTTGATCATTTCTTGATCCTGAATTGTTATCGTCTTTGCTCTGCGTTACGCCGACAACAGCAGCAACAAGAACAAGAACAAGAACAAGAGATGATAAGGCAATGATGGTGGTTCTTTTACGCGTCTTTCGACGAGCCATTAGCCTCTCATTATCAGCTTCATTCACTTTACCATAAGAGAGGATTGAGGCCATCATGGTTGTGAATTGGCTATGATATTGAATGATGGTTTTTTTGTATTGTTAAATTGTTGTAGAATTAGGTGGTAGAATATATTGCTTATATATAGGGATTGGTTGAGGCCATTTTTGGATGTGTAGTGTATCTATGAAAAAGTTGGCAAGCAAGCAAGCAATTTTTGCATTGCAACATGGTCCTACGTGCAAAGCATTAACGTTAGCACTAATGTTTTGAAGTGCACCAATCATGTTCGAATGCACACCTTATATTACTTGGTCAACGTATCATGTACGACATGTATGAGCTTCAGATGACTAATTAATTGTTATATACATTTATTTATAACACCAAACCTTGCAACAATCTTTGTTATAAGAGATCGATCCCATGCCATAGTCAAATATTATTGGATTCAATTTTTTAACAAAAAAGAACTAATAGACCCGGAAGAATGCCTAGGGAGGTCATCGGTTCGATTCTCCTCTGAGTCGTCATATTAAAAAAGCTCTTGGCTAGACCTTACCCTTGAGTAAGAGTCAGACTCTGCAGGCACGATCGGGGCCGGACTCCGGATTAGTCGGATCAGTGGGTTTCGGATACCGGAGGCTTTAAGCAAAAAAAAAAAAATCTAAGTGGAAAAGAAATTGTTGTTTGATTCTGCTAATTGTTATAAAAAAAATGTTTAAACCCTAACCGAAAGGGTCTCCACTCCCCTGTCCCACGGAATGAGTGGAAAGGTTAATCAGGTAAGAGTCATGGGCTGCTATTATTGTAAGAGACTGAAAGAAGTCCTCCCTTTACGGGATTCGAACCTCCACACTCCAGCTCCCGATCCAGCTGTTATTACGACATCCAAGCCCTTTACCACTAGGCCATGTTCCAGAGAGTTCTTAGGTGGTATCTTCATTTGTAGAGAGTTGACAGCAGTTTGAATCTATTTTAGAAACAGACAGTGCAGCTCATGTCCACACCGCTTCACTCCGCATATTACGGGTGCTCTCAAGAACTTCTCATTTATCAGGGGGAATCTCTACCTTCTCAAGTGTTGAGAATGTGGAAATATATAGAATGTTAATTATTGAAATAGACTTGCGTTACATATCTATCGACATAGATATACATTTTACGCATTTATATACTATCTCCGTCCCATATTATATATGTCATCCTAGGTTTATTTACACAGATTAATAAACTTAATAAATGATCCAACTTTGGTAGTTTTGGACTAAAATTCCCTTAGCCTGATTTATTAAATGGTGTATGAAAGGTTATGCATTGAAATGAGTAAAACAGGAAAAAGAGCATGAATTATTACATTGAAATGTGAGAATGACCTATATTGTGAGACAAGTGAAAAATACTAGGATACCTTATAATATGGGACGGAGGTAGTATTTACTTAGATCCTCCCTATTTATTCATTTATCGTATCAACATAAAATAAATACATACAAAATTTCGTTCACAAAAGTAAATAAATGCATAAAGTAATTAGTATCATCATGAACTTTTCCAATCCGTGGTTTTCAATACAAACTGAGAAAACCGTAGGGTCTCCGTCTAAAAGTAGCAGCAACCGTCATTAGACCTCATAGGATCTCTATGTTGTCTTACTTTTGGTCTTTATCTTCCACTCCATCTTGTTATATATTTACTAACTAAAAAATAATACACCCACTGCACACGGAGATGAGCTAACAATATGTGGATAATGTAGAAAATAAACCAAGCTCGCAAAATCGGCCTAGGATATCAAAAACCAAAAGTAAAAGAAAGCAAACAACAATATATATCCTATAGATCGAGTCGATGATCAATCGGGATCAATAACATAATGTAACATTACATGAACCTAACATTTGTCTAATTATATAACCGTAGTTATTCCGTTTCATTAATTTATTAACTACTTAATTAATCAACTTATTTGAATCAACGAATTAATTGAAATCATAATTCAACTCTTTGAATTGTAATGAACATTACGGCACTCAAAAATGAAACAACAGGCGTACCGACTTGGTGGCGGCGCCACACCCGCCGCTTTGGCGGTGCATGTTCAATTTTTGTTCTTCGATTCGACCCAAGAAAGATTCAAGTTCATAATGAAACAACAATGCGAAAAATATTTCAAAGACGAAACCCTCTTTGATCACTTATCAAAATAATTAAGGTCTCGTATTTGAAATAAAAACCGCAACTTAAAAACGATTCTGATCAACAAATTGAAACCCTAATTCACACAATACACATCAAGTGTCCGCGAATCAAGGCAGCAAAACCACCAACTAGGCGGTAGATCTACCGCTAAAGCAGCATATCACCACCATGTAATCGACAGTCCCACCGAGTTGGCGGTGCGATTGATATTGTTGATGCCTATTCGATCATATCGTCAACGAATTACAAATTACAATTCGACCCGGATCGAACCATAAACGAAACAGCAAGGACGGAAGCAGCATATGGCTTGGGTGGGCCCACCCAATAATTTTTATTTTATTTTAGTATCTAGCCCAAAATCTAAACGCAGCACACCATAACAATTAGCTCAGCCCACCAATATTGATTTCCAAAAGTCAGCCCATCACTCTAAGTGCTACCAATTTTTATGCTGAATGTTTACTGTAATTTAATTATGTTCTAACTGTTTTGTTTGGCTTTTCATTTGTTAATTCTTCTATTATTTTCTTAAAACGTGTCTTTTGTCATTAGATGAATTGTGTAATAGTAGATGATGCTGTCGAATATCACCTACGGATCCAAATAACCTCTAGGACGATTCAAACAAGAACAGAAACAATGGGATAGTGATTTGGTGTGATTAAGACTGAGCCTGAGAGTTAGTTTCTCTCAAGTTGCCTACGTATCCAATAGTTAAATTGGAATCAAGTCATTCGTAGTTCCTTAGGGTTGTTTATATAGGGAGGTGTCTCACCCCTTTCCTTGTCAAACAAGTCGTAGAATCCTTAAACCCTAAGGATCATCACGTGTTTATCTCTAGCAAAGGATAATTATGATTATACTCGAATTATGGGATTTCCTTCCGGTAATCCAGGGATTCTCCTATAATATAGGCACATGATGGGCTCCTCAGGTCGTCTCGACCTGAGCTGCGCGTCCTATCTCCAGACTAGACCGAGCTGCACTGCAGCGCGGCAGTCAGGACGGAGATGGGCAGACCTCCCTCCTGGGGTAGGGTCTTACTGGTGTGGGGCTCCTGGCCCTAAATGCTTCCTTCTTATCTTTCTCTCTCATCCTTGGGATGTTATAAGAGTGACACGTGGCCAGGTCTATTTTCACCATCGTCATAAGCCCCCCAGGTCTGGCCAGACTACCTAAGAGCTGGGTAGACCTGAGTTCAGCTCGGACGTTTTCAAGTTAACATGCTTACCGTGACACGTGTCCCTGCCACCGTTTAGACTGCCGTATTGAGTGCGAGAAACGAAGCGTCATTATACACAACGCAATGATGGGGCGGTTATTCCAAGAGTTCTTTTTGGGTTTTTATAACTCCCTAGTCTCATCAATCCCCTCAGACATTACTCTTTAAATCAAGTGTGGAGTCGGGACGGTTGCCATTCCATTCTTCCATTTCTCCGATCTCTCAAGTAAGCTTTCTTTCTTCTCTTATTCTTCTAAGTCTTTTCTGTTGTTAATGAGCGAACCTATAATTCTTACTGATAGTTCCATTGAGGCGTTATTTGAATCGGAGCCGGAATTAGAGGAAGAAATCACCACTACCGGAGTCAATATCGAGAGACCTGCCCTTTCTTTTTTCAATCCTCCCCCTTCTTCCTCATCTTCTAGATTCGTCCTTTCCCTTAAGGCCTTTATGGCTCTGAAATCACAGGCGGCCTGCCATGGCATCGATACCAAAATAACTCCCACGATTTGACCGCGATCGTAAACAATACAACCTAACAAATCCACTTTTCAAACCCATTATCCCGGCTCCTGGTGTTTACGCCTATCAAGCTCCGGCAGGGTACTGCGCCGTGTATAGGGAGCAGCTTTTATGCGGTTTACGGTTCCTTATCTGCCCGGCCATTTTGTCTGTCCTGGAGCATTACGACCTAGGGTTGGCCCAGATCGTGCCCAACGGAATAAGGGCAATAGTGGGTTTTGCCATTTGGTGTAGATGTGCTTGCATCCCCTTCAAAGTTCAAACATTTCGATTGTTCTTTCAGCGCAAACAAGTGCCTGGGCAAGCTGGGTACTACTGCTTCCCTCGTCGGGGGGATTTCATGCCTGACGTTCAATTTACAGAGCCGGGAGATACTTCGTATAAAGGTTGGAAGACCAGATTCTTCTTCATATGTCCAGAGGTGACTCGGAACCTGGGCAGGTGGAACTCCTCGGACCTGGACAGCGATCCGCGACCAACTGACGTGTATCGAAAACTGCTAGACGACATTCGCAGAAGTGGGGTTTATATCAAAGAGAAAAAGTACTCTTCTGAGTTGATCTTGGCTGCCCAGTTGCCCACTGCGGGCCCTGACCCATACAAGGAGTTAGATAAGGAAGAGTACAAGATATGTAGGGCTTTAATGTCTGTTCCTTGCCGTACTTTGCTATTTGTAAAATATCTTCTAACGTTTCTTGTTACTTATTCTGGCAGTGTCTTCCTTCACTGATCTCTTGGAGGACGTGAATGACGAAGTGGTTCCTCCTGTTAACCCCGAAGAGCCCAACCAGGAGACTGAGCAGCAGGAAAGTATAGAGCCGGGGCATCTCCGAGCTGCCGGGACTGTCCTGACCCCCACCTCAGCCCAACTCTTGTCCAGACAACCGGATGACTCATCTGGGGAAGTGGAGAGGATAAATGTGGATGAAGATCAGGAGACAAGAGAGGATGCGATCGAGCCTAGCCGGAAGAAGAAGGTAGTCTCCCCCTCAACCCGGAAAAGTCGATCCAAGAAAAGGAAAGCGGCTCGGCAGACCATAGAGAACGTTGAGAGTTCTCCCGAGGAGCAATCTTTCCCCGGACACAATCGGCTGTACGAATTGTCAGACCAGGACCTCGCCGCTGTGGTAAGTTCTTGTATACACATGTCAGTTACTCCTATGCGTCATGTTTCCTACTTACCTTCCCTCTGTCCTTTCCAGGGTGCCCAGGTCGGCCAGGAATTCTTGGACCGCCTTGCTGAATCTGCAGCGAGTAAGGAGGCTCTGCAGGGGACGATCGAGGAGCTCCGGGCTGCACGTGACAAGTATAAAGAGGCCTCCAAGGCTAAGGACCAGGAGGTTACAGCTCTAAAGAAGAAACTTACAGAGACCCGGGCCAAGTGTACTGCCGAGCTCCAGGCCAAGCACGATGAGTATGTGGCAGAGAATGCCCGGGTCGTGCATGAGTATAAATCTTCTGATCATCTAGCCGGTGCTTTGAAGGTCCTTCTGAACCCTGTTATGCAACATGGATATACGACGGGTGTAGACGAGGCAAAAGAACAACGCCCTGAGCTGATTCTTTCTGACCTTATGCACTATCGTTCCATGTATAAAGAAGGAGCAGGTCAGATCTATGATGCCCGGCTGAGCGAGTTTAAAGCAGGCGAAGATATTGGTGCCAAGTATGCCCGACGTCGTCCCACTCCTCAGGGTACCGTGCCCACTCCATCTTCGACAGAGCAGAGTCCGAGAATCCAGACCTGATTGTTTATCCTTGTTATTGTTTTTCTGAAAACTTTGAAACTTTTTTGTTGTCCAAGTTTATGTACTTTATTTATACTTTGTGGTGCCCTGCCCACTACGTTTTGTACTTTGGCTTTACTTAGTTTACTTTGGGTTTGAATTTTGTCCTCTGGATGCCCCCTTCCCCCCCATTATGGCTTGCATTACTGACGGTTTGGATGACATACTAAGTCTTGATAAAACTCTGGTCTGACCTGCAGACTCAGGTGGTTTGACTAAGTCTTTAACCTTCTGAGTATAACCTGACTCGGTTAAAACCTTGTCCTGGCTTGAGGACTCGGGAGGCTTGTGGTATTCAAGCTTTCTGAGTCTGACTTGCAGGACTCAGTTAAATTCTGGCCTGACCTGCAGACTTAGGAGGTTTGACTTTTGCAAACCTTCTGAGTATAACCTGACTCAGTTAAAACCCTGTCCTGGCTTGAGGACTCGGGAGGCTTGTGGTATTCAAGCTTTCTGAGTCTGACTTGCAGGACTCAGCTTAAATTCTGCTCGACTGCGGACTTAGGAGGTTTGACTTTTGCAAACCTTCCGAATATAACTCGACTCGGCTTATAACCCTCGTCCTGGCTTGAGGACTCGGGAAGCTTGTGGTATTCAAGCTTTACGAGTCCGACTTGCGAGACTCGCTTAAATCTGGCCCGACTGACTGCAGACTTAGGAGGTTTGACTTTTGCAAACCTTCTGAGTATAACCTGACTCAGTTAAAACCTTGTCCTGGCTTGAGGACTCGGGAAGCTTGTGGTATTCAAGCTTTCTGAGTCTGACTTGCAGGACTCAGTTAACAAAAATTCAATCACAGTACATAGTATAACAGTATATAACATGAAAGAATCATATATTTATTAGAACTCAAAGGTGTTTGATAACACTTTTATTGAAAAAGACAACATAAAATGGAAAGATAGAATCGAGCCTGGATTCGTTTCAGGCATAAAACTTTCTAAGGTTGCTGGCATTCCAGCTTCTTGGTACGGTCCGCCACACTCGAGTTAGCTAGCCGGGTAAGCACCTTTTCCATGAACTTTAACCACTCATGCGGGCCTTCCCGATTCGGGTTAAGCTTTCCTGTGGACCCCCTTCATCGACCTCGTTCTTCCTTAGTACCAAGTCTCCTTCTTTGAAGTACGAATGCTTAACCTTAGAATTGTAGTATTGGGATATTCTCTCGCTTGTATCTTGCCATCCGGATATAGGCCACTTCCTGGCTTCTTCTTCAAGTTGTCCTTGGCATGTCTGAGCTCGATGTCCTGATGCAGGATCGTGTGTGGAGCTCGGTCCTCGGGAGGAGAGCCCTATTTCGGCCGGAATGACTGCTTCACATACATAAGCTAAAGCAAAAGGAGTTTCTCTGGTAGCTGAGTTTGGAGTCGTTCTGTACGCCCAAAGGATGTTAGGCAAATGCTCGACCCATGCTTGTCCCTCTTCTTCCAATCTCTTCTTCAACCCAAACTTGAGCTGCCTGTTGGTCTGCTCTACCTGGCCATTGGCCTGAGGATAACCGACAGAGGTTAAATGTTGGACTATACCCAACTCGGCGCACCATGACCTGACTGTTCGATCCTCAAATTGCGTTCCGTTATCTGACACCAGGATCTTGGGTATCCCGAAACGACAGACGATATTCTTCCACAAGAATTTACAGATTGCTTTCATGGTGATGGTGGTCAAGGCCTCGGCCTCCACCCACTTAGTAAAGTAATCAACACCCCGACAAGAAACGTAAGTTACCTGGAGCTCGGGGAAGGGGCCCAACCAGGTCTACCCCCCACTGATAAAAGGGCCAATGAGAGACCAAAGGAATCATGTTATGCGATGGCCGGTGAGACAAGTTATCGTGCACCTGGCATGACTTGCACCTCAGTACCAAGTCGTTTGCGTCGTTTTGCATAGTTGGCCAATAATACCCGAACAAGTGGCATTTTCGAGCTAGTGTCCAGGCTCCTGCGTGGTTTCCGCAAATACCGAGGTGGATTTCCCTGAGTAGATAATTTCCTTCTTCCTGGGTAGCACACCTGAGCCATGGTGATATAAACGATCGTCTGTATAGGATATCATCAAAAAGAGCATACCTGCTAGCCTGTAGCTTGATCTTCCTGGATTGAACCTTGTCAGTTGGTAGAATACCGTGTTTTAGATAAGAGGTTATGGGGTCCATCCAGGTGGCCTGTTGGCTAATCGGTTGTACTTCGCTCAGAAATAACCCGTTCGGTCACTGCTTCCACGAAACCTTTTATCTCGAG
Source organism: Gentiana macrophylla (assembly GCA_026214975.1). Classification (NCBI taxonomy): domain Eukaryota; kingdom Viridiplantae; phylum Streptophyta; class Magnoliopsida; order Gentianales; family Gentianaceae; genus Gentiana; species Gentiana macrophylla. The sequence continues at coordinate 30,900,110 of CM047813.1, forward strand.
AAAAATTAGATGCCAACTTGGAGAGTGCATCAGCTTTTTTGTTCCTGGATCGACGGACACCTTTCGATATTGACTGACTTGAAGTTTTTTAGCAAAGCCTGTGCTGCTGCCAAGTATCTCTTCATTGATTCCTCTTTTGCCTCATATTCACCCTTGATGTGGTTAACCACTAACTGGGAGTCACTGAATACGTGCAGGTTATCTGCCCCGAGCTTGTTGGCTAATCGGAGCCCAGTAATTAAAGCCTCATATTCTGCCTCGTTGTTTGTAGCCGCAAAGTTGAAACGTAGTGCATACGGAAATTCTTCCCCCTTCGGACTGAGGAGCAAGAGGCCTGCTCCTGCTCCTTCTTTTCCCGATGCTCCATCCACAAAAAGGGTCCAGGTATCGACCTACCCTGTCAGCTGTCCTTTATCTGTCTCGACCTGAATTCCTTCAGCCAAAAAGTCGGCTAAAGCCTGGTCTTTGACGGCGGTTCGGGGTTGGTAGTCCAGATCATATTCTGCCAGCTCGATCACCCATCTGGCTAGTCTGCCCGAGGTGTCAGGTCGCGCCAAGATCGACGCGCCAGGTTGGTCTGTGACCACGCAGTGATGGAATGTGCTTGGAAGTATGGTCGTAACTTTCTTGGCGTGTACCGAGCCAAAGCTAGTTTTTCCGCGTTGTACACGAGTTACGTCCATGTAAAGCCCGGCTTACATAAAACACGGGTGTTTGTATGTGTCCTTCTTCTCTGATTAGGACCGCACTGATTGCCTCATCAACTACTGCCAAGTATAAAAGCAGAGTTTCTCCTCCCGGGAGGTGTCGAGGGTTAGTAGCTCGGCCAAGTACTCCTTCAAATCGTCAAATGCCTTCGATTGTCCTCATTCCACCGGGAAGGGACTTGCTTTCCTCGGGATTTTAAAGAATGGTAAAGCACGCCAGCGCCGACTTGGATAGGAATCTACTCAGGGCGGCCATGCGGCCGGTTAACCTTTGCACCTCCTTGATGCTTCTGGGTGGTGGCATTGTTCTTAAGGCTTCAACTTTGTCCGGGTTAGCCTTAATTCCTTCTTTTGAAATCATGTAACCCAGAATTTACGACGACCCCCCAAATGTACACTTTTTGGGTTAAGTTTCATTTGGTCCGCCTGAGTACCCCAAATACTTCCCGGACGTCGGTCATGTACTGATCTAGAGACCTGCTCTTGATCAAGAGATCATCTACATAGACTTCCATGCATTTCCCAATCTGCTTCTCGAATATTTTATTCACTGCTCTTTGATAAGTGGCGCCAAATTTTCTTCAATCAAGCGGCATAGTAACATAGCGAACGTTCCTTCTTCGTAAATGAATGCCGTCTTTTCCGCATCGTCCGGGTCCATGGCAATTTGGTGGTATCCTTTATACGCATCTAGAAATGCAAAGATTTCAAATCCGACCGTTGAGTCAACTAACCTGTCAATCTTAGGTAGCGGGTAACAATCCTTGGGGCAAGCCCTGTTCAGGTCGGTAAAATCTACACACATTCGCCAGCTACCATCTGGCTTTTTTACCAGGACTGGGTTGGCTAGCCAGGTCGGGTAAAGCACTTCACGTATGATCCCGGCTTGTAGTAACTTCTCTACTTCCCTTTGAATGGCCTCCATTCGATCTTTTGCAAACTGTCTTTTCTTTTGTCTAATCGGTTTCCGGGCTGGGTCCACGTGCAACCTGTGCAGAGCCAACTCGGGGGACAAGCCTGGCATGTCATCCGTCTTCCATGCAAACACGTCTTTAAACTCCCTTAAGATCTCAACGAGCTCTGTTTTAAACCGATCTGGGATCCATGATCCTATGTTGACTGACAAGCTTTCTTGTTCCTTTCCCAAATTTACTACCTCGATTTTATCATCTGATGACCAACTTTCTTCTTCCTCTGGGAGCAACTCTTCCACAGATACCTGTTGTACCATCATTCTTCCATTTACAGTGGCCGTGTAGCAGCTCCTGGCTGTTTCGACGTCACCTTTGACTTCTGCTGTCCCCTCCCAGGTCGGGAACTTCAAACTGATGTGAGCGGGAGAGATCACCGCTCGCAGATCTATTAGGGCAGGTCGCCCCATGATAACATTGTAGGCTGATGGGGCCCTGACCACCACATAACTCACCATAAGGATCATGTCCCGAGGTGCTTTCCCAAAAGTGGTTGGTAAGGTGATCATACCCATGGGGTGGACTGGTGGCCCTGCAAACCCGAATAGCGGGGATGATACAGGTGCTAGCTCGCATCCTTTAACTTCATGGATTGAAACACATTGTAGTACATCACATTGACTGCACTTCCGGTGTCTACACAAATACGCTTCACCGTATGTTTATTGATTACCGCCTCGATAACCAAGCCTTCATTATTGCTGACGAGGGGAAGAGGATCACGAGGACCATAAACGACCTCCCCGGACAACCTTTGTCTCTTTCCTGAGTCGGTGCTGGTCGGTGCCCGGTTACCACTTTGCTCCTCAGGTCGGGACTGTGTACTCGGACCACCAGAGATGGTATTGATGGTATTGATGGGGCGATTATCTGGCTGCCCCTCCGGTCCTGGGGACGGATCCCTCCTTAGTCTATAATCATCCTTTCGGTCATGACCGAAATCTCTCCTCTTGTATTCCCGTCTTCCCCGGGGTTCTGGGTGACGGGACCTATCTATGACCTCATCGAGTTTCCCTTCCATAACAGCAGCGTCGATCTCTCTCTGTAAATCCCTGCACTGCTCTGAGTCGTGACCAATGTCTTCATGAAACTTACAGTATTTTGTCTGATCCCTTTTTTCCCGGGGACCCTTCATAGGAGGTGGAGTACGGGCAATACCTTTTCTCTGCATTATGGCGAGGACCTGCTCGCGCGATCGGTTCAAAGGGATAAAGTCCCTCTCTTGAAGGGCCCCTTTCTTCCCGAGTCGGTCAGTTATGGGCGCAGCTACTCGGTCCCATACCGGTTTACGCTTTCTATCAGATCTGTCATCTAACCTCTCTTTCTTAGGAGCTTCCGACTCCCTCTTTAAACGGTTGGCCTCCTCACCTTGACAGTGTTTATATGCCAGATCCATACACTCATCCATTGATTTCGGAAGTCGACCATTGAGCTTTGCATACAATTACCTTCTCGTAGGCCTGCTACGAAAGAGGTGATCAGGAGGTGTTCATCGGCATTCCCGACCTGCCTAGATTCCTCATTGAATCTTTTCAGGTACTGCAGCACTGTTCCAAGCGTCAGGCATCTAATTAAAGGTGATCCACACGAACGACTACTCGGAATCCTTTGGGGATCGCCACTCGGAAAGTGTGGTTGCTAGACTGCCTTTCCCCTACCACTCCTGAGATGTGTTGCACCACATATTTATTGTAAATAGTTTTCTCCGGCAAGTGTGTTGTGATGACAGTCAACTTAATTTTCATCATATTAATTACCTTTATTACCCCGGAAAAGTGCTTAATTTAGGGATTTAGACTATGAATTGCGTGTCTTCGGAGTTAATTACACGTTTACGGATTCGTAGTTCGTATGTTTGCACTTATATAAATATATTATCCCAGAAATTGGTATTACATTTCCGTTGATTTATTATGATTTACATATTACGGAAATGTGAGCATTGAGAAAAAGGTCGGAGCTGAGAATTTAAAGAGTTGAGCCAGAGGAAGAATGTGAAGGCCGGAAATCTACTGAGTTGGACCATAGCCAAGCAAGTTGCAGCCAGCCTAATCCAGGATGCCGCCAGGCCCTCGGGATTTGCGCTTCCTTTTCATATGTGTTTTATTAAGCCGGCTAGGGGTTTTTAGAGTAGTTAGGTCGGCTACTGTGCTATATAAATCCATGCAGTAGCCAAATTTCATAACATGTAACAACAAGTAATGTGATACAATTACAATACAATTTTCTGCAAGTTATTTCATGTAGTTCTGAAATTCTTGGGTTGATTAATTTTCTTGTGCAACAGTATCTCCCCAATCAATCTAGCTTGAGTTTGTTCTTCGTGTTCATCATCGCTTGAATTCCTCGAACATTCGTTCATATCGTAGGATTAGATGACTGTATACGATGAATCAACGAGCTATCAACCAATAAGTATGATCAACGCACTTGAATCCGCAATGTAATCAGATCCGTAATATGAAGATCGTGGAATTCTGGATTGCGCCGTTGTGGCGGCGACAGTCTATACTGTTGTGGCCCGGCAACTAGCAACCCTAATTGTGGCCCATCTGTTATTCATCATCACAATTTAACTTTCAGGAACTATGTTGAAGAGTTAAACTGGACATCGCTAGTTAGATTGCTCAAGTACTTCTAGCATGTCCACGGTGGCTGCCTAGGTGAGGTTTTCAGGTTAAACCTGCATTCCTAGTATTTACGCATGTTCTAGTTAATAAGATCTACCCCGTCCATATTAGACACTTAACTGAGCATAGGAATCTATTGTCTTGCAAGGAAGAAGTAACCAATTTAGGGAATCGCACCCGTAGCCTAAACATATAAATTATAATTACGAATCTGATGCACTTGGGGATTAAAGGGTCAATAGTCACATCTATTGGTTAATGCCAAGCTAGGGATAGGTTTATTGGGTTGAGGATTGATTGTTGTATGTTTTCTTTTCTTTGTCTTTGTGTTGGTCAAAGACCACCTTATGTGTCTTTAGCCCTAGGATTAGTAGTTGTCTTTAGATTAATCACTGATTCTATATGGGATCGACCCTTGCACGTTTGCTACGCTACGATGGACCTATTCCTCTTGCTCGTATAAGCGGCTTACACGCGAACAAGGTTTTTGGTGCTATTACTGTGGAATCACTTCAATTCTTGAATTTAATTGCTGATTTTAGGTTTAATTTGTCTGTTTTTATTTGTAGTTTGAAGTCTTAATTCATTCCTAAGAATGTCTATGCTGTATCCGTGTTGGTCCCAAAGTGTGTCATGTACAAGTTCATAGGGGATGGTGAATGAACTTGTACATTAAAAACTTTTTCCTTGTGCAGAGTTTATATGTAGCGGATTTTAAATCGTTAATGCTTTGTTTTCAATTGTTCTGTTTTAACATTTAAGTGCTGATATATGATTGCAATGCTTCTGAAATAAATCTTGCAGAATGTAAAGAGCAGAAACTAAATGTGTAAGGTAAATGACACAAGGTTTGTTATCGATGTTCGGGGTGGAGTAATCCCCTAGTCACCGCTTCTCCTATGTTGTTCGGAGAATCACTATTGTTCATAGACTCTTCTATAATAGTGAAATTGTCCTTCACAACTCGCCCAGCTGCTTCACAATCTGAGCAACTGATCCTTATGATCTGCTCCACTGTTCTTTCGAATGTGAGATTGCTTCTTCAACAGCTCCATCACAAACAACCACTACAGACGCTCTGCTCCCGCTGTACATGATCCTTCAAAGCTAAAAGCTTCTTCACCGCTTCATAGTCCTTCAAAGCAAATCACTTCTTCACCGCTTTACAGTCATTCGAAGCAAACCGCTTCTTCACAGCTTTCACCTATTTATTGATGTAAAATCAAACAAGAGTTAAGAGTGAATCAACTGAGTTGAGACTTTATGGATTTGTCGATGTAGCTTTTGGTGATACTTAACTTAATTCAAAAGCTGTTGTTGGATCTGTCGTTCTAGCTTGAGTATTTGCAGCCTCTCATACTTCTTTGGATATAGCATTTAAGTTCTTGAATCTCAGTATACTCCATCTTTCTTCTTGGCTAGATTGTCTCTATTAAGCTCTTAAGATCTTCCCCTCGAAGACTCCTTTTCAAATGACTCGAGTCTCGTATTTATAGGTGAGAGATATATTGATTCAGCTTTGATTCTTCAGCTCTGATTTCTGTCTTCTTTAAGACAAACTGCTAACGTGACATATTTGACCGTCGTAAATCTTCAATATATATTTTCAAATAGCCATTGTAATGACAGAAATCCTGACTTGAACGTTGCTTGTACGTTTGAAATAACTCTTTTCTTCTAGCAGGCATAACGAAATGAACTTGTTGTGGTTATTACACTTTAGTCCTTACATTTCTGTTTTGTAACGATTACTGAACTTGAATCTTTGTACTATCTCCGTTCCAGAATATAAGCCACTATGCATCTTTTTGTTTGTCCTAGAATATAAGTCATTTTATCGTATCAATGAAGCATTTGTTACTCTTTTTTCTATGTTACCCCTAATTTAATAACAATCCAGCTACTTTTCATTACTTTTATAACTATTTCATTAATGATAGTCAAAAGATATTTTAGTCATTTTTCCATAAAATTTATGACATGGTCGGTGTGAATACGTCCAAAATGACGTATATTTTGCGTCGGATGTAGTATTAATTAATTAATAGAAGCATGGAGCAAGAACACATCTAGTTTTAGGGGAAGAAACAAAAAGGAAGAAACCTACCTCTTAAATAGGCCTCATTTTTTACATCATTAGGTTTGATAAATGGAGAAGTATACACGTGAAGATCTCTAGATCATTAACCTTTAAGAAAAAAAAGCTCATACCCAATTAATCACCAAAAAGAAAAGAGAGAAAAGAAAATTGGGAAGCATATATATCCCTGCAGTTGGAAGCTAATATTAATGGTAATTTTTGACAGTGATCTTTGCTTGAGAGCCACCTTGAATATATACAAAAGTATAAGCTTCACCAGCTTGCAATACTTTAATGGGAAGCATATATGTATTCTTGTCTTGTGTTTTGGTGAGACCCCATAAGTTTCCTGTGAGGCCTTCCAATGTCAATTGAAGATCTGTTATTGGCTTCTGTGATACATTCTTGATTATCACCTTGTGGCGATAATACGCCGTCGTTCCGATGTTCCACGTGCCAGCAATCGCATGGAAGAATTCAACATCTGCAGAAATATATACGGTCATGTAGCCATTATGTAGATTTTGGATGTAAATTTTTCACTATCCTTCCCAAAAAAAAAAAACTGCATTGACGGGCTTTAAGCAGGAGGGGACTTCCTGCTAAAAGTCTCCTCTCTGTTTAAAGCAGGAAGGGAAAGCTTAAAGTCTCATCACTATTTAAAGCAGGAGGACTTAAAGTCCCTGCTAAAAGTCTCCTCACTGCTTTTCCTGCTTAAAGCAGTGAGGAGACTTTTTTCCCTTAAAGCATCTTTAAGCAGGGAGGGACGGTACTGTCTTCTATAATCTTTTTGCGGACCTAATAATTACATTTATATTGATAGCTAAGTTACATTTTTGTGTCATGAATAGACAAACTCAGAACAGGCCACAAACCTGGAATGTGCTGGTTAGGTTTAGGCTGTTCTTGATGGTAAGGACCTGTTTATAAGGCGCAATCAAAAGAAAATTTAGATAAGCTTAATTGGTAACATATAACAAAATGAAAAGAAAAAAAAAACATTATCAAAAATATATACCTGGGGACGGGGTTCCGGGCATGAGGGATTGAAGTTTAGCAAAGAGCCCAAGAAGTGGAGCAGCAGCAGAAATAGTTGGTTCACTTTGTTCGTAATTGGAACGATCATCCGCGTAATCATCTTTATTTCCGGGTCCACCGACAAGTGCACCGTATATTACATTCGGATTCGGCTGAGGGCGATGATACCAGCTTTCATATCCTTCTACACAAGTAACACTTGATTGGAGAAGGTATATTGAAGCTATGGAGGCTCCTCGGTGATGAACGTGGACCGGATAGTTTTCTCCGTAGCCAACTATGTAGCTCTGTGACTTCGGATTTTCACCGAGCATATAATCGGCCTGTGATTTTGCAAACTTGAAGACATCCTGAGCTTGAACAGGGCCATTAGGACACCGGAGGGGAGAGTTTGCTTTGGAGAGGTAATCAGAATACGCAGAGACGGAAAAAACGCAGCAGATGCACATATTGCATGTTATTCCATTCGCACATATAAATTAAACCTCCTAATTAACATAAACATCAAATTCCGTCAATTAAGCTATAAGTGTGTTTTGATTATGTTTAAATTTAAAAAAGTAACCGAAATATATATACATACCGGGAGTCATGGCTACATTGTAGCCATCATTCTTTTGCATGTTAGCACATGCAAAGAAATCAGCTTTAGCTTGATATTGTTTGAGAGTAGAGGTGTATGCTCCCCCTGCCCCATCCAATAATACCTAATTCCAAATTTCATGTTATTACGCGCAGAAAATATTACTATATACAGTCGTTAATACGAAAATTCGAAGATATATATAGATATATAGGCTAGCTAGGTATACTACCTTTGAGAGAAGAATTTGGAGTCCAGCATATTTGTTGTCCCAAGAGAACTCTTTGGTTGCCCAACCAGTACCACCCATTGATACAGCATTGTCTATAAAATACTTCAAATAGTATTCATCATTTGTTGCTCTATACAGCCATGCAGCAGCCCACAAAAGTTCATCCTGCGTGCGAGCGCATTATCGATCAATTGTAATTAAGATGAATCGGATTTAAATAATTAACATATATAATTAACTTGAGTTGCTTGATATATTGTGCCATGCACTAACCACGTAACCGGAAGACACGTAGAATTTCCTGGCAGACGGGATAGAATCATCATAGAAGCCCCTATATCCATCCGCGAATAAGAAAAGCTGCAACGACATATCATCAAACATTTGCATATTCATATCATATATTGGAAATTAAAGAAAAAATAAATAAATATATATATATATACCTGTTTAGCATGAAGTAACAAAAGATTGGAGTAGGAAGAGTTGTAAGGATGGAAAGCAATAGAAGCAGAAGCCAAAGCAGCAGAGAATTCAGCAGCAAGATCAGAACCAGGGTGTTCACTATCAATCTTGTATGCATTTCTTGGAGTTGTCATATCTTCTGCTCTCTCCCAGCAATAATGATCTGATTCACCATCACCTACCTACACATTCATTTCAATAATTTACATATATATTCATCATTAGATTATGATATAATACCTATTGATCGTGAAATAAACTCAATAAAAATGGTGTAATTGATTTTGATTTAAGAGGAAAATTTACAACTTTTTTTCCTTTTGTTTTTTTTTTCTTTTGAAAAAGGTGGCTATTTTATATTATTTATTTATTTGTTTTTGTTTTTCGCATTTTTTTCAACCCTATATGTCAATTTCACAAATTTTATTGTGATCCAGGATAGAATATTAGATAAATAGATGAGTCCCCTATTTTATACATGATATTTACATTATTACACTTATTTTAAAAATCTTTTTGAGAGAAGACATGGTGTAGCTAGACCACCGTAAATCATACACAATGATTCACACCCAAACTATACTGAAAATACAAGAAAAGAAAGAAAAAAAGAATACAAATATATATATATATATATATATATATATATATATATATATATATATATATGTGAACAAGCTGACATTAATCCCATGATATAATTTGACTCTGTGATGCCTGTTATTTCCATTCATATAGGTCACCAAACTAGTGAAAATTCCCTCCATACATATCAACCATCATTTAAATACTAAAATAAAAAATAAAAAAAACAAATAAAAAAAACAGGTGAAGTAATTAAGGAGGACATTTTAGTCATAATAAATTTGGCAGTAAGAATTTGTACCTGGCCCCATATAACATTAGGCTGTGTATGTGATTTGATTAAGTAATCAGTACCCCATTTGATAGCAGCCAAAGTGTGTCCCATTTGGTTGAGCTCAATAATCTCCTTTCTGTATTCAATGGCACCCCATGATAGCATTGTCATTGTAAATCCCATTGGCAATCCAAATTTCACATGGTCTCCTGCATCATAGTATCCTCCCACCAAATTCACCTATATATAACATACATATATGCATACGGTTATATTAAAACATATGCGCGTATATGCAGGGCCGTCCCTGAGTAAACCGAGGCCATAGGCATTGTGGAACTTACCCCTTGAAGAAAACCATCTTGAAGTCCGGAATCGCCTCGCCATTTGACCCGTTGATCCGGAGGTAATTTTCCGGATCTTTGAGCTTCGAAGAAGAGAAGGGTCTTGTCAAGTGCATCGCCGTAGTTGAAGCCGACGACGATCGCCGCCTCCAAAGTCATTATTCCGACGAACACAACCCATAGGACTTGGGTCCAAGTGTTCCGGCACTCCATGACAGCTTGCTATATAATATTTCAAGTCTATATTTTTGGACAGTTGATGATTTAGAGTGTATTATGTTTAGTTTGGAAGGAATTAAATGAAATGTGTATAAATAAGAGATGAAAGGAGAAAATTGGAATAATTATAGTAATTTATTTTTCTTCATAATTATGGGTGTTAGTTTGTGAGAGTAGCCACCACGTCCGTATAAAACCCAACGATTGAGCTTCCCACGTTTCGGTAGTTTTAAATGGTTGACCTTAAATACTACTCCCTGTGTGCAGTCACTCTATTTCTAAGACATATTTTGTATGAATGATTATAATAATTGTGCAATACATACATGCCCATCATTATAGAATAAACCATATGAAATTCGATTCTAAAGCCAACAATCGACACGCATACTTCCAATGTCGATTCTGAATCGACTCGGCAAGAAGTTGATTCTTGTCTCTAGAATCGACTATCACATGATCAATTTTGTGAAAACGGCGTGGTGCACCAGTAGGTGAGTACAGTACAACATGTAACACGGCGGTAGTGCAAATAATAGCTCCCTTCCAAAATTTAAGTTCCGCTTTATAGACATCGTCACTCATAATGCTTCAAGCATGGTATAAATTATTATTTATAATGATTCAACCCAAAAACACGATTAAATTTATGGATCCGAAATGTTCAACAATGACCTGATAATACTATAAAAAATTCTCAAGTCACAAAGCCTCATTGGTGTGCTTAAGGGCGGACCTACAGCAGGGATGGCTCCAGAAATTTTGGGACACGGATCAGAGATCGAGAACAACATATTGTATTAAAAGTTTATAGGAATTGATTTTAAAAATCTAGATAGTATTATGGGTCAAGGGTCAATTTTGAAAAATTTTAACAGTCATTTAGTACATATTAGTGTAAAAAAATTTTGAATTGTGTAAAAAACACATAGAATTTGTTTTGGGGGAGGGGGGTCACCGCCCATATATAGGGCCTCTTTGGAGCTGCCCCTGCCCTACAGAGAGGCTAGAGAGGGCACGTGCCCCGCCTAGTTTGTTGAAAATGATTAATATACCCTTGACAATTCCTAATATTTTATAGAAACTCATATATGTACTGTGTTGTCTCTTAATGAATATGATTGGTAAAACAATTATTTATTAGTTTTACGTCTCAGGTTCGATTCTGAGTCATAGCAGTTTTTTTTAGCTTTTGTTTACTACGTATGAATTTTGATAATGATATCTCTTGTTAACTCATTTCATCAAAATAAAATAAAAAGAATCATAATTATAATCTCTTTTATATCATCCCTAATATACATTCGCATTTTACATTTCTTAATTACTAATTCATACAAAAAAAAATATTAATTCATACATCATATTATGTCTAAATTTGTTACATTCTTATAAAGACATGGCTAACTTCTTTTGTTCTTTAGTATGGTTAGTCAACATGGTTGGTTTTTCTATTATATCTAAATTTGTTACGTTCTTATAAAGATATGACTAACTTCTTTTGTTCTTTAGTATGGTTAGTCAACATGGTTGGTTTTTCTTGGATTAATGTTCTTATTTATATCTCCACGATGTTTTTTAGAAACACTTTCTCCGTGATATTATATTTAGAACCGGACCCATTGATAAAAATCTTGAACATTAAAAGGCTCGATTCTTATAATTCTCAATCCATATATAATTTATACATAATTAAAAGCATCTTTGTGCCTACAACACCACGCGCGATGTTATTACTACTACACAAGTTTCACACATCAACATAAATATTACAAAGGTAGCTTCAATACAACTCAGATCACAAGTATCTATGGATATCTATAACTTTTTCATTATGGAAGATGAAGGCCACCCTGAACTCATGAAAGAGTAGGTAGTCATTGAAGATATATACCTCGGCTCCAAGAATCCACTGAGATGGGGGTAGCAGGAGCAAAGGCTACTTCGATCCTTAATCCCTGGACGCTACTAAAGTTAATCATCGGTAAGTTAATCATCCGTGTAAAAGACGTTCAAATCTAAGGCAACATTTGGTACATTAATGACGGCTAATATGGTGTTAATTTGTGAATGTTCTTTGTTTATTCATCTTCTTAACAGCAGTGCATGCTTATTGAAATTGAACACAATCTAATCAAAAATTAGAACAAAAGTGTCACTACATAATCTTAGTGTCACTGCATTTGTCTAAGTTTGGTTCTTGTGTTGTATCTTACTTGATCTGATCATAGCTTGCCTTTGCGATTGTCTGTGACCATAATCCTCGTTTCATATTCACTCGATCACAAGACACACAAGTCTAAGGATCGTAGCACTAAACATACGTACTTAGCCTTGACCAACGAAAACAACTTATATATCAATCGATCTTTACCGTGAGAAAAAAAAAATGCATCAAGATTCAAAGAATGATGATTTCTCAGTTTGTTATCATAGCTTTGAGCTATGCAAGAAATTCATAGCCTCTTAGTTTTCTCACATAATAGGATGAAATCGAACAGACTGCTCCTGAAAAATTTCACCAAAATGTGGATTTTCTTCAAGCAGATATTGCATTCAACAAAATTATATGTCCAAACTCTGAAAGTGCGTGCAGGAAAAATGATTACAATCTCATAAGTTACCCAAGATACTTCAACAAGACCCCATCATTTCCCAAGATATATCCTTGTTTCTCATTTATGAACCTGCAACATAAATACAAGACGAAAGTAGTGAGATTTATCATTACAAGTATTCGTGAATCATACATGTGTATTGAAATGATATGTTCGGACCATCAGACAAAATAACATCGGAATGGAATGGAATGGAACTAAACGACTCACTTTACAGAATAAAGATTTGCAGCAATATCATCAGCAGCTTTGTCACGGGACCATGTCTTTCCACTGTTTGTTGTTTTTAACAGAATCCCACTGCCGCCAGCAGCCCAAGCCTCATCCTTTCAAAATCAAAGGGAATATAAATATAAAAAAAATGGTACCATGTCGAGACTATATAGAATTGCAAACATTCGGTAGAATAAAAGGGAACGTCGAATTGACCATAAAAGGAGCGGATCAATCTAGAAACATGAAGCAAAAGACTTCAGCTTTTTACCTTAGAGCGGTAACCAACATCAAGGATACCAAATCCTCGACTTTGTACTGTAACTTCATCAAAATCTTCAGTTATCTGGAAATTAGTAAACAAAAGTTTCACATAGAAAGGCTACTTAGTATATCAACATTGACATAAATTTGTACTAAGGAAGGGAAGCAGTTAAAGCAGAATACTTAAACTTCCTTTTTTTGCACTCTTATTTCTAAGCCTTAGAAAGAAACAAAGAAACTCGTATTTGCACATACATGCGATACATGATAGACCGGAAAAAGACAAAACAAAATATACTGACCCCAGTTCCCTTGCTAAGATAAAGCCCTCCACCACGAACAAGTTGCCACAGTCCGCCATCAGCTCTCCAACCCATGCTCTGAATCCTTCTTGCTACGTTTCTGTTATGTGGCTGCCAATAGGGCTGAACATAAAACAATTGAAAAAGAAAATTTTCAGACAGCACTCCAAAATTTTGGTGCCTGTTTCAACGGAATTTTTCAGAGTGGAAAAAAAGGAAGATAACAGCAGTTTTACACACACTCTAACCTGTCCTGGCTGCCAAGTCAAGTAGAAGTTGCCGCGGCTTGAAACGGCAACATAATTTCCTTCAGGTGAACGACTAATGGTATTGAACGTGCCCGTATAGTAGCTTGCGCCACTAATACCACTAGAAACTGTTCTGCAATTGAATTGAGTGAGCTAATGTTGTTACTAAACGGTCTTCAAAATAATCATTGTAAACACTTGGAGGAAATTAAATACAAGATTTAGATACTCCTGTTCTGTAAAATTCCCTCTACCTAGTGAAATTTCAAAGAGACAAGTTCAAACAAAAGCTCAAGAGCTTGTATTGTACATGAATTGAGTCAAGCCCATCAACATGGATGAAAAGAGAAAGTTTACCCTACTTTTGGTGAACTGACATCAAAAATATAAACTACATAGATTTACACAAGCCGAAGGATTATTTTCACATGCATATGACTTAATAGATAATACACAGCACCCTTTCCACTCCCTAAGCTCATGACCCAACAGCAGCCACTTAATTACCAGTATGACCGGGTTTGTTGATACTCACTCATCTCTTTCATTTAGATAATGTAACTAGCGAAAAGAAGAAAAAAAAAAGGGGGCTTTTTTGGGGAAAGTAGGAGATGATATATTTGCCAGGATATTCATATTGGTATTGTTTAATTAACATCAAATGTATATGCACTTTATTCTCCTGAAGATGCGATACAGTAACTGAAATTATTTCTACTGATTGATAATACATTTTACATTCAAGAAACCAAAAATACACAGAGTAACACACAAATCTTGCCTACAGGGTTTTGTTTCCTCATAAGAAGATACACTCTTCAAGACATTCCCATACAGTTGATTTCATTCAATTATGATTACGCATGCAGCATTTAAACGAAAATTATCCAAAACCTACCTATTAAGTATTGTATCTATACTAGGAGTAAGGGTGGGAGACTGGTGAGATCATTTGGAGAAATCATTTTCCTTTTCAAAGAGGCCAATTAAGAGTTTTCATTTGAAACTGTGTTCCTTCTTCTACAGTAGTTGCTACTTAAACACCAATTTATAAATATATTCCATTACAGTTAGAAGCTTCCATGAGGATACCACTACTTACTTTGGTTGGATTGCATCAACAGCCATCACTGTTGGCGAATAAACTAGCATTGCCATAGCAACTACCAAAAAAATAGAGACCTCCACACAAAACAAGAAAAAAATTATATATATATATATATATATATATATAGAGAGAGAGAGAGAGAGAGAGAGAGAGAGAGAAAGACAAAAGAGAGACCCCAAGAGACAACTAAACAAAACCCAAAAACCAAAAACAAAAAATGCAGAATACAGCAAGAGAACAAAGCTATAACATTTGAACAAAACTAACACAAACAAAGCCTTCAACACCACACAATTTGATAAGTTCACAATGCCACTGATTTCCGCTAATAGGTGATATACATATTAAAACTGTCATTTTAACAGAAATTTACCTATTAAGAGTAGCCGAAACAGTTTCCTGAACTGCAGCTCGCCAATTTAATCCTCCATTTGATGTAACATATATAGCACCTTCATCAGTTACCATTTCCGCTCTTGTCTCCAGTTGCTTGTATATATACCTGCCATTGTCTTGAAATGATAAAACATCTTTGTGATACAGTACAGGCCCATCACCACAGTAAAAGGAAGTGTACATAATCATATTTTATAATAAAAAAATATAAAATGAAGAAGCAAGAATACATTACAACAGTAACAGAAGGCATTAGCACTATTCAAAAAAATCATTCAGCTTACAGGAAGGCATTATAGCATATTAGATGGCAGCTATATCTAATTAACTGACATCCAAAAATCTTGAACCTTTTCTAAATCCTTATGTGGGGATACGGCAGGTTATGTTACTAAGGAAACTTGCAGGCACCCATTTAGACTCATGATTCTTTAAGACTTCCAACCCATCACCAATCCTACTGTACTTCTTTCAGGTATGAATCATATCCCTTTGAAAAGTGAAAACCCATATTCAGAAACCAAAATCGACGTGATAAACGAGCTACTAAAAAGACATGAAATGAACAGAATATGCTTCCTTTTTCTCTTGAGCATGGGACTGTTTCATGTTCCAGTGTTATAGACTTATAGTAACGGAAAAGATACAACTTCTATGATATTCTAAACATGGAATACTAAGCCAAACCTCGCCTTCTGACATTTGGAAAATCCAAAGAGAAAACTGGCTTATATTTTCCAGGTAGGATAATCCTTTCATGTACCCTTGCCCACCTCGTTTCTTACAACTCAAAGACTCTCCATGACAGAGAACACATGATATCCATCTCCTTATGATGAATTGCATAGAGCAAAACTCTGACAAACTACGGATATTTTACTGTTCAACCTATCGCCGAAAGCATCATCTTATAACAAGAGGCAAGGAGGAAATACAAGATTCGAACACCAACTGTTTGAAAATTACAATGTTTTACTAAAAGGTCGTATTGTCAAATATTTACTGGAATTGTTTTCCTTTTAACATTCAACAAACCCTGAACTAAGCTGTATCGAAAAGAAAAACAGAAAAGAATCACACTCACAATATCTCCAGGGAGTTGAGAGCTCAATGCTATTCTCTTCCAGTTTTCCCCAGCATCAGATGTGTGCAACAGAATGGACGGTTTTCCAACAATCCAACCCTCTTTCCCCTTGAAGCTGATGGAGTTGAACCTATAGTTGAAATCTTCCTCTTCTGCAGATGCTATTGACCGTGGCGCCCACGTGCTTCCTCCGTCCTTTGTCTCCAAAATAGTTTGTCTTGTCCCCAACAGAAAACCTATGAAATCCAAGACATAATGCAAGCTTGCTTAGATAAATGGAGTGAAAATGAAAAATGAGGATGCTAAGATGTTCATCATCAAAGAAACACAACAACAGTACCCCCATCTTTGATTAAACTGTACAAGGCAAGGATAAAAACATGCTTCCACAATGATACCGTACCCCAATTATTGGATATTTATCAACTACGTACAGTTATTACTATTAAATGGATGAACTTTGTACATTAACACATCCTGAAATCTCTGGGACCTCGACATTGATGAGTAGGCGTAATTAGAGAATGTGTATCTAGAAAGAAGCCTGCCCATACTTAAGATGTACTCATTTCTTCCTGTGACGTAAAGAATGTAACATGATGCTATTAGTTGCAAAATGCATGATCCCGTAATTATGATGTACTCATTTCTTCCCTTGACGTGAAAGAGTAACATGATGCTATTAGTTGCGAATTGCTTGAAGCACCATCTTCGTGTCCCTCATGCCAATATTCATGGATTTTCAATACTGACACTAATTTTTCATTTGATTTCAAACATTTTGAGAGCAAAATGATGCAAGTGGAAAATACGATCACTCCAATCTTACTACAGAAAGGTCAAAAAAAACGCCGCGGTGCTGAATTCCACTATATAAATGAAGATATTTACTCCTCCGACTCTGATTGTACTAAGAAATTATACAAAGAAATAGTTTTTGCTGCCTCATTCCCTCTTGCTACTCTCCAATCTATCTGCTAAAACAATTGAAAAATCTCTCCCCATTTCACAGGTGGCATCTCACACATTAGTGAAAAATAAGAAGATTACTAAAACAGCATTCAAATGTTAAGCCATTACTCAGTATCATTTTATGATGAAATACCAATTCACTCATTTTCAATTCCAGCACTGAAGTTAGATTAACCCATTATGTGATTAACAATTTGAATAAATGCAAAAACAAAATTAAAAAAGTAGCTCCAAGAGATAAAAAAAAATAGGAATGACCATGGTTAGGATCATCAGGGACGAAAGCAATATCAAGCAGAACAACACCAGGGTCAATAGGCAAGTAAACTCTTTCCCATTCTGAAAGCGTGTCTTCAGCAGCGAAAACACTTTTCACCGGAAATCCACTAATCAAAGAAATCGCAGTTGAAACAACAGCTGCCCCTTCAGTCAGCACTCGCCTCCGGCTTTTCTGAGGAGACGCCGACGCTCTTGGGATGCTAAGTCGAAGATTCCGGTCATTGGGCAAAATGGGATGCTGGGAAATGGAGAAGAGAGTGTGGAGAGACGGTTTCTGGAGTAGTTGAAGCGCCACCATTTCCGATGTTTTGGTCAGCTGTAGCAATGGCAGCTCTGTAAAGGGAAAGAGGTGTTAGTTTCCTTTGTTTGTTTCTCTTATCCAAAAGCAGTTAACGGCTTCGCGGGAGTTCCAGAAATTCTCAAGTGGATAAATGGAAAGAAAATTGTAAATAGACATTTTTTTAAAAGGAATTGGCGAAAAAGATTAAGAAAATAATTTGCCGAAAAAAAAACCTCAAAATGTTAAAAATATAAGGCCGTTAGTTTATTACAGCACTCGCATCAGATATTTTTAACAAATATTTTATTATACAGTTTTAAATACATGTTTTTTTAGTTTACAGAATCTTTATTTAAAATGAAATACATTATAATCTTTATTTTACATAATCTGAAAGATATAAAGAAAATTTTATAGAATCCGGATGAATACGGTAGATATAAATAAAATTCGGTTTGATATAAAAATATAAGTATCGTGTTGAAATCTCTACGATAGAGTTTTAAATGATTTACATTATCTATCGCAGTCTTTCTTGGGATTGTTTGACTACGAATCTTGCTGAAATAATTTTTTCAAAACAATTATTGCTTAAAAACCATCTTTATATTTTTTTCTCTTACTTGCCCAATTTACCCCTGATTCAATTTCCCCAAATTCCCAAATCAATAAACCTAAACCTAAAACTCAAATCACCCATCTTCTTCTTGAACCCCAAAATTTCTCGCCAGAGTTCCACGCTGAGTAAACCTTAAACACCATGAAACCCCCACACGAACCTCCGGAACCCCTAAAACGAGTTTGAACTCGTTACATGAAATCGAACTCGTTACACGAGTTTGAACCCAAATCACCCATCTTCTTCAACCCCAAAATCCTCGTCGAGCCCCGCCGATCCAAATGAACTAAACATTAAACACCATGAAACCCCCCGAACCCCCGGAACCCCTAAGTTTGAACTCGTTACACGAAATTGAACTCGTTACACGAGTTTGAACCCAAATCACCCATCTTCCTCAACCCCAAAATCCCTCGTCGGAGCCCTGTCGGAATCCCGCGGAACACGAATTCAAACTCGTTTGAACTTCTTACACTAGTTTGAACTCGTTACATGAAATCAAACTCGTTATTCGAACTCGTTACACGAGTTTGAACCCAAATCACACATCTTCTTCAACCCCAAAATCCCTCGCCGGAGCCCTGTCGGAATCCCACCGGAAAACGAATTCGAACTCGTTATTTGGGGCTGTTGGAACTTGATATTTGACATAATGAAGAACTCGTCCCCGAGAACTTGTTGTTTAAACTTGATAAGAGGAATTTGGGAACAGGGGCGGCTCCAGGAATTTAGTGATACGGATCGGAAATTTGTCATATTTTACAAATACTAACCGTAATGTTACATATTATAGTTCAATACGGGTCAATAGGGATCAATATATAAAAATAAGGGGATCGGTACACATGTAAAATGTGTATATATAAAAAAAATTCCACTGTAATATTTTTTTTAGCTGGTCGGGTGACCCAAATCCATATACATGGCGCCGCCCCTGTTTGGGAATGATGGAGTTTGAAAGATAGGGGATTTGGGGATGAGGGAGTTTGAAGAATAAGAAGATGAGAAGGAATTTGGGGATGAGGGAGTTTGAAAACCAAGAGGGAGATGGGGATTTGAATTTGATATTCAAATTTTGAATTTGGGTGAAGATAGGAAGATTTGGGGCTCATTCAAGAGGGAGCAATTTAGGAATAACATTATTTTTTGCCTTTTTTAATAGCCTTTTAGTCAAAGACTATATAGACAATGGAAGTCTCAAAAAAGACTATATAGACAATTCCGCAAAAAATATAATGAAAGTAGAAGAAAACGTCTGAAAATTGACCTTGAAAAAGCCTACGACAGAGTGAATTGGAATTTTCTGAAATCTACGATCAAGGCGGTGGCTTCTCTGAAAAACTCATTGAACTCATTATGTTTGGTTTGTCTTCGTCTAAGCTGTCGATTTTATGGAATGGATCAAAACTCGACCCGATAACCCCAAAACGAGGTCTTCGGCAAGGTGACCCTCTTGCCCCGTATTTTTGTGCTCTGTATGGAAACTCTCAGTCATCTCATCGAAGAGTCAGTTGCTAGGGGTGACTGGACACCAATCCGGTTAAAAAAAATGGCCCGGCCCTGTCACATTTATTTTTTGCGGATGACCTCTACCTTTTTGCAAAGGCATTGGAGACTCAAGCTTCCATAATTCACCAGGTGATGGCTGATTTCTGTGAAGTATCGGGGCAGCGTATTAATATGGCTAAGTCGAGTTTCATGGTCTCCAAAAATATCTCTCCTAATGAACAAAGAGTTATTGAACGGAAGCTTGAAATGGCGCATACGAACAACTTTGGAACCTATCTAGGTGTGCCTCTATCGCAGGCTAGGGAAAAAATAAAGCCATACAGGTACATCCTAGAAAAAATGCGTAAGAAACTCGCAACCTGGAGAAAGAATGCGTTATCTAAAGCTGGCAAGACTGTACTTATCAAAATCTCGTTGACAACGCTTCCGAATTACGTGATGCAAACGACGAAACTTCCAAAGCTATTACCGGTGAAATCGAAAAAGTGTGTCGTCAATTTTTTTGGGGAGAAGAGACAGGGAAGAGAAAGCTTCATTCAGTAGCTTGGGATCAATTATGTAAACCCAAACACGAGGGGGGCCTTGGCTTTAAAGACATTGAGGCTATGAATCTTGCTTTATTGGGAAAGCTCATGTGGCATCTACTTACAAATGACTCTTCTCTATGGGTTTCGATACTCATTAGTAAATATGGAAATCCCTTTGAGAAACCAAAAACAGACGCATCCACAACTTGGAAGAATATTTGTGCGGCTAGTAGGAGACTCCAAGCGGGATTTGAGATATACAATGACGACATCATTTGGAGCCCCTCTAGAAAAGAAAAATACACAGTCAGTAGCGATTACAATTGGAAAA
This sequence comes from Gentiana macrophylla, assembly GCA_026214975.1. Classification (NCBI taxonomy): domain Eukaryota; kingdom Viridiplantae; phylum Streptophyta; class Magnoliopsida; order Gentianales; family Gentianaceae; genus Gentiana; species Gentiana macrophylla. The sequence goes on from CM047813.1 coordinate 30,920,988, forward strand.
TGGGTTTTCCGAATAATACTCCCTCGAACCACTGGACACTAATATGGAGTTTCAAAGGACCTACTCGGTATAGCTTTCTTCTTTGGCAGGTTTGTCACAACAGCTTAATGGTGGGTGAATTCCTCTCACTTCGGCATATAGTGCCTAATCCGATATGATGTATCTGTGAAAACGATGTGGAGACAACACTTCACGCCCTACGAGGTTATGATTGGGCGTACTCGATTTGGCAGAGTGTTGTCCCGATGGAGGAACTACAAATATTCTTTTCCTCTATCTCTCCACAAGATTGGGTTGGTTACAACTCTGTTGTTTCGTGCGGACGCCGGTGCCTTAGGGATGCCGGCGTCCAACCGTTCTTATTCGATATTTCCCCTTTTCGTTTCTTCTTTTGTAGATCTTCCGGTGTTTAGTTTGATCTGTATCCAAGGCACTCTTCCTCGGAGATCTGTTGGCCGGCCTAAGGTGTCCTCGGAGATCTGTTGGCCGGCCTAAGGTGTTTGCTTTCTTGTGCGGTTTTTCCTGTCTCTCGTACGGGCTTCATTTTGTATGGTGGTTGCGAGAGGTGCTCTAGTGGTGATGGGTGGTGGAATCAGCCATTGGTTGCAGATCGGTCTTCTCCCTTGTTCGTTGTTGGCTTCTTGGATCCGAATGAGCTACTTGCCTCTTCCACAGATCTGATCTATGGCCTGTAGGTGTGGTTGGAGGAAGATCAGTGCCTTCCTATTGGCTTTGGTTCGGTCTCTCGCTTGATTTCTTGCAGATCATTGATATGCCAAAACCCAACACAAAGCCCACGAATCCGAAGACTAGCCCAACATAAGCCCAGCAAAGGATAACACTCGTGGCCCGGCTCGCTCGCCCATCATAAGCCGAGTTACGCTAGAAGAATAGAGCCCGCCTCGCGCCAACACAAGCTATCGCAATCTATCATGACAAAAGATGATCGGCCAGCGTGCAACTCACTCAAGCACCTCGAGTCAATCGGCCGCCCACGTCTCATCATCGGCTCGGCAAGGCTCAAAAGCGACCTTCAAACAACGATTGCTCGCGGCTGCCTCGTATAAGCCCGCCATCGTGAGCTCTCCCAAACACACATATCTTAAACCGCCCATTGTGGCGCCGATTGTGCATCTATAAATAGCGGTGCCCTTTGCACACTAGAACTACGTTATGTGGCTTGATCCATTACACTCAAGTGCGTATCATGCACCATCTCTCGCTTTCACACAATCCCTCCCAAAACACCCCTTTCTTATTGTACTTAATCTTCATGTTGTTCTTGAGGTAAATGATATAAAAGACACGACTTTTCATACAATTAGCTAGATATCCTCCGTATCTTCTTGTTTGTGATAATTCCGACATTATCAAATTCTATGGTTGAATATTGGAATCTTGATATGGAACGTGAGTATATATCAGTTTCTGGGATTAAGAGAAATCCGGATATGAATATATGATGTGAAAAACTTAATATTTCCTTTGTTTTATGAATCTGATTCCTGTATATTAATTCTTGTGTGCTATTCTTGTATGATTATCTGCATTGGGATAGATTGCCCACACTCTTAAATTATAAGGAAATAAAGTAGCGTCTTTCTTGGTATCAATTGGTTTTAGTAGAATCGGTAGCGTTTGATCTTGACATGGTATCCAATCCGTAAGTCATGAGATCACACCTGGTTGGAACAATATTTAAATTAAAATAAAAGAAATTGTGCAAGTGTTGGAAGAGATTGCCCACACTTGAGGGGGAGGTGTTGGGAGAGGTTGCCAACACTCTTGAAGAATAAAATTGTGCAAGTGTTGGACATATTGCCAACACTTGAGGGGGGATGTTGGGATAGATTGCCCATACTCTTAATTATAAGGAAATAAAGTAGCGTCTTTACTGGCATCAATTGGTTTTAGTAGAACGGTAAGCGTTTGATCCTAACATTGTCGAAATTAATAACCCGAGAGGGTGAATGATCAGGCCAAGGTACTTTGTTTGTTTGCATTTATTCAAAAAGGTCGTCAACAACATCGATCCACCCAATGAGATTTTCCTTGCTTGAAAAGGCATTAAAGATTCAAAGATATGATTTCACCCATCATTAGTTATCTTCTTCTCTATTGTGATTCCTGCCCATCGCCGTTGTCAAACTGCAGAAATGCGAAGAATGTATCGCTTAACCTGGTGATCATCATGCTCCAGGTGGTGTCTCAGCCCACCCGTGGTTTGATTCAATCCTATGTGAAAGAATCAACCTTTTGATCAAGCTTCGAAAGAATATCCAACAGATCTTTGAATTCCGAACAACGTCGCGAATCCGGAAACCTTCCTCGCTTATTTTCGCCATCGCACCACAAGGGAAATGCCTTACCTTTGATATCAAGTGACGTAGGATTTTCACAATACTAAAATAAACAAAAATTAATCCAAGCTCTGGGATTTTTATTAATGAAAGAAGAATAAGGATTGCATAAAACCCCAACAACTATGAAACTTTTTTTTAATTTTGTTTTCTAACAACTATGAAACTTACTAGGGTGTGTTGTACATATGTTTTCCACAATTTTAATTAAAGTTCCGGTTTACACCAAAACAAAAAACTATGAAACTTACTAGTTTATTTATAGATTGAAAGGGAGAAAATATAAGGCACTGCGCCATCAGAAGACCTGATATTTCATTTCGAGTTAGAGTCGGATCCGCATTTTTTTAAAGTCCTACGTCAAAATTTGGACGCCTTCATCAAAATTTATATTATCTCGTCCAAATGTGATATAAATCCCATCAAAAATGAAATGCAGGCTAAAAAGGACGGACCCGTCTAATTTAGGACGGATTCCGTCAAAATTTAGACGAATCCCGTCCAAATTCTGACGGAAACAATAGATTTGGACAGGTTATATTGATTTCTCCTCCTAGAAAAATACATCCTAGTATTTGCCCCCTTTGAGATTTTATTGAAATAGTACCTGTTATCAAGCTCACCACGGCCAACCAGGACAAATTCAACAGTTCTATTGATTTCTCTTGCTGCATTTCTTGAATTATCTAGGACCGTGTTCACGGTGTTTTGCACTAAATGTGCTATCTCAGCAACAAATCTGTGATTGGGTAAATTTGTAAGAGCATCCCTAACTTGATCAATCAAGACACAATCTCCAAAACAAGCAAGAAAAACGCAGGGACGCAGTTGAATAATCTTATCATACTCGTTAGAAATTACTCTCCCATATAGGTTGTTGCTTACACGGGAATCCACGGCTAAGACAGCACAAGAAGGTAAATTAAGGGCAAGCACAATGGTATGTGACCGCTTATATGAAAATGAAACTATGGTTTTAATTAAAGTTGAAGGTAGGTTGAAGGGAAGAGATGCAAACAGAGTTGAATTAAGTACTCCCGTCCAAATCAATTGTTTTAGTCAGAATTTGGATGGATTAGTCTAAATTTGGACGGAATTCGTCCTAATTTATACGGGTCCGTTTTTTTTGGCCTGCATTTCATTTTTTATGGGATTTATATCACATTTGGACGAGATAGTACAAATTTTGACGAAAGTGTCCAAATTTTGATGTGAGACTTAAAAAAATGTCATATCTAACCTCTTATATTTTCTCGTTGAAAGGCACATTTAATATAAAAGCTATACTGAGTAAAGTCCATATGTCTCCTTCCTTAAAAAAAAGGGGTAAACACCTTTTACCCCCCTTGTGGTTTACCAATTAGACCCTTTACCCCCCCGTGGTTTTAAAATATATACTTTACCCTCCTGTGGTTTTGCATTAAATGGTCAAACTTAAAATCCGGTCAAATTGAAGGAATATTCCGTCGGAATATTCCTTTTTTAAAGGAAATGCCCGTTTTACCCCTGTTTTATTTATTATTTCTTTTTGACTTTTTTTCCTTCTTTTTAATAACATTATTTTGTTTTTTAATGGCTTTTAATATCCCAATGACTGAATATTACCTTCTGTTTCCAATCCCAATAGGTTTCCAAAATGAGGAGCCCGACTTCTCTTCTCCGTTGAATTAGAACAAAAAAATTGGGAGCGATTCTCACTCCTTTTTCTAAAAAATCTTTGAATCATTTCATTGAAGTGGGTTTATCTCTACTAATCGTTTGTTAGTTGCTAAATTTGTGGGTTTCGTGGGCGGATTTTATGGCGGATTTCGTGGGTTTTGCCGGATTTCATGGTATTCAACGGAAAAAGCCATCCGATTTCTCTTGTTGAAAGGTATTTACTTTTTATGATGCAATGCCCATCTGATTTCTCCTGTTAATTTCCGGTGCATGTGAGCTTTCGGTGCATGTGAGCTTTTAGGTTGAGGTTAAATTTGTGGCAAATAGTTAAAATTTTCTGATCAAGCTCGTCTTTAAAGGGTTTAAAACTACATTGATACACTGCTGCTTGATGTATAAACTGCGCCATTGGAAATTTTGAATCTTTTGTTTATAAAATTGAACCAATGTAAGCCTACAACAAAAAAGAATTTGAATCTTTTGTTTATAAAACTGCACCGTGTTTCTTCAAATGAAGGAGTTCTTTTTTTTTTTTTTTTTTTTTTTTTTTTTTTAGCACAGCAGTAGTTGACAAGGGTTGAAGTTTTTCGAGACTCTGGCAAATGCAACATAAAGGAGAAAAATCCTTTGGAAGGCTCTGTTGTACTCACTTTTATAAAGGTTGAGTCGCATGATTTACATCCTCCCACAACCCTGGCTGCAGGGGGGGGGGGGGGTCTGGTGGAAGATTCCACCTTTTGGTACAAAGGAGTTCTTTTTTTTCTTTTTCTTTTTTTATAAAGTATAAATGAAGGAGTTCTCAACAACACCAACAAGAAAAAGAAAAAAGAAAAAAAGAAGGAATTGAAGGTCAAACATCGCAATCCCATTTGCCGGGTTTAATTGTTTAGGTTTGAATACACTGAAGAACAAAAAATAAAAATAAAAATAAAAAAAATAAATAAATAAGGTTTGAATACAGTGCTTCAAACGTAGGCGGATTTACCTTAATTGATAGGGAGAGAATCAATGGCCTCAACACCCACGAAATCGGCCCCCCCCCACCACGAAATCCGGGAAGAAGACCGTCGAACTCCAGCGATTTGACGATAGGCCTTCCAATTTCTTGACTTCCACCTTAATCGTTTGATTAAGTAATTTTGAAGAAAAATGAGTGAAGAAATCGATGCTCAGTTTACAACCCTAGAGAAATTTCGATATAGAAGGAGAATGCCGACAGCCTCGTCATTTTAGAAAGTGATAATTGGAAATGATAAAAGAAGCTTCTAATATTATTACTAGAGCAATGAGTGTCGTGCAAGGCACGGCTGCCCATTGAAACCTTATATCCGAATGATTATAAGTTTGGGTTATCACAATTGCTTAAATTTATGTTTATTGCAATATTGTATCAGTATAATAATGTTTAAGAATAATAATGGTACAGTATGATTTATAATACAAGCAAAAACAAGTGTACGATTAACATAACCATCCATTATTATTACACAGACCTTGGAGTGCATTACAAAATACAAACCAAAACATTTACTTTCAAGAAGCACAACATGCCCAATTGGTACATATGGTAGTTGCCGGGCGGAAATCAAAAGTGGGGACCTCCTTAAATATATGACCTTCCACATCTCTTGGTGAGTTCTACAATGAGGTCGGTTGATAATATTGCGAGAATAGGGACAGCTCCAAAGTTATCAAGATCATCAAATAGACCACTCTACAATAATAAATCAAATCCTAACAATCAATACGTGTAAAGGATAATGTCCCAACAAAAAACCAATGAAGGATCTAGTAATCACCATGTTACCACCATTATCAACAAGAGAATTCTTTTTCATTTGTATATTTGGGGGAGTTGGAATTTAACAAGAAAAGAATGAGTATGAAAGAAGCCAGCATTATGGTGTTAGTGTGGATCAAACTTCGTTATCAACGAACCCAAGTGTCCGATACTCGAGAAAATCTACCAGACAAAATGAAAGCAGCACAGATATAACATGGATGTATAATACCATATTTTCAGATTGGGTTTCATCGTGAATTTTTCAGTAGCATCAACTCATGTCCTGTGACAGTCACTTTCCATGAGAATAAATGCTTAAAAACACCGTGACAATAATGATAAACCCCCAAGAACTCCCTTGCCCGCCAAAGGATAGCTAATATTTAATATTTTAACAATGCTAGCCCAGAAGCTATATTTCATAGTACCTCTGCAACAAATACCACAAGGAACACACCACTTTTCTTTCTAGGCATATTTTTATATTTTCTATGATATATAGTAACCAAGAAGAATATAACACCTAAAAAGGATTTGTTACCCTAAAACACATGAACAATAGCAAGACAACAACTTTTTTTAACCAAACAATCTAAGTTGATCTTGTTACTGGTGAATATATTGTTAGGTGTAGTGCCCGAAAGACAATTTGTGTAATTGTTTTTGTGATGAAATTTATCTCACCTTATTACTTGCTTTGTGCTTGTAAAGTAATACATCTTTGCAAACCCTAAGTATATCAAGATGTAACCGCTTAACCTCGGTTGTATGGATTACACGTGAGGATTGAGTTAGTGGTGATATACTTAAATCTGATAGTCCGTGGTGAATTTAATCGAGTTTAGGGTCTCTTGATTAAAACACCAATAATGCGCCTGAACACCTTAGGGTGTGATAGTCTTATCCGGATTTGTCGGTAGAGGTACCTACGCGGGGGCATTTATATATGATGGCATTCATATAGATTGGACCGATTTAATCTGAATTTCTCGATATAATTCCGTGATCGAAGAATCTTATTAAATCATTAGATGATCATATATGGATCAACCTTAATCCCGAGGTGATCACGAGTCTTTGCTTGTCCCGGGGTAGTGTTTGATGTGTTAGTTACGGTTCACTTAAATATGTGTTCCAAGCCACTTCTCATTGGCACTATCTCCGGATGAGTGAGTAGTTACGATTTTCACAGACATGGAATCCATTCCTTCCTGCAGGGAAGTAGAGAGACGATCCCTTATTTGTTACCCCAAGAAAGTGATCGATCCCGGAGTTCATATTAGACTAATTGATCACTAGTCGGATATGTGAACTAATTGATCATCGAGGGGTTAATGGTAAATAAGGATAAGATATTCGTGTATCGGGTTTACGGAGACTTCCCACTCGAAATGGGCGATCTATGGAGGGTTAATCCGTATGTAGTGATTATATCAATGGACGCTTATTCACTCTATGGGTTGAGTATAAGTATACATCTATAATTGGTAGAGTTCGATTTCGGGTTTATGGTGGCGTAATCCGGAATTAATAATTAATGTACTTATTATGTTCGATGAATAATTAATTATTGGAGCTACTCAAGTTTATAGTCCATGGTCCCGATGTGGCTTCGTAATTCGGACTAATAATCTTGTTATTTGGGCCTCATTGATAATTAATTGGTGGGCTAATTAATTGATATGCATGGATATTATTTAGTTGGGCTAAATAATATAATACACATAAAAGACATTTTATGTGGGCTTAGTAACCCTTAATAGTGGCGCCAACATCATAATTAATTAGAGAGAAATTAGTTTTCTTGGATAATTATTTGACATGTGATTTATCATTTATTTGTTAAATGATAATTCATGGAATATTAGATAATAATATGATTTATCCTAATTTGTTTGGGATAATCATTTTATTTATCTTTTATTTGGAATAAAGGATTAATGTAATAATTATCTCTTAATTATTTAATCCTTGGAGGATAATGATTACTCTCCTATATAAAGAGAGTTCTCCCAAGTCTTATAATTGGCATAATTTCGACCACTATAGCAAAAAGAGAGAAAAAAAAATTAGTTTTCTTGTCTTGGGTTTTAGAAGAAGAAAAACTCTAAGTTTTTCTTGGTGTTGCATATCATGGAGGTTCATGTATCAAGAAGGGTGTCCACCAACCTCCGTTTGGAGAACACATCGGAAGATCTTGGCTTCTCTTCCTACTATTGGTAACATGATCTTAACCCCATTGTAGTAATTTAAGTCCTTTAATTATGTATTATGATGTATAAGTCGTGATCCATCCATTGCGCGTAGATCTAACTTCGTTTAGATCTAAGAACTCTGATCGATCATGTGGTAGCGAGCCCAGTTCCACGGTTTATATAGTCATAATCATAATTAAACGATTTAAAGGAGTGGAATTGCATGTAGGTAAATTTTATTTATTCTTTTATGCTTTGATAATGATTAATTGCTATGGTTGAAGAGATGGATTGGGGGTTGCACCTTTGTTTGCTTAGATCTATTGTAAACTCATATAAACGATGAAAATTTGTTCATATGAGTATAGGAAATTGTGTAATTTATTTTTATTGCAATTTTTTTTTCCAGAAAATAGATCTGTTTAGTTATTTCGTTTTTCCCGTTGATCGAGCCGTTGAAACGATGATCTCTCCGGTCTGAATCAAGATTTGAAGATGATGAACAATTCCAAAAAATTTGCGTCGATCGGAGTCCGCTTTGATACACAGATAAGAAGTGTTTGAATGAACAAACCTGAGAAGCAGGCATTAGAAAAACCAGGTAACAATGCAATATCTTTTTGTACTCTTCTTTCAATTTCAATCCTATCAGATGTTGGTGATTTAAGTATAATCACAAGCCATTGAGGTTATCGGGGTTTAGTACAAAGATGGTTATGCTCGTAACGCTATATTATAAGTATGGAGGTGCGGAGTGCACGTTTATATAAGTGTTTACGAGTGTACGGATGGAAAATAAGCAAGTAGAGTTCGTAAAACAAGCTGAAAATCGGTTTTGAAAGTGTGAGGCAGGGTTTTGGAAAACACACATTTGGCAAGGCAAAGTTGAACAGAAAGTTTGTTCGGTTTTGGGGTCCTCACAGGCGCCCTCACAGCCAGCGCCCTTTGTGACCACAGTGGTTCAAAACTGATTTTTGGTGTCTCTTGGCCTTTTTAAGTGGGTACAACCAAATGGAACCTTTTCCTTTGGGGTGTGACACTTAAAAACTAACTTCTGATTATTTTCGGACATCTAAGTGCTATATAAAGCAAAGTTACATTGTTGAAAGATATACAACATTTTGTAAGCATCTTTGCTCTTGTCATATATACAAAACACATCCTAAGTGCTCTTTAAGATCTTTGTCCGGACTTAAAGGTAAAACTCTCGATTTGATATCTCACTTAAATATTCGTGTAACCCTGGACAAGTAAAAGGGTCGAATAATTTAAGAAGGGCGATGATTCATCGCGAAACGGAGAGGATCCGAATCTTCATATTAATTTGCTGGATTTTACAAGCATTGTTGATCATCTTCACACCCTCGATTTACAACATTCTTCTTAAATTATTGTTCTGATCACAATGGTGAATGCAAAGGATTTGATGATGAATTTCGGGAAACTAGACAAGTTTGAAGGCGTTGATTTCCGGAGGTGGCAAAGGAAGATGCATTTCCTTCTCACAACATTGAAAGTGGTATATGTTCTTAGCACTGAGATACCAGAAGTCGATGATGTTGCACCATTGGAGGAATTACGAAGGCGAAACAAATGGGAAAATGATGACTACATCTGTCGTGGTCACATTGTAAATGGTATGTCTGATTCGTTGTTTGATATTTATCAAAACTTTGCATCTGCAAAAGAATTATGGGATGCACTAGAAACTAAATACTTAAATGAAGATGCATCTGCTAAAAAGTTTCTAGTTGGTAATTTAATGAAATACATGATGGTAGATACACGGTCTGTAATTGAACAATTCAATGAACTTCAACGTATTTTAGGCGGTTTGCACAACACAAGATGGAAATGGATGAAGCCATTTACTGCTTCTAGTATCATTGATAAACTACCACCATCATGGAAAGATTTTAAGCATATGTTAAAACACAAAAGGAAGAACTCTCCTTGGTTGAACTTGGTAGCCACCACGTGTTGAGAATCCTCGGGCGCGGGAGGGTGTGAAAACCAAGGAAAGGAAAATTGATGAATCAACATCCATTAATGTAATGGAGGTGGGAGTGTTCCAAAACAAACAAGGGAAAAGGTAATGGTAAGAAAAAGAAACCATTCAAGGTTTGGCGACAAAGAATCCCGAAAAAGGCCAAAAGGTGCTGTTGGATTTGTGGCAAAATAGGGGCACTACAAGGTGATTGCCGAGTGCGGAAGAAGCGGGAAAAACAAAGGTCCGAGCAGGGTCGAAAGACCAAGGACCACCCAAGCATCAATGTCGAATGTTAATTTTGGTATTAATTCGGTTGTGAATTATGTGCCATTTATTTCAAGCATTTTATATGCGGGGATGATGATGTATCGTGGTGGATCGACTCGGGAGCAACACGACATGTATGCAAAAGATCAAAGCTGGTTTGAAGATTTTGAACCGGTGAATGATGGCTCCATACTAAAGATGGGAAATGAGTCGATGGCTGTTGTAAAAGGCATTGGAAATGTAGTTTTAAACTTTAGTTCTGGAAAGTTTGTAAAACTATTTGATGTTCTATTTGTTCCGTGCATCCGGAAAAACCTTGTATCCGGTGCACTTTTATGTAAATCGGGCTATAAACAAGTATATGAGTCTGATAGGTATATATTATCTAAACATGGTGTATTTGTAGGATTTGGTTATTTGTGTAATAATATGTTTATGCTTAATATTGTAAATAATAAAGTTAATCAAGTTATGCATATTTCTGATGTTAATATCTCAAAGTTGTGGCATGCTCGGTTAGGACACGTGCATTATAAACGAATGCAAGTTATGTCTAAAAACGCTTTAATTCCCCCGTTTGATATCAATATGGATAAGTGTACTACTTGTATGCTTACCAAAATTGTAGGACAGCCATTTCGTGGTGTTGAAAGATCGTCTACAATCTTGGAACTTATCCATAGTGATTTGTGTGATTTTAATGCATCACCATCTTTGGGAAATAAGAAATATATGATTACTTTTATAGATGATAATACTCGTTTTGTTATGTGTATTTACTTAATACTAAATATGAGGCACTTGATAAATTCAAGATTTATAAAAGTGAAGTAGAATTACAATTGAATTCTAGTATTAAACGTTTTCGTACCGATAGAGGTGGAGAATACTATGATCCAACCTACTTCGGGTCGTGTGGTATTATACACGAGGTTACTGCACCGTATACGCCACAACAAAATGGCATTACGGAGAGGAAGAACCGTACTCTAAAAGAGATGGTAAATTCCATGTTATCCTACTCTGGATTGAGTAGTGGATTTTAGGGTGAGGCCATGTTAACGGCCTATTATTTACTAAACAATTCCAAATAAAAGGAATTCGCTACTACCCGTATGATCTTTGGTTTAAAAAGAAACCGAACTTGAATTATTTAAAAGTTTGGGGTCATGCGGCGGTTGTTAGACTTCCCGATCCTAAAATTAAAACTTTAGGAGAAAGAGGCATCAATTGCATTTTCATTGGATATGCTAGTCATTCCAAGGCATATAGGTTTTATGTTATAGAACCTAGTGATTCCGTGGCTGCACATTCGGTTATAGAATCACGTGATGCTATATTTGATGAGAATAGATTTACATCTATTCCTAGACCAAAGGCTATTACTCCTACGATAATTGGAGTGGAGAATGTGGAGAATACTGATTCTCAAGTCGAGTCTTCTAAACTTCGAAGAAGTAAGAGGGCTAGAATAGCTAAAACATTTCCACCGGATTTTGTTACTTATTTGGTGGAAGGTTTGAGAAATGAAGTTGGATATCAATACTCATATTGTTACAATATTGAGGATGATCCAAGAACATTTTACGAGGCAATGGGGTCTCGGGATGTATCATTTTGGAAAAGAAGCCATCAACGGCGAGATGGATTCCATAATGGAGTAACAATCGTGGATTCTTACAGATTTACCACGTGGTTGCAAACCGTTAGGTTGCAAATGGATTTTCAAAAGGAAAATGAGAGTCGACGGTACGGTTGACCGATATAAAGCCTGGTTAGTTATACAAGGCTTTAGGCAAAAGAAAGGTATCGATTATTTCGATACTTATGCTCCGTTGCTAGAATCTCCTCAATTAGGTTATTGATTGCCTTAGCCGCAATTCATAACTTGGTGATCCATCAAATGGATGTTAAAACAACGTTTCTAAATGGAGATTTGGATGAAGAAATATACATGAAGCAACCGGAAGGTTTTATTATGCCCGATAACGAGCATAAGGTATGTAAACTTGTAAAATCATTGTATGGACTTAAACAAGCTCCTAAACAATGGCATCAAAAATTTGATGAGGTTGTCTTGGCTAGTGGGTTTAAACTCAATCAGTCAGACAAGTGTATTTACAGTAGATTTGATGATACCGGCAACGGTGTGATAATCTGTCTATATGTCGATGACATGTTGATCTTTGGTACGAACCAAAATCAGGTAGATAAGTGTAAAGGACTCTTATCTTCAAGATTCTCTATGAAAGACATGGGGGAGGCAGATGTTATTCTTGGTATTAAAATTAAGAGAAATCAAGGAGGATTTTCACTAACACAGTCTCATTATATTGAGAAAGTGTTGAAGAAGTTTAATTGTGAAAATTGTACTCCGGAAAATTCTCCCATGGAGCCTCATGAAAAACTTGGACCTAATAAAAGTGAAACCGTGAATCAACTTGAATATTCACGAGTCATTGGTTGTTTGATGTATGCAATGATTAGTACACGACCGGATATTGCCTATGCGGTTGGGAAACTAAGTAGATATACGAGTAACCCAGGTAATTGTCATTGGAGAGCGGTTGTTCATGTATTGAGATATCTTAAGTCTACCAAAGACTTTGGTTTGACTTATGTTGCATATCCTTTGGTAATTGAAGGATATTCGGATGCTAGTTGGATATCTAATGTAGAAGATCATTCTTCTACTAGTGGATGGGTGTTTGTTTTAGGTGGAGGTGCCATTTCTTGGGCTTCTAAGAAACAGACATGTATATCTAGTTCGACTATGGAGTCGGAGTTTATTGCCTTGGCAACAGCCGGTAAAGAGGCAGAATGGCTTAGGAATTTGATTCATGAAATTCTTTTATGTCCTAAACCAATATCACCGATATCTATCCATTGTGATAGCTCATCTACACTGTCTAAAGCATATAGTCATGTGTATAATGGTAAGTCACGACACTTAGGCGTTAGACATAGCGCGGTACGTGAGTTGATCTCTCACGGGGTGATATCGGTTGTGTATGTGAGATCTCAAAGGAATTTAGCTGATCATTTGACGAAAGGATTAGCTAAGGACTTATTACAAAAGTCAGTTGTCGGGACGGGTTTACAACCTGTATAAGTTTCTGATAATAGGACGCCCAATTTCCCTTTGGTACAATGCCTTAGGCTAAATTCAATGTGGTAAACCTGTTATTGAGAACTTGAGCACATGTATTAATCTCGAAGGTATGTGCTATAAAATTGTGAGGTTAGGTTGAAGTTTTATCTTCTTAATGAGTTTTTTGAAAGTGCTAATGCAGTGCCTGATGAAAATTAAAGATTCACCTATATATGAGTAAGAAGTATGGTCGCTTCAAGGAAAGTTGGGTTAGCTTTCTATATGCTCAAGAATGGATATGGACACAAGGTCGGATTTCTATAAACGGTGTCAAGAATAATACTTTGGAGTAGTCTCAATTCATGTGTATTGTTATGTACATGTATTCAAAATGTGTAAAGGGGTTCAATGCTTAGTCACACCCCAATACTCGAATATTTGCGTGTAATAGTACTAGGTGGAAATTCAGTCTTTGTGATATTTTCATTGAAGCATGATTTGGTTTATATTGTGACTGTTGTTTTACTAAACCAAGGATTACACTTAAATGTGGGAGGAATGTTGGTGATTTAAGTATAATCACAAGCCATTGAGGTTATCGGGGTTTAGTACAAAGATGGTTATGCTCGTAACGCTATATTATAAGTATGGAGGTGCGGAGTGCACACTTATATAAGTGTTTACGAGTGTACGGATGGAAAATAAGCAAGTAGAGTTCGTAAAACAAGCTGAAAATCGGTTTTGGAAAAACAGAGTGACAGGCCGGCGTCTGTCACCACAGGCGGCCGCCTGTCACATTTTGGCAAGGCAAAAGTTGAACAGAAAGTTTGTTCGGTTTTGGGGTCCTCACAGGCGCCCGCCTGTGGTTCGAAAACTGATTTTTTGGTGTCTCTTGGCCTTTTTAAGTGGGTACAACCAAATGGAACCTTTTCCTTTGGGGTGTGACACTTAAAAACAAACTTCTTGATTATTTTCAGACATCTAAGTGCTATATAAAGCAAAGTTACATTGTTGAAAGATATACAACATTTTGTAAGCATCTTTGCTCTTGTCATATATACAAAACACATCCTAAGTGCTCTTTAATATCTTTGTCCAGACTTAAAGGTAAAACTCTCAGTTTGATATATCAATTAAATATTCGTGTAACCCTGGACAAGTAAAAGGGTCGAATAATTTAAGAAGGACAGCGATTCATCGCGAAACGGAGAGGATCCGAATCTTCATATTAATTTGCAGGATTTTACAAGCATTGTTGATCATCTTCACACCCTCGATTTACAACATCAGAACCATGCAATGGACAACACAACAGCATGTCAGAAAAGGCAAAATCAACATAAAGGAATAAAGGTATACTACCCAAGAGGCATAAAATTGGAGCAGACATAACTGAAAAAATGAACACAAACAAAACAAGCAGGCATACATTGTAGCATAAAACATGATAGTGAAGCTGAAAAAATGCATAAATCACAAACCACACACCAAAACTCATACATAAAAGCCAACTGCAGGTGCATTCTTCATTATGGAGTTTTTTTGGTAACCAAAAGCCAATACACCAATGAAGCATTCACAAATATCTTTCAACTAACTTCTCTACAGGTGGGAAAACCAAACAAAACAACATGGAAGATTCCGTAAATGCAAGAAAACCAGGCAACAGTACAATAATTTTTTTCTACTCTTCTTGACCTTTAATCCTATCAGAACCATTCAATGGACAACACAACAGGATGGCATAAAAGGCACAATCAACATAAAGGAATAGAGGTATGCCACCCAAGAAGCATAAAAGTGGACCAAACATGACTGAAGAAATGACTACAAACAAAACAAGAAGGCATACATCCTAACATAAATCATCATAGTGAAGCTGGAAGAATGGATAAATCACAAACCAGACACCAAAACCCATAACATAAAAGCCAAGTATTCATCATTCTGGAGCATTTTTGGGAAGAAAACACTAAAACACCCATGAAGCATGCACAAATATTCTTCATTTAACTTTTCTGCAAGTGGACCAAAAGGAACAAATTAAAACAGCATGGAAGAATCTACAAATGCAAGACACCTTTTATGGTATTTACAAGGTGGAAAAGCAACACCTTTTATGGTATTGACATTTGTATGTAAGCCTAAACGACATGCATCTTAATTGTTGTTTTAAAGAAGCCAAAAGTGAAATTTCCTGAACTTACCATCAAAGGCTTGAACTATGTTTTCACTGTTCCGTACAATATCTTCTTCTGTAGCTTCTCTCACAGAGCCATTCTCTGCCAAATGTTGCTCATTGCTTCTACAATAATCCGTAAAAATTATGTAACTTGATGAAACAACATCCTAGATTCCATTATTATTATTTTTATCATTAATACCCATTAAAAGAATCTAAATAATGAGGAGAAAGTATTGCAACTAAGTAGACAGAAAAGGCAGTCACTGGACCTAGCTTATGCCAAGCATCGACACTGATTTACTATTCTTCAAACCCACTAAAAAATTCCTTTTATGTTTGGAAAATAATAAAGCTATGAAATTAGGTATGACCTGACAAGAGAAGCAATTTGAGAAACAATTTCATTGCACATTTTGTTTACTGTCTCACGTGCTTTCTCATGTCGCTTCAAAGCGGCTTCAAATGCAGATACACTACATGAAATCAGAAGAAAAAAAACAAACAAACAAATACGTGAAGAGAAACAATATTTTGTAAGGTGGCACTATCATCAAGCAAAATGTTCAATTACTGAAGCAAATAGCTCTACCTCTTATACAAAAAAAGTCTCCATGCGACAGTGTTTAACAGTAGAGAAATCATCATTTTCCTTAACATCGCTTTCAGCTTGCACAAGGTAATCCTGCCATCACCTGATGAACATTAGAGAAGAACATAAAACTGGAGCAGACATGAATAAACAAGTGAGTACAAGCCTAACAAGCAGGCATACATTGTAATATAAAACATTATAGTAAAGCTGAGAGAATGCATAAATCACACACCGCACACCAAAATCCGTATATAAATATACAGACAAACTGGATATGTATTGATCGTTATAAAGCTTTTTCTAGAGAAGAAATGATAAAGGTTTAATACATATTCATTGGTTACACATGACATATCTCTAAGGACTATCATTATCATTACCTAAAGACCTAAAGAGTAACAAAAAAACACTACATAAAGACCTAAGGGCTATCTTTAAACACTACAGAATCTCCATTCCATCCAAAACTAATATCATGAAGCAATACTACATTCATTTAACCTGCAGGTAGGTGATAAAACAAACAAAACAACATGGAACAAAGCTATAAATGCAAGACACCTTTAATGGTATATTGAAAGCCCCAAAGAAGTAAATAAATAAGAAACACATAAAGTTTAACACAACAACAATAAACACTACATAAAGACCTAAGGACTCCATTTTTTTAGAGACCTAAGGACCATCTTTAAACACTGCAAAATATGCATTTCATTCAAACATGATATTATGAGGCAACACTACAATTGATTATAACCCACAACGAATTTTATGAGGCAACACTACAATTTATAAGAAGCTCTAAACATGTGAGGGGTATTTAAAGCCATTAAAGGGTGTGTAAGTAGTGTAAACACTATCAGACTCAAATATTGTTATACAACGGACAACGGAATTGCGACACAATGGGTAATAGAACGAAAATATGCAATTATACCTACCTATATAGATCCTAGGCAGAGAAAGCTGACTTTTTTCGGGTGCCAAACGGTAGAAAGGCAGCATCTGCTCTCCTTTATCCGATAACTCAAAGAAACCATCGGGTATTCGGCCTGCTCGTACCTTTTGGACATCAGCATGAATAAAATCCTGCAATTTGAGTTGAATTTATGTGATTGATAGGCCAAATCCATCAGTCGTTTTTGTTGGGAGGGCGATTTTCAGAATCCCCTGTCCAATGGCGTCAATCGGCTGATGTACGACCCAAAACGTTCTATCTTCCACCGGACAAACACAATGAACGACGGCTGATGAGAGACCCTGTGGATCTTCTCAGTTGGATAATCGGAAGCGTTTTTTTTTTGAAGAAAATAAAAAGGAAAGCAGATATTATTTGGTAAGAGTGTACCATACACACAGACGTGGCTATCACAAAATGTGCCCAAATGACATACGTGGCAAGCAACCCAAGATTGTGCACTTACTTTAAATATTTAGGTAGAAAAAAGAGGAAAAAAAAAGTCAAAAAGAAATAATAAATAAAACAGGGGTAAAACGGGCATTTCATTTAAAAAAGGAATATTCCGATGAAATATTCCTTCAGTTTGATCCTTTAATGAAAACCACAAAAGGGTAAAATATATATTTTAAAACCACGGGAGGTAAAGGGTCTAATTAGTAAACCACAGGGAGTGAAATATGTTTACCCAAAAAAAAACCTAAAGCGGCTGCCGCTCCCGTTAAATCCAAATCCATGGCTGCCATGGCCATTGACCGAACTGCCGAAGAAGAGGATCTGCTACACCGGAGCACCGAAAAACCTATGAGTCCGAGGTCAACATCACCACCGTCTGCCTGGACCACGCGTTCTGGAGTAGAAGTCGTATCTGGACGATATGCGGACCCAAGTATATATATTGGGGAAGACGATGATCAGGACTTCACTGAATGGAAAGAAGCCATTGATAATTTCATGGGGCCGGAAAAATCAGAGAAGTCGGTGACAATACCCCTAGATCGTTGCTTGGATTTATGGCGGCCATGGAGAAGGGCTCATTATCAAACTTCTAGTAAAGACGGTTTCATATTCCTTTCTCTGCAAAAGGCTATCGGATTTGTGGAAGCACCAAGGTCGTATAGAAGTCACCGATCTGAAGATGGCTTACATATAGTCCGTTTCACCGAGAGAAACAGATTATGATATTGCTCTGATGGACGGTCCCTGGGTCATTCAAGGTCACTACTTGCATGTATCTAAATGGACACCCTATTTTGAGCCGTCGAATGATGCCATCAAGACTACATTGGCTTGGATTCGGTTCCCTAAACTCCCTATTTGGTGCTTCAAAAATGATATCCTGACCGAGCTGGGTAATTTGATAGGGAAGACTGTGAAAATCGACACCTTCACTCAAGAAAATATCAGAGCAAGATTTGCAAGGGTCTGTGTTGAGGTTGATTTGAGACAACCACTTGATGCTACTGTGGTGCTGAATGGAAGAAACATCAAAGTAGAATACGAAGGGCTGCAAATGATATGCTTTGGCTGTGGGAAATTTGGTCACAGGGATGAGTCATGCCCCATAAAAGTTCAGGTTGGTGAAGAAGGAAATAGCACCAGGCAATCCCCTCCTAATTCAGCTCAAGGTCCAACCAAAGACAAGCCTTATGGCCCCTGGATGACAGCTCAAACAAGAAGAAATTTGAATCAGAATAAAGCTAATGGCTCTTATAAAAAACCTAAATCCGCACAGAATGATGGAACACATGAACAGGTACGCACCAATGGCTCTAGGTTTGATGTCCTTAGTGAGGAACATGAGCAAATGGATGAAACTATGGAAGAAGATCATACTGAGATAACTCCTGAGGCTGTGAAGGAGCTAAGAGGCAAAACACAATATGTAGAGTCCCATGGTGGACAGGCATCAACAAGAGAAGTGAGCAGGAACAACTCTTAAAGCGAGGGGTAACAAAAGAGAATGGCGATGATAGCACTCACAGCGAAGACATCAATCCCAAGATGGGTAAGGCTTCGATGGTAATCCTTCGCTCCCCGTCTGCAAACTCGAATCACGAGGATTCAGATATGCCACCCCCCCTGTTACACATACTAGACGGGCTCCAGCCAGCAAAACCAGAACTACCACTAGACTGGCCCTTGCTGATGTCTCTAATGGTCCCAAGAAGCCAGGCAATTCAACAACTGCAAATCCCAGCTCTAAGACCCCTTTTGATTCTGCTTTCAAGCAATAAACAATCAAAATGAATATCAAGATCCATTCACGACATATCTCGAGACTACTATGCACGATCATGGATTTAGACCGATATAAAGTTAATCCTCTGTTTGATGAAGTTGTGGGTGGTGCTCCCACCAGTTAACCTCTTCCCCCTGTTTAATGAAGATCATAGCCTGGAATTGTAGAGGGGCTTCTTCTGAAGAGTTCCTTCGGCATTTACAGCTTTTATTGTCTCAACAAAAACCGGATATCCTTTTTTTGATGGAAACCAGAAGTTCAAGCAACAGGGCCTGCCAAATCCTGAAAAAAACTTACTTCACCAATCTCTATCTTTGTCGAAGCAAGGGGTATCTGAGAGGGTCATGGTGTTTTTGGGTAAATGATAAAGTGTCTCTATCTTATATAACGTGTACCAACCAATCCCTTACCATGGCTGTCATGAAGGATCAAGAGATTGATTGGATGCTCACTCTAATTTATGCTTCTCCCATAGCCAGTGCAAGAAATGAACTTTGGGACTACCTAATTCGTCTGAAGGACACTTTCGACATGCCTTGGTGTTTACTTGGAGATTTCAATCAAGTTGTCTATCAACGCGATAAATTGGGGGCAGAGCGTTAGGAGGCTGAAACGTAACAAAACTTTGGCTCTTCCTCCAACACTGTGAGCTAATGGAAGTACCTTTCCAAGGTCCAAGGTTCACATGGTGTGGTACGTCAAGAAATAACAAGAAAATCTTACAACGATTGGACCAAGTTTGGTGTAATACAATGTGGATGGAAAAATTTAGTACTGCCATGATCAAGCACATGCCTCGAACCCACTCTGATCATAATCCCATCGTACTTGACACTGAGTTCCTTTTACCTAAAACAAAATCCCAAAATTGCTTCTTCTTTCAGAGAGCCTGGATGGATCACTCAGACTTTGAAGAGTTTGTATCACAACATTGGAAGGAACAAGACAACCTCTTTGACACTATAGCTTCTTTTACTAAGGCTGCAACCAGATGGAACAAACATGTCTTTGGCAACATTTTTAGCAGAAAGCAGAAGTGTCAGGCAATGATTGAAGGCATAGAAAAAAGTATGGAAAGAACTCCCTCCAACTTCCTTGCAAATCTCCATGACAACCTGAAGTCTGAATTAAATGACATCTTGGGACAAGAAGAAACCTACTGGCATCAAAGATCACAGCTCCAATGGTTAGCAGAAGGTGAGAAAAACACACATTTCTATCATCTTTCCACAATCAGAAAGCAGCGGAAGAAAAACATTACCTGTTTGAAAGATAAGCATAATTAGTGGATTTATGATCCTGACAAGATTGGTGGTATGATCAAGGACTTCTATAACAACCTCTACCAGGCGAATCCTTCCTATTCTACATTTGCACTTAATATCGCCTGGCCCTCCCTGTCCACTTCTGGCAAACTCTGGATGAACAGACCACTGGTAGAAAAAGAAGTTGAAGAGGCCGTTTTTCAGATGGGCAACTACAAATCCCCAGGTCCTTATGGAATTCCAGCTTGCTTCCTCAAGAGGTATTGGCCTATTGTTTCTCCTATGATTCTCAAATTTACTTATAATGCCTTCTCCAGTGGTACCTTTGATGCAAGATTGAATGAAACCTTGGTTACTTTGATACCCAAAGTTAGTCCTCCAGAAAAGGTTGAACAATTCAGGCCAATTGCCCTTACTAATGTCTCATGCCAAAATAATCACTAAAGTGTTAGCCAACAGATTCCATCGATGGTGGAAATTTGGTCATCCCACTCGATCGGCCTTTATACCAGGAAGAGGAAATGCAGTAATATCATCATTACTCGGGAAGTTCTAAACCAATTCAAGCATAAAAAGGGAGAAAAGGGGTGGATGATGCTTAAACTTGATCTTGAGAAGGCTTATGATATGGTTAATCGCGCCTTGAGAAGATTCTTGGTCACTTGGGTCTCTCTGATAAAATTACTCAACTGATAATGCATAGTCTCACGTCAAACACTCTGTCCCTCCTCTGGAATGGCAATAAACTGTCTCCAATCAGACCACAGAGAGGCCTCAGACAGGGAGACCCTCTGGCACCTTACCTCTTTGATCTTTGTATGGAGATTCTGAGCCTTCTTATAGACAAACACATTCAATCTGGCAGGTGGAAAGGTATCAGAATTGGCAGACAAGGCCCTTTGCTGTCTCACCTTTTTTTTGCAGACGATCGATTTTATTTGGAGAAGCCACCGAATCTCGAGCGGATGTTATCAAAGAAGTTCTTCATGCTTTTGCAAACATTTCGAGACGTAGAATTAGCACCACCTGAAATCTATATTCCACACCTCCAAGAACACTTCAGGGCATTTAAAGATCATCCTTAGCGAGAAACTTGGTATGCAACATTCTGAAGACCTTGGCAAATATCTTGGAGTCCCCTTGCTTCACACCAGACTGACCAAAGTGCGGCTCAATCCTGTTCTTGATAAGATGAAGAAGAAATTGTCCAGCTGGAAAATGAAAACTCTTTCTAAAGGAGGTAGAATGATTCTGATTAATAGCTCGCTTGCTACACAACCTTTCTATGTGATGCAAACTCTGAAGATCCCTACAGGAGTTATACAGGCGATGGAAAGACTTTGTAGATATTTTTTCTGGGGAGATGAGGAAGGGAATAGAAAAATGCATTATGTGGCGTGGGACACTCTCACCATTGAGGGGTGGGAGGATTGGGATTCAAGAATTTACACACTATGAATGTGGCCATTCTAGGCAAGTTGACTTGGCAATTACTTGTTGATGATCACTCTGTGGGGTCAAGGTTTTAATTAAAAAGTATGGCGACCACTTTTTCGACCTCCTAAAGCTATCTTGCCTCATTGGTGTGGAAAACCATTTGCTATGTAAGTAATTTGCTCAAAGACAACTTTGATTCAGTTAATGACAAGATTATTTGGACAGAGGATTCGACTCGAGAGATACTCGATTTGCCTCCGCTTTATCTTGTGCTTAATCATAACATTTCCTCCAACTCGGATGAAGTCCGCATCATATATGAAACTCCCAGGCCCAAACCGTCTCAACTTCCTTCTTTGGCAGGTCACCCACAATGCTTTACCCACTATGGACTTTCTCTTCAAGAGACGGGTGAGTCCTAATTCGATTTGCCCTCATTGCCAGATGAATGTTGAAACAAGCTTACATGTCTTAAGAGATTGCAGTCAAAGAAAATGTCTCTCAAATTTTATTACCACAAGGTGCTATGAACACTTTCTTCTCCCCAGACAATATTCAAGACTGGATGACAGAGAACATGAAGAAGAAGCATGATAATAAGGCTTGGCCTTATATTTTTCGAAAACGATCTACTCTAATTGGTATTGGAGGAACCAATCACTACATGATACTCAAGCGATTAGACCTCCATTGCATATTATAGTTTCCAAATTATTTAGTAGAGTTCGCAATCTGGCATCTGCACTTGTGTGAGATGATGATGTATAGATAGAAATTGTCTTTTCTACGACTCCTTTTTGTTTTGTATTGGGTGTTAAATTTTAAATGGAATAAAAGTAGATCGTTTCTCAAAAAAAAAAAAAAAAAAAAAAAAAAAAAAAAAAAGTAAAGTCCATATGTCTGTTAATTAATATAAAACATAAATAAAATATAAATTTCCTTAGATGTCCCTACTTCTTCCTTCTCGTTTTTCATTCTCATTCTTTTTCGCATTTGCAACAGTGAAGAATGCACCATAGATCTCAGATAACCAGGCCGTTTCTCCCATTTTTTCACAACTGAGACGATGTCGAAATTTTGGGAATTGTGAGAAGTTTGGAAATAGAAAAATAAAGGCGAAATCCAGCTAAAAAATAGAAAAGATTAAAAAAAAAATAAAGGTGAAATCGAGAGGGCGGAAAATGGCGAGGAGGGTAAATGGAGGAGGGATAGGAATAGGATTTGAGGAAGATGGATATTTTGATGAAGTAGGTGGATCTAACGGGATTGCCTCGTCATCCTTTCTGTCGCCTCTGCCGTCGAAACACATTGCTGTAAATTCATCTCCTTCGGCGGCCGTGGGCATCGGCGCCGGTGGTTTGAGCGAAATCTTGCACCCTGTTTCTAAATTCGATACGCTCGCTGGTGTTGCAATCAAATATGGGGTTGAGGTATATATATATATATATTAAAAATGCATCTTTTCAACTATTGTGTGTGTGTTTCAATTTGCTGTATTCTACTTATGAAAAATATCGACTTTGCGATTTTTCGACTTTTATATTTTTGCTACCAATAGGAAATATATGGAATTCGCCCTGCTGTTCCTGATTTTTTTTAAGGAACCTTTATGCGATCAGTGATAGCTGTTGTAGAGTTGTATACCATTTTGTTGTTGTTAACTCTTTACCACAATGAATTTGATGGTGTGCATACTTTAATTGATCGATTATTCAATAAGATGTTCTAAGAAGGTGACATTCGTTTCTGGGAGTTTTTAGAAGTCTAGCATAGTACCATGCATCCTTTGAAAGAGTTTATTGCTGAGGGTACGTTTATCGATTTGTATTTTCAACTGATAAAGAAGTTACCCTCTTATTGCTGGAGGTCTGAATTTATATATTAAGAGCTTTGTCTCTAGTATAAAGTTGAATGAAATATTCCGACTGAGTATCCCGGGGTGTTTGATGCTTCAGGTTGCCGATATCAAAAGGATAAATGGGTTAGTGTCAGATGTTCAAATGTTTGCTATGAAGACTTTGCAAATACCATTACCTGGGAGGCATCCGCCATCGCCCGCCCAGTCGAGTAGTTTTGATGCACAAGGGTACTTGTAATCTCCTTGTCGTGTTTACTCTTCTTGTTTCTGCTGTGGGTTACTGACAACAATTTTTCTGTTTCTGGAGAATGCTTCATCTTGGGGTTGATATGTTGGGTTTGCTTGGAGTAAAGGCATATGCTTTTTAACGTTTATTGTAGTTTATAAATAACGGAGAAGTATGCTTGTTTCTAAATACTCCAGTCATTTCATTGTTATTCTCTTTCTCGTTGATCTCCTTCGCAGTTCATGTATACATGCGTCACACTACTAAGTGGAGTTTTGAGTAACAAAAATAAAACAATCTGCTGACTTGATGACTTAATTAACAAATAATAAAGCAATATCATTTTGCTTAGAAGTAGACATGATAGTACTTCAAATTTCGTAGGAAAGAAGAATGTACTGGTTTATGTTGGCGGTTAAATCTGGACTAAGTGATTGGGAAGCACTTGTCATTTTTTATCATAAGCTTGGTCTCTCTCTCACTTTGCATTAAAAGCTAAATAGGTAAGTACTTCAAGTGATGTTTTCTTTTACAATTTCCTGCTATGGTAAATAGAATCTGTTTTAAACTTGTGTCTTAAGCACTGGTTAATTCTCTTCTGGTTGCATGCTACCTTTGTGTTCCGTTGTGAAAGTTATGAAATACAATGGTTTTTTGGGATGTTTCTGCAGGGTAAGTAGCTCCGAGGCAACCCCTTCCAGACGCAGGCACTCTGATTTATTCGATACCTTTCAGTCACTTAAATTGAAGTCTTCGTCTCAACAAGACGTCTCACTCTCCACAAGCAGTTTACGGGATAATGGTTTCAAAATGGTGGATCAGAAACCTATACCAGAGGGTTTTGAAATTGTATATCCCAATGGAGGGGATTATTATTTGCAGGATGGACCGTTGGCCAAATCCTCAATCCTTAAACCACCAGCTGGTCTTCATCGGAAAAGTAAAAGTGAAGCTAATGGTTTTATGTTAGGAGATAGTGATATGTCTGGTCAAGAATCTTGTAAAGGGTTTAGAGACGACGATTCTGATAAATGGATGAAGAAGTTGCCTGTGAGAAGACGTCAGAAATCTGAAACAGATTTTAATTCCTTGGCACCACAAATGTCGGCCAAGGAGGAAAACAGCGGTGAAGGTAGCTTATCCGCAACTATGTTCAAAAGCTTGAGTTTGAGACCTAAGTCAACTAATCAATTACTTTCTGGCGAAGATGCTGCTGGAGCAGGTCAACCAAATCCAATATCTATAGGTTTAGGAGAATCTTTTATAGCCAACATTGTTAACGGGATCAGGAAATCTTCAAGTACTTCCAGCTTGCAAGAATCGGGTAATGGCACTTTATTGTCCCTTTGGCATACATCAAAGTGGAGTTTGAAACCCGATCTGGATGCACTCTCTACCGCAGCCATTACAAGACCCATTCTTGATGGCATAACTAACCCAATTTCTGGACGAAAGAATAAGGCTGCAGTTGATTAAACATTTACTCGTGCATGTCCAAGTTTACAGGTGAATCTTCTTTGCAACTTATTTAGGTTTCCACTGTTGGTTGTAGCTACATGGGAGGGAATTAAGACTAAACACTATACAGTAATACAACGAAGATCTTCTAAAATATCCTTGAATTGAATGGGGAATCGGACTTCATTCAAAGGACATTAAAAAAGATCTATTGTATCATGCAGGTGCTTCCTCATACTTCACAGAAAAAAATATACGTAGGTCGTTAGATGTGCTGTATTTAATCAGGGAAATGAACATGAGCACTTTGGAAAATCCATATTTTTTTTGAGTTATCTCTTAGTATTGTTTTTCATCCAGGTCTTTATGTATTTATGATATCTTTCACTATAAATGGTTAATCTACTTGGTGTGTCAATTTTCTGTTGATGTGTTCCATCTGTACAATGAAATGCAGTGAGAACTTGCACTCACTAGAAGGGCTTTATTCTTCTCTTTGGTGCAATATTTAACTCTAGTTCTTGGCCTTGTTCTAACCGGTTAACAAAAAGGGGCAGCCAGGTATATGGTTGCATCTTGCCCATACGGGTCCAAGGAAGAATACGGCCATTTAGGCCACTAGATACTTTGTTTACCTTATGTTTTTAAAAGTGACTGCTTTTATGGGTCAAACCAGTCGCCTCAAGTCACACAGCGACAGCTTTTGTTGTTGGGGTCAAGACTCACCTGGTGATTGACTAAAGTCCTTCAGAAATTACATGTATGAAATTGACATGTGTGATTTCTTTCACTCTGCATTTGTTTACCATGTAATTCATCAACCGGTTTTGCATTATATGCATGACAGATTCATGAAAATGAGATGACTAGTAGTAAAAGAATGCTAGCAGTAGAGGATTCTATGCTCAAATGATTGTTCACTTTCTTAGGATCTAGTTACTACTGGATTCTGCTGCAGAAATTTTTGGGGTATCCCTTCAATTGGGGTGAGAATTTTTTTGAAATGGGCATTGTTAATGGCACCGGGAACGATCTATCCGGACACCACACTTCAGAAAAAAAATCGACCTCTCTAGAGCGAGTTTTGTGCATAAATTCGATTCTGAAGAGGTTGAATTTCACAGTGGTGTCCCAAAAGTAAATCGACAGTGGTGCCAATAACGGTGCCTTTTGAAATTCCCTTAGGATCTCCTGTTCCCCACTATGTTCCTTACTATATCTCATGCATCTGCATATCAAAGGATATTAAAAGAAAAGAGAGAGAGAGAAGGGAAAAGGAAATATAGTTCTCAGGTAAGGTTTCCCAAGCTTTCTTCATCCTACAAATTTATTTAAGTAGGGAAAGATACATCCACGAGAGTTGCCAAGCAGCATAACGTTGCAACAATTTTATGTTTTTTTTTTTTTGATCATTGAGGTTGTTGGATATTATTCTTATGAAACTATCTTGATACTAGGTGGATGTGATTAGCTTGAAACTTATTGAAGCTCCTACAATGGCTATATAAATGAATAAAGATGGAAATACCGGCAACTTCCTCTTACATTTCTTTTCGGTTATGTTCTTGCAACATGGCATCAAAGCAAATGTGATACTTCATACTCTTGTCATCTCATATTGAAGCAGGTGTCTCATATGTAGGATCTGTTAGGTCACTAGATGACTAGAAGGAGAGGATTGAATGGTTATGAGCCAAACTTATCCCTTTAAAAACTTCCATGTGAAAGTATATCACAATGACTGAATGACAATTAGTGTAAGTGCTCTGATCCTCAAGGTATAGAGTTATAACATTTATAAAGTGGTTATGGTGCACATCACAATTAAGTACTACACTTGTCCTATTAAGTACAACTCAAATCAAGTCAATAAACAACTCAAGGGTGTTCAATCAAAGTTCCCCTTGTGAGATTGATAAACTCTTCTTCAATGAAACCGTAGCTTTGGGAGATTGATCAACCCTTCTTCAATGAAACCAAAGCTTGCTTAAGGACCTCTAATTGTATCTCTTGCTCTACTGCAACTAGATTGTAACTTTAATGAGCTCAATCCAAGCTAAACTGACAGCTAACACAGAACTAAAACACGATTTTATGAATTAAATCTTTTATAATGAGCGTTTAGGGAGTTGGAACAAATAGTAGCAGATGAGAGAGTGGCGGAGGAAGTGGCAGAGGGGGAAGAGTGGGGATCGACGATGGGATATGGAAAAGGGAAGAAATCTATGTGGATGAACTCAAGGGTATATTTGTCATTTTCAATTTTGAGTTACATTATAGCCCTGGTAATAATTTTATAGGAAAATGCTGAGAATGACAGGTTTCAATCTAATTTGGGTGAAAATGATAGTGAAATAAGATAGTGGTTTATAAGGGAAAAAAACAAGTGAATATCCCATAATACCCTTATTTAAATCACTTATTTTTAGAAACACTTTTCCTACTTTTTTTTTGAACGTGCCTGTTTATTCATCCTGTATTTAATATGAATTAGTGTTGCCGAATTAAATGACCGAAATTAATGGTAAATCTTCTCCAAAAATAATATACATATTAAAAAATACCTTTTTTTAAAAACTCGTTTTAAAAAGTCACAAACAAAAGAAAAAAAAAGAGCATCTAACCCAAATTGTGAGATCGCCCTGACGGCTTTGAGCTCTTATAACGATTCGGATGAAGATGTAGTGACGGCAATGAGGAAGAAGAGAAATGAAGATGCAGTGACAATATAGATGTAGTGACATCTTAGATACAATAACAAATGATTTTGTATTGATAAAGTGTCGATAAAGATGTAGTGATACCTGATTTGTGTTTCATAAAGTTACTGAACATGCACTAACAGCTAATTTGGTCTTTATAAAGTGTGAATCCTAATTTGGTCTTTATAAAGTGTGAATGAAGATGTAGTGATGCATAATTTGGTCTTTAAAAAGTATCAACGAAGATAAAGTGACAAACTATTATTGTCATTGCATCAAATGTTCAGATGTTTAGCACTGAAAGTACATCTACACATGTTACCGCATCTTCAACTTCATTGTTACTACATCTTCTGTTACTGGATCTTCGATTTTAGTGTTATTGCATCGTCGACTTCATTGTTGCTGTATCTCATGTTTCTGCATATTCAATTTTAGTGTCACTGTATCTTCAACTTCATTGTTATTGCATCTTCAATTTCACTCTTAGTACATCAGATAAATCTGTGAAAAAAAATTTGATTTTCAGAAACTATGCCAGAAAAGATCAAAGGAGATATCAAAATAAAGAGGACAAAAAAGCATGAATTATGGTGAAAAAATTACGATGATCCAAGTTGTATATAAAAAGATATAGACGTTTAAAATATCAAGTAGAAGAGAGAATAACATTAATTTTATTTATTTATGCATATATGAAAAGGGTAATAAGATATTCTTTTATTATTTTGGTCTTTATAAACCAAATAAAATCAAAGTTGTCATGAATGCCCATTTTTATTCTTAATACGTCCTTTTGCCTACTGCGCCATGATTTTAGGTGAGTTCTAAAGGTACCACACTTTTTACTATTGATACCCATTTTTTTTTAATTTTTTTGATCAACAGAGCGTCAGTGTCACTGACGTTGATATGGAACACCAACGTCAGTGACCTATTCAAAAAACGAAAGTCGGTGGAGTGACGTTTCTAAGTTGTAACACTTTTATAACGTAAACGTCGGTGCCATTGATTTTCGTTTTTGAACATTTTTCAATATCCTTTCATAAAAAATCATCATGATACCGGAGTAATTCTTTATGACGCCGAAAGTAACGTGGTGCCAGAAGTAAAAGCAATGATAATACTACGTGAAATTTTAAAATACAACCGTTGTAGGAAGGTTGTACAAAGTGACATATATTACAACCACTCATTTCTAACTTCTCACACACGATAAAAGTGTATTATGTAAAAGAGAATAAAAATGAGAGGCTTTAATTTATGCCACTTGATATAACCTTCCTACAACCATTGTACCTACACTATCTCCCTTTGTTTTGGGGATTTTTCTTATGCAGCCGTGTTTCTAACGACATTCCCATTATACCCCCTTCTCCTAGCCACGTACAATTCTCCGTCATTCTGCTCAATTTTCTCCCCTTCCTTCAACACCCACAGAGAAACCCAAAAACACCAAAAGAAAAATAAAAAGTATAATTTAGAGGACTAAAACACCAATTAATTCGACCGTTATTCCCCCATTAGTTGTTGCGACTGCGTTCCGGCTATTCTTTATTTTCCTCGACTTGAGTTGCTGCAGCATCACTGTTTAACGATAGGGTTTTGCAGCTTTCGATCGTCATCAGGGCGGCTGAGAGTGTTTTTTGTAGTAAAGTAGTGGGCAAGAGGAGAATTGAGTTGGGATTGAAACACGAGAAAAAAAGACGAGAAAAGTTTCAAAATTTTCCAAATCAGAAAACGGTCACATTGAGGCGTTAAAGCTGGAAAGGTTTTCGCGGGGCCATTAGAGAACCCTCTGCTACATGGCTCCTGGTAAGAGGCGTGCAGCAGCTAAAGGAGGAGGTGGTGGTAATGGATGCGGAAGCGGCGGAGTTGTAGCTGGATCGAAGGATAATAATCAATTGGGTTTGGGTGATCTCGTTCTCGCTAAGGTGAAGGGGTTCCCCGCTTGGCCTGCAAAGGTGAAATTTAGCGAAGAAAAAAACAGAAACCCCAAATTCTGTCGTTTGTTTATGCTATTTCTTTGTCAAAACGTGTGATCATCATTTTAAATTTTCCCTTGCCGGCAGAATTCTTGGTTTTATTCTTTTGGCGCAGTGTTGATTGAGGATAAGTTGCTAGTTTTTTCTATCTATTATTTGTGTAGGAGCAAATAGGGGACTATTCATTTTGGTAATGGGGTTTTCCTAAAGTGAATAGTGAAAATTGAATGAATTCTATCGGGTTGTTAGTGAAATTGGAATGAATTCGTTGTGGTAATGGGGTTTCTTAAAGTGAATAGTAAGTGAATATTCTCGGGTTATTAATTTGTTTAGTTTTTTGAGGCATGTGATTGAGTTTTATGGTCGGCCTGAGTTTGACATTTTGGGGATAAGATTGAAATAGAGGGGAGCTACTGCATTTAGTGTCCATAGTATGTTTTCTTTTATTTTTATTTTTTGGTTCATGAGCTATGTTGCATGAAGATTATAAAGATGGATGGTGGGATCCCTGGATATGGCCAGTGGTGAGTGAGAATTTGGGGGTGTTATAACGACAATGACCTTGACCTGTTCTATGTTAGCGGTTCGATTCCCGTAAAGGGGTTGATTTCCGATTGATAACACCCTTCAGTGATGGGGAACCAGCAAGCCCCTGACTCTAAGCTCTAGGTTACCTGATTAACCTCTCCCCACATTCCTGTGGGATCGGGGGTGGGGGGGCCCTCATGGTTAGGGTATAACCATTTTTATAAAGATGGATGGTGGGTTAACTATCTTGCAGTTTTTATCCATTATAAGATGGTCTCTGCAGGTCTTGTCTGTGTTAGTTTTTTAGCCTTGTTAAGGAAGCACATTAGTTAAGAATGCTGCAGGTGTTTTTGTTGAATGAGCTGAGTTAGTAATTAATGAGCAGGCTGTGAATTCTTTGAAATGCTGAATTTCATCCCTCAGTTAAGTTGAAAGTTCTCTGTTTGATTATGCTATGTTTTCAAATATTTGCTAGCATTTTGTATAGTCTCAAAAATGAAAAGATATTTTCTCTGCCTAGATTTGGATGCATGCCGGAGCATGCTGCTGTCAACTTTTATTGAAGTCATTGAAGAGTGCTTGATTTACGTTGAATACTTGATTTGTTCTTTCATTCACGTCAACTGCTAAAAAGGTTTTTTTTTTGGTGTGTGACATGTGTAGATAAGCAGACCTGAAGACTGGGAGAGGGCTCCGGATCCAAAGAAATACTTCGTCCAATTTTTCGGTACGGAAGAGATGTAAGTTATTTTGCTTATTTGCTTTTTCAGTGATTTATCCTTGTGCAGGGTAAATATTTATGTAATATCTGTATGAGTGGTGTTTATTCTGAGCTCATGTGAATTCAAGGGTGCTTGTCTCTGGAATCTTACAGTAGATCTATATGAATCAAAAGTTGGTTTCCTCTGGCATCTTACAGTATCTCTGAATCTGTACAGTAGTGTTTTCCTTAGAGCAAGCTGAATTTTAGGATGTCAATGGCATTTTTCATATCAAATTGCTGCAAAGACCAGTCATGATTAACGACTAAAGGTATAAGAATTCTAACAATATTCATTTTGGCAACAGGGGCAAAAGTCTCAAAGTAGCCAACACCATAAGTTTGAGCATACCCTTTAGCTACTACCCTTGCCCTATACCTTTCATTTGAACCATCTGATTTATATTTAAAGTAAAGACCCACCTACAACGAGCATGTTCAATACCACTGCGAGGTCTGACAAGTTCCCAGGTTTCATTCTTCTCAAAGGCCTTCATTTACTCCTTCATAGCAGCTACCCATCTCTAATCAGTCAAAGCTTCAGAGAGGATTCTTGGGACAGGGATGTTGAGAAGGTTGTTAAGAAAATTTCTGTGAATTTTGGAAACCCTATGATAGGTTAAGAAGGACTTCAGAGGATACTTTGTGCATTTTGCGACCCTTTTATGTGAGCAATAGGACGATTATTAGTACTGTCTTCCTTAGGTTTAACTTTGGACTCAGAAGTTTCTTGAACAAGATCCTTGAGTTCATCAGAGGAAGGAATAAATTCAATAGGCTTGAGAGTCCTTTTGCTTGTGTAGATAATGTGAGACTTTGATTTTCTAGTGGGCTCCTCTTCTTATTCTACAGTATCAGTATTCTGCCCATTCTCAGGTAGGAAACCAAAGGTGTCTCATCAGAAGCTGTAGGATCAGATTCGTGCGACATAGGTAATTCTAGAAGGAACATGTCCTTATCCTCATTAGAGGTTACATTCTCCCCCCTGAATATCAGTATGACATGCCTTAATGAAGGATTCCTCCTCATTAAAGGTTACATCCTTAGAGGTAGTAATTTTTTTTTTGTCAAAGGATTAAAACATTTGTACCCCTTTTGGATGTTGGAATACCCGATAACCGGACTGGACATTCAATCGGTAGGTCACTGGTTCAACCGGTGTGTCACTACCTATAATTAAAAAATATAATAAAGTCGTGACAAAAAAATCATAATATGACATCCAAAATCATTTCTAAAATATTCTAACATCCAAATCACAAAAAGATACAAATGAAATATTTAAATTTTATTGAAACTCTACAATACTAGTGAAAACCAACAAAAGTTCTGAATAAGAGATCTAGTTTGTACATTGTAACATGACATAACTACACTATTCCCCAATTTTCCAACTAATACCAAATTCATAATAAAAAAAATGAAAGCTGAAACTTTTCAGTTTTCACTAGTAATCCAACGAAAGAGAATGAATAAGAACATAGAGAAGAATAGAAAAACAGATTTAGAATGAAGAAACCCATGCCAAGATTATACATGATAGATATTGAAATTGAAAAGAAAATAAGAGAAGATGAATTTTGTCTGAGATTGAAGTGTATGTTGAATGTTGAATGACTTGAATCTTGATGAGGAAGAGTGAATATTTACAACATTTATTCCTGAATGGAGGAAGCATGAAAGAATGAAAAGACAAATAATGGAACCGTTTTGAGTGATTATAGAAGGGTAAAAGATTTATTTTGTTTTTAAGTTAAATCCCATAAATTTATTATTGAAAAAGCCACCGGTTAGACCAATAACCGATCGGGTCACGGTTTAGTGGTTCAACCGGCGGTTTTAGCGGTTTTGAGCCGCTGGGCTCCTTAAACGGTCCAATGACTGAACCGGAATGGTTTCGTGTCCGGGTCACCGATTTTACCGGCCGACTGCCGGTCCGGTCCGGTTTTTATAACTATGATAAAAACACATCTTACAGCCCTTGGGTCCAGTTTTCTCTTGTTAGACATATGAATGTGAGCATAGGCAACACACCCAAATATCCTATGTGAAACACCCGAATCAGAAAAACTGGGAAAGATCTTAGTCAACTCATCAATATGACTCCTATTTGCAAGAACTTTAGCTGGAAGCCTATTAACGAGGTGAGCAACAGTAACCACTGCTTCCCCCAATATGTTTTAGGCACATTCATTTGAAACGTAGTAGCTTTTGTTACTTGCATTAAGTGTCTATTCTTTCTTTCTGCAACCCCGTTTTGGAGTTCCCTTGCAGTAGCAGGCATTTCAGAGGCAGCGGAGCTGTGAACGGTGCTCGTTGCTGTAGATCCGGACATTTTCAAATCAAGGGAAAGATAGGGAGATAAGATGAGTGTGAAGCGCGAGAATCGATTTGAGCCTAAAGCTCTGATACCATGTGAATCAAAAGAGAATTCAAGGATGAAAATAGAATTCAGAAGTAATTACAAAGAGATTCCCTCTAAGTGTATTTAAGGAAATCAGCTAATGGCTAGTTTTAGAAAGCAGCCACCAAGGTAACGGCTAGTAACTTTACATAGCTCAAAGAAAGATAAAAATAAAGTCAACATTATCAAGTACTCCCTCCGTCCCATAATATAAGGCTTTTTAGTTTTTGCACACTGTTTAAGAAACATCATAAATGAATCACTTTTTAACATCTTAAGATAAATTGTTGCATTGTTCTTTGTGACTGTCTTATAATATTGCATTGTAATGTAAAAGTGTAAACAAAGCATTTAATATTGCATTGTTTTATTAGGACTTATATTTGGGACACCGCAAAAAAGCTAGAAGGCCCTATATTACGGGACGTAGGGAGTAGAAGTTTGTAGGTGACAGTTATTATACTTTTATTATTTTTCTTCTCTTGTGTATAATTTATATTCTGAACTTTGGATAAACTGGCTTCACATTCTTCTTGCCATACCCAGCCAGATATAGTTCAACTACTCTCTGTTTTGTATCATGTGTTCTTGTTGGTTGCTGGATTGTTTTCATACCTTGTTGTTCCTACTGTATTGGTTCATCACTTTTACACATGTGTTTAACCTTTTCTTATCTTCTCTCTGCACAATACTTGGAAAATTAAGTGCTGCTGATTAACCATTTTCTTATATACTTTTGTGAGAGAGTGTTTTTTGTTTTTTGTCTTCTCATGTTTTAGTTGTGTGTGTGTGTGTTCAGCTTTGGAGAAAAGTCTATGGTAAAAGTTTATTGGTTTAATCAGTGTTTATTTTGGACAGAGCTTTTGTGGCTCCTGGCGATATTCAAGTGTTCACAATTGAAGCCAAAAATAAGTTGTCAGCTCACAATAAAGGGAAAGTTAGATTCTTTGCCCAAGCAGTGAATGAAATATGTGAAGAGTTTGAACAATTGCAGCAGAAAAATACAACTGATCTAAGAGATGACCACAAAACCTTGAAATTTAAGGGCACTGCGCTCATTGCTGGTGGTGTGAGAGATATTGATGCTATAGAAACTGACCTAGATGAGTTGACTAGTGGCAGTGATTTAAATCAGAATGCAGCACATGGAGGCATGGGGGATCATGCTGCTGGTCTAGAGCACTGTTCTATGAGACTGGGAGAAACTGAGATTCAAGATGTAAATCCCTGCACCGCTGGTGATGCTAATGGTGTTTTATCTCCAATCTCATCCTATAACAGAGGGAGTAGGCATTCCTCGGAGGTTTCTAATTTGCAAAAGGAGTTAGCATCAGCTATCAGTCCAAATAAACAGTCTAAGAGGGAATCTTGGGATGTTGGAGTTGCAGATAATTTAAATAAAAGCAGACCTAGGGTGTTAACCAAACCTATGCGGAAATACGAGGAATCCTGTGAAGGACATAACAGTAGGATCCAACCTGGAAGATCTATTCAGCACCTTAAAGATGGTGTTTCAAAAGAATCGTCAGTTACCAAAGAGCCATCCCAGAATATATTGATGTCTGATTTGGATAATGGTATCCGGAAAAGAATGAAAACACCGCTGGATAATAAGAACAGTCCTCAGGTAATCGATAAGCCTCGGATGCTTGTGAAAGAAGGTTTTGTGGAGGACAAGGTTGAGTATTCTCAAACGAAGTTTGCACATGGAAAGCAAAATTCACTACTCTCTAATCCAGCCAAAAGATCGAAACACGATATGGCAGTTGATATCACCAATATGTCGGTGCTGTCAGGCTTGAAGATTGATACCCAAATTAAGGATGATGAAAAAGATAATGCAGAGGTTAAGAGTTCAGTAGCGAAGTGGAAGGGTGAAAGCGGCTTAGGAGAGAAGAGTGAAAGAAGCGGCAAGACCAAAGCATTGTCAACTACCAGCGATTTGAGTCCCATGGCTGATGAAGATGTTCAATCTCCATCAAAGCGACGACGGCGAGCATTGGAGGCTATGTCTAGTTCTTCTACGTCGACTTCTGATAATCGACTTGGATGTTCTGTAGCTCGGAAGGGTGATATTCGGCGGAGAGCTGTACGCCTGTGTGATGAAGATGAACAAGAAGAACCAAAGACACCAATTCATGAAGGATCTGCAAAGAAGGTTTTGGTTCCTTTGCATGGACAAGCTTCTATAAAGCAAGCTCATGCCTTTGGTTCACATAATCAATTGAAAATCAGAGACTCAGGTACTCTTGATGCGAGCTCTTTGAATAAATTTTTACATAGTGGTGAACAGCCAGTTCACTGTGGATTACCAAATTATGTGCAAGCTGAAGAGAAGCAGCATGTGGAAGCAACATACCATGGGGCTTTTAGTTCTAAGAGTACAGATTCACGAAGGAAGGCCATGCCAATTTCCCCTAACAGGTCATCTCCTCTATCAATTGGTGCTTCAAAATCACTGGCGGCTATAAACAAAGCCAATAAACACGTCGGCAAAGTTTCTGGAAATATATCACAGGGAAAGATTCTTCCAGGGTTTAAGGGTATTGGGTTGATATCTGATAGTTTAGATTCATATGATTGTCAATTGACAAACAGTAGCAAAGCCAAGGCAGAAGTTCCTGTTGAGCTGAACAGACACACTCCAGAGTTGAATTCAAAGGCTAATGTTTCTGCAATTTTAGTTGCATCAGAAGGTCATGATTTACAAGGGGAAAGGTAACCCATTCTGTTCGTTATTTTCATTGGTTTTCATAACATGTGAGCTTTTATCATTGTTTGATGTTCTTGATTGTTGTTCAAATAACAGGTCTGAAGCTGGCAGAGCTGAGAAACTGAGTTCTTCTCTTGATCAAAAAGTGTCAGACTCGGACTCTGTTATGTCCATGAGACATCTTATTGCAGCTGCTCAGGAGAAGAGGAAGCGAGCTCATTTGCAAAGCCTTAATGGCAATTTGCATTCTCATGTTGGCCCAAATACTGAGATAGAAACATGGAGTCTCAGCCCTGGCTCTATACCTCAGGCAATCCCTTCTGTCAATGTTCCTGTTTTGGATATGCATGAATTCTTTCCAAATGCATCCATCAACACTCCACTTGCTGATGTTCATCAAACTTCATCAATCAATCGACATGATAGTGATGAATTTGAAGACAGGAGAGTCAATTCAGGGCATCGGGATTCTGATGGATCACTTAGTGGAAGCACTGAAGCCGGTGTTGTTCGTGATGCTTTTGAAGGAATGATTGAAACTTTATCAAGGACAAAAGAGAGTATTGGACGTGCGACACGACTTGCAATCGATTGTGCAAAGTATGGCATTGCCAACGAGGTATGTAATTTCCCTTTTGTCTTTGCGGAATGAATGTTAGTCATGTATTGATGAAATTAACATCGTCTTTATGTTCGGTACATCTAATCGGATTTTTTCCATCGCTGGTGCTAGGCTATGAACTGAACTGTTACTGTACCCATTCTTCTGTGAAGCAGTTTCGACTTCCTTATTGTCTGATAAGTATTTTGTGTTTAATGATAATATAATGACACTTTTTTCTAGTGTTACTTTACGGCTTTTGGAGAGGTAAACCGCTTATGGTTACAGGACTCTGTTCTGAATATGAAACTCTGGCAGGGTGAGGGTTGTGGGTATTATTAATGTAATATGCATAGTCAGCTCAAACTCATTGCTTAAAAAAGGTGGAAGCTCAAGATCATCAGTAACTTGGTCATGATTACTTTTTAAGCTTTAGTGGCCTTGAGTTTGAACTCAAATTTTGACTCGAATCCATCTGTTATGTATTTCTAGCTGAAAAAGGAACGAAAATGCCTGATGGTTCATGGTTGCTACTTATGTACCCCCTCTGTTGCGTATTATAGGGTCTTTTAGCTTTTTTATGTTGCCTTTAAATATAGGTCCTTCTCACATTTTAATACAAAATTTTATGCATATTTCCTGTTTTACCCCCAATTTATCCCAAATCAAAGCATTAATAGACTGATCATTAATTACTCAATTTTTTCCTTTTCCAAACTAATATGCCAGTACCCAATGTTTCTCATGAATATTACTCCTATTCGTCTACAGCAGGTTATACGTTTGTAAGGAAAAAGAAAGAAAAAAACATCAAACAATTGCATGTGATTAGTAATTGAGTCTATCATTGGATTTTGCTATTGTTATAAATGTGCGGCGGTTCAACCTTTGGAGCAAAAAGAAAGAAAAAGCATTAAACATAGATTGCGGCTAGCTTTCAAGATGACTTAGTTTGTTCTCCCATTATTTAATTTTAGGATGAAGGATAGTTTTGACCTAAAAGACAACAAAATTGATCATTTAATGACTT
The DNA here is from genome assembly GCA_026214975.1 of Gentiana macrophylla. Classification (NCBI taxonomy): domain Eukaryota; kingdom Viridiplantae; phylum Streptophyta; class Magnoliopsida; order Gentianales; family Gentianaceae; genus Gentiana; species Gentiana macrophylla. The sequence goes on from CM047813.1 coordinate 30,959,277, forward strand.
TCTTAAAACTATGTATAATAGCTAAAAAGTCTTATAATATGGGACGGGGAGTATATGCTTAATGATGGAGTGAAATAAAAAGTAACTTCCAAAAGGTCCACATGCTTTCATTATCGGTAGCTCTATGTGTAACGCCCACAAACCTTGTGTTTGGCAGCGCTAATTAAGCCATAAAAGATCCGGTTAAGTGCTTAGACCGTCGTCCTCACTTGGTCTAAAGGTCTAAAAGGGCTAACCCTAGTTGCCGGAACCTTTTATGTCTTACACTTATATGGGGGTGAGAACTCTACTATTATAACTATGTGGGACATTACATTTTCCCCTTCTCATAAGCAACTGGCGTCCTCGCCAGGAGACTCGTCCCTACCAGAGGATTCTAGAGGTGCCCCACCGTCTCTCACGGTGTGGCACTTAGTCCCGTCTGGTAGTCGGCTCAATACCGATTTGTAACGCCCCAAACCCCTGTGTCTAGTAGAGCTAATTAAACCATAAAGGATCCGGTTAACTGCTTAGATCATCGTCCTCGCTTCGTCTTAAAGGGCTAGCCCGAGTTGACAAAACCTTTTCTGTCTCACACTTATATGGGGGTGAGAATTCTACTACTTTAACTATGTGGTACATTACACCATGCTAATCTCAAAAACCGAACAAAGAGAAACTTGCAGCTGAGGCAGAGAGATAAAGCGAGGTAAAATGAAACATTGTTGCCTGCATTAGAGATGTTGAAGCTTAAATGTAGCTTTCAGATACAGGTTTGAGGCTGTTTTTAATATGATTATTATGAGCTGACTATAATGGTTACCCTAAATCTATGTTCTACTGTGATCATGGATAGGCAAGAACTGTTAGTGTGTATGCATTCCGTTTTCTCACCATTTTCCGATCTCAAGTCTTACGATCTCAAGTCTTACGGCGCTGTGTTGGATTCTCATTTTAGCTAATAATTAATGTGGTTCTGGAGGTTCCAACTTGGATCAGTATTCGATTTATGCTCATAGTTATTGTTGACTACCTTAGACCTGATATGCTGTAAGATATTTTTGACTGATTCTGAGCTTGCCAATCCTTGTGCCCTTCATCTGAGAGACTTAATTCATCTGTTCTTATAAGTCTTCCAATTCGCTTTAAAGCTTCATGAACTAATGTGCACTGGCCTCACTTCATTCTAATTTAGTGCTCTGAACCGTGCGGGAAGGTTTCCCATCACACAGCTCACCAACTTGATCTTCTAAAAGCTGACAAGTTGACTCGTTGGCTATCTTAGCAAATTAGTTTCAGAGACCAAAAATATATGAAATATGAAAGGCAAAATTAAAACGAAGTCAATGTAAGGAGCACTATGGCCCTCTAGCAGTGAACAATGAACAGTGAACACCTTGCAGGTGGTATGTCTGTAGGGGTGCTTGGCATTGCTTATCACTGCTGAACATCCTGGAGGTAGATTGTCTAAGACGGTTGTGGTGCTGCTCAGGGGTTAAAAGAGAGGGCGCTAGAATAAATCGATGGATTTCTTAACTTTTCCTACAAAGTTCCTGAGTAACAACGTATAATGTGTTATCTTCATCACTGCAAGCAATCATTAATGTGAAGAGATACAATATGTTGGGTTTGATATTGGGTTTTGAGCCTTCAATCAAGAATGTCATACTTGAAGTCTTGAACTTGGCTTGAATGCATAATCAGGTGGCTTAATCTTGGAAAAAGCAAGGAAGAACTAAACCCAGTACTTCAATGAGCTTGGCTAGGCTTATGTGTAGTTCAACTGCTGAAGGAGATGGACTTAACTGAACAATTTCGAAGAATTGTGGAAGTGAATTAGTTTCAAATTTCGTAGTCAGAAAAGCTATTTTGTAGTCTTTAAATATAGAACTTCAGCATAAGGCAAGTAGTGGAATAAAAGTTAACATGCACGGAAAGGTATTCTTGCCGTTGACCTGGGAAGAGAATTTGATGCAGCAACAAATTTCTTATACTTGAGTTTATTCTTCATATGGATGCTGATAAAGGCATGCAGATTACTGCGAGATGGTTGATTTTAAGTGTGGCAAAGCATTCTTCGAATTAATCATGGTATGGAACTGAGGGTCAAGTGAATTATATTTGTTTTATTTTTCTCTTCTAACCAGCTTCTTGTACGTCTTGTGGAATGTAGACTGTTTATTCAACACTGACATATTTATTGTGATGGACATAATCTGAATGGATGTGTATGAATAGTACAACTCGTTCGTTAAAAAGGTTGTGTAGCAATCTTATTTGGTGCTCATTGAGGTGCTATGAATCTGCTTGCTCATATTGGCGAGTGTGTTGGTTTTGTCGTGCTTTTCTGTCCTGGAAATTTAGGCTAGTTACTACTATGGTTCTCAAGATTCATTATTTTCATTTGAAATATGAGCTCAACTTTTATATGTCTGGGTGGGGTGGGGGTAGGTGTTTCTGTTTCCTAGTCTTGAAAAGCACCCCTATCGTAATGAACAAAATTTAGTGAGTGTGGTTTTTCTTTTTTTAATTTTTTTTTTAGTTTTTGAAATCCGGATGGAGTGTTCCGTTCTTTTTTTCTGACTTCCTCATCAACTCTGTGTCTTTCCTGAAGGTATTTTGCTGACCTTTTAATATGCTTATGGTTTTTCGGCTAATGGAACTTTTTGTCTAAATATAAATGAGTAATTATGTTTCATTCATGTATGGTTCTTGTAGCATTTTGGCTCTCGTTCATGTATGAGGCAATGTACAAAAATATTAGCTATTTTCTAGTATGCTTTCCTTCTTCTGAACTGTAAGCTTGTGATTTTTCTTCTTCTTAACTGGTGGCGTATGATTTTTCTTCTTCTTAACTGGTGGCTTATGATTTTTCTTCTTCTTAACTTTTGGCTTATGATTGGGCTTTGTCCATTGCCTACGCTCACAAAAAAGAAAGTATGTGCATTGAATATGCTCTTTGAGAAGTCCTAGCGCAGCTCATTATAAAAATCACATTTCGAGCTCAAGCTTATCGAGCCAAGGGTAAAATTGTGCATTGCCTATGCTCACAAAAAAAAAAAATAGGCTCCAGGCATTAATCGGACCTTCTCATACTCCAAGCTAATCTTCTAGTGTTGCTTTTAGACTGAAACTAATCTATATATGAGTATTCATATTGATTAAATGCTTTAATACAAAAGTAGCTATTGTTTCAAAGAACATTAACTGGGTCGTGCTTTAGTTGGGTTGGGCCTCTTGCAGTCCAGGCTAAACTCAGGTTTAGACTTTAAACGTTGATTTGGACCTTGTATTTATGCCCAAAGAAGAGTCTATCCCACCTTTGTATGATGTTGGGCCCTTTATGTAATATCAGACTAGTGCCAGTGCACTGTACAATACCTCTTGACATTTGAAACGTGTTTGCCAGTTGGTTGTTGAAATAATAGCTCTTTATGATAATTGATGAGGTCAATGTTTGAATTTATATAACTGAAAGTCATCAATAGTTCTAATGTCCATTGGCGAGAATTGGTGGAAATTTACTTCAAATTCTATAGAGAAGTTGCATAGATAGAATGGATCATGTGTCCTCGGATGAAAGACTGCAGTAGGATAATGCTGTTGTTAGTGCTACTTATGGCTTAAGAAAAGTAGAAGACTGAAATCCTTGACATTCACACACACGTGTGTATGTGTGTGTGTGTATATATATATATATCTAACCAGTGTAAGTTCATATTAGATCCCAGGAATGAGGGAGTGTGGAATCAACTGGATGGCCCTTAGCTGTCAGTTTGATCAATGGATCTTTCATAGTGTATAATATTTCAGTTTCTGCTATATTTGGTACCTTGTGTTGAGTTCATATTCAGGGGCAAGGTGATCTCTGGTAGGGATGCCTATCCATCTCAGTACTATTCAGAAAAACCTCCATTATAGAAGTGAGATTTCCTAAATGGAGTAAAGGAGGGTGGTGGTGGTGGTGGTGGGGGGGGGGGGGTGGGAGCTAGGATGAGTACTTCACATATTCCTCTACGATTTGATTAGTGATAATAACCTTTCTCTATCAGGCTGTTCTTTCTTATTTTATGTTTCCCAATTGCGTGTAGGCAATTTTGCTTTGAGTGCAGAAGGAATAGCTTCAAGCCTTAGGCCTTCTGGTTGAATATAGAACTATGTGCTTCGTCAACCGGAACCATGATAAAGTGAACCTTGAGAATATGAATCCCTGTGCTTTCCCTTTAGGGGGGAGGTTAAAATAGCCACACGTCAGTTGTATTGGTTTTTTGTTGGAACGATAACCCTTTTTCTTGACCTTTCTTTTGCTGCAGGTTGTGGAACTTTTGGTCCGGAAACTAGAGAATGAGCCTAGCTTTCATCGAAAAGTGGATCTGTTTTTTCTAGTAGATTCAATTACTCAATACTCACACAATCATAAAGGTATAATTGTTTTTTAAAGAAGTTTCTGGCCTTCAATATTTTCTTATCTTCTAGTTTTCCTCCAGTGATTGTATTTCCTACCCTTTTAAGTTCGAGAACTTAATTCTTCTGTCGGTGTATGTGCTGGCTTATGATTATCTCTTTATATTTGTGGACTATGGCACCCCAATTTCGTCATGAGTTTCTATCTTTCTTATTTTTTGATCCTTTTCTCCTATACTTAGAGACATTTGTTTAGTCTGACTCTTTTTTTTTTTTTTTTTAAGGGATTGCGAGTGCCTCTTATATTCCTGCCGTTCAAGTAGCATTAACTCGTCTTCTAAGAGCTGCAGCTCCACCTGGTCCCGGCGCTCGTGAAAATCGTCGTCAGTGTCTTAAGGTGATTATTTTAACAGGGTGATGAATTTTCCTGATTCTTTTGAGTCTCTTCGATGTGTAGAAAATAATAGGTTGATTAAATTCATAGGTTTTGCGGTTATGGCTTGAGAGGAAAATCTTACCCGAGTCCTTTCTCCGACGTTATATGGATGACATTAGTGGGGTGAATGAAGATATATCGTCTGAGTTATCCTTTAGACGTCCATCTCGAGCTGAGCGGTCTGTTGATGATCCTATACGAGAAATGGAAGGCATAATGCTTGATGAATATGGGAGGTATGGATTTACTTGAAATTGATCTTGATTCGTGTTGTATGGTCGTTCACTTCCTCTTCCTTTTTTTTAATGGGAAAGCAAAAAAACAATTGTTTGATGTTAACTTCATTGCCTTAACTAGTGAATAAGTGATGATAGTATCAGTCTTTTGAAATCTCTAAGTGTTATCTATTTGGTCGTATTATTTGTTGAGTTGCATATGTTTGTTGATGTACGCTTACTTGTGGTAGTAACTAGTAACTAGCTACAGCATAATTTCTATTTTGCGGAATTAATATTTACTATGAAGTATTCTTTACTTTTGTCAAAAGAGTCAAAGACTGCATTAAGTGTTTGTTCTGTACCTGCTAAGAGTACATCTGTATTTGCTAAGTGTCATGTGGTCTGCCTGAAACAGAGTGCTGACTTGGTGCTTTAACTGAATTATTTTCTTTATAAATGGAAAATTTGCTAAGGGGTGGGTATAGACAGAACATATTGCTTTTACATGAGAAATGAAGCGCTCTTTGGAAAGTGAGAGATATGGCTTACTACTACTAAGTGGGGGGGATGAGAAACTGGATGCACTTATTCTTGAACATGGAGCCAGACTGCCTTTCCTAACTGTTACAACTATGAATTGGAGTTCAAATTCTGTAATTGTAATGCATTATAATTGGGCATTTGCATGGTTTTGATCGCCTTTTTCGCCCTGAACTTGTTTCCTGATTCTCACGTTTCCATTTTCCAAGTTTATCTGTAGTCTTTTTCATGTAAAAGGTGATTCATCTTGTATAACTTTTGGTGATTATGTTTACGTGTATAATATTCATTATTGGTTTTCTTATGTAGCCCAAGTCGGTGACCCTTGTTGAAGTTTGCCCTTTTCTATCCCCTCTCATAGCCTTTTTCTTTGCATATTTTGATGTACCATTTTTAGGCTTGAAATGTTAAATGCACCATTGAAGTGTTATTTCTCACCCCTTGGGAGATTTCATATTTCAATCCTTGTTTTTGTTGCCAAGGAAAATGTTAGTATCTGTACTTTATATTTGTTGATTCCTTGTTAATTTAGTTGATATCTTAAACAAGATTCTTGCATTTCTCTTTGCCTTTCAGCAATGCTACTTTTAAGTTGCCGGGCTTTTTGTGTTCACGAGCATTTCATGAAGAAGATGAAGGGGAGGATGATTATCCAAAACCCACAATCAAGGAAGCCATTGAGAAGTCTCCTTCGGGGAATACTCCAGCCACTGCAGATGCTGAAAATCACCCTTTCAGCCCAAATGAAAGACGCCATCACATCTTGGAAGACGTTGATGGTGATCTTGAAATGGAAGATGTGTCTGGACACCAAAAGGATGAAAGACCGTATTTTGGCAATGTGGCTGGGAGATATAGTTCAGCTGCGGTTCTAGATTCTTCCTTAGATATGTCCTCTGATTTGCCCCCATTGCCTGATGGATCACCCCCTCTACCTCTATGTTCTCCTCCTCCAACTCCACCGTTTCCATCTTCACCGCCTCCAATGCTTCCTACATACACACCACCGCCTTCACCACCTCCTCCACCGCCATCTCCCTCGCCTCCCCCTCCTCCACCTCCATTGCTGCCGCTTCCTCTTCCTCTTCCTCTTCCTCTTCCTCTTCCTCTTCCTCCACCTTCCGTTGTCCTGGGTCCATTAGTGTCTCCACAGCAGTCCGTGCAATCTCAGCCATCCATCTTGTCTCAACAAGTACACGTGCTTCCACCGTCACATGTAGCTTCAACCATTTCGCATCATCCATCTCCAGTGCCGCCTGAAATCAGTCTAAATCATATGGTGAGGATTCTGAATTTTCCATACTCTATTTGTCAATTGCTTATGTCTTTTATCTGGTAGCTTACAGTTTATGAATGCTTGTGTTTTCAGGCAAACAGTGCTTGTGTCTTCCCTGTGGACTCATCTGTAAGACATGAAGTCCTTCAGCAGGCGTCTTACTTGGTTCCAGTTGGAGCAAGCAGTTTGGGAGATCCTTATGGATATAACTTGTCGAGACATAACAGTGCATATGTAAATGCAAAAAATAGTCAGTCCAGTCAGCCGTTTGTTCCGCACGACGTCCCTTTCCCACGACCAATGCCTCCAAACCCTCAAACTGCAACCAGTCATTTTTCATATTCTGCACCTGCGGTACGGCAACAATCTCCAGTACTTATTCAGCATTATCCAATGCGCCCACAATATCCTCTGTTGTTTCCACAGCCTAATTTGGCTGAGGGATCAAGGCAATTTGCTCTTGAAGAAAGATGGAGAATTCGACCAAATGAAGTCAGTAATGATCATCAACATGGAGTGTGGACGGCTGAATCAAGATCCAGTTCTGGCCCAACTTATTTACTGGAAGGTGTGTATTACTTGACACACTATGATGCATTTTGAATTGAGGGTTAACATCAAATCGGCTAATTTTGCTTTGCTTTGAAAGTACTTGTACTACTACTTTAGTTTATGTTGCTGCACTTTTCAGTTTGCCAGTACCTTAGGTGTGGGTAGAATGAAGTGTAGGTTTTTGCTTAAGCTTCTTTGTTTTTGTTAGTGTCCTCTTTCTTATATGTTTCTTCCCTTGACATAAATTTATAGCTTCCAGATTTTTTTTGTCGTAATCACTTCCTATTCCAGGAGCACTTAAGACTACCCACCTATACCAAATAGTCTGAGATCTATAAACCAATTAACTGCAACCTTACCACTTAGTTATCGTTCCTTGCACCCCTTCATGTGCTAGAGGAAGGCCTGATATTAGAAGCAATTCCATATCTTAGCTGTTGAACCTGTCGTCTGCTGAGCATGGAAATCTTTCGTCTTGTCATATGTCATTTACTGTTGTAGCCAATGTCAATCATCGACTCCCTCTAGACTAGTGGCAGGTTTGTAGTCAACATAATAGGGCTTTGAAGATCTTGATCCAGTTTTACCCAAAGGACAAGAAATGAACAAATTATTTTGAGTTTAACATATTTCAGTTTAACATAATTCACAACATAGGGGGCACTGCTGTTGGGTTATTACCCTCCATTCAGTCGAGATCTAATCTCCAGAATGAATTGGCTCTGCTTAGCCTAGCAGCAACAGTTCATGGGTCGTGGAAGGTGAGAACAAAGGACCAATCTGTCTACCTCAAGAGATCATATCTAGCATAAGACTTCTTGCTAGATCCTGGAGAGGGATACGGAAGAATAGAACAGATTGAGGTCATAGCGTTTTTGTCAAATATAAGAGGTGGGGGAACATGTTGTAGGTGATTAATCTGTATAGATCTTGGGAGTTTTAGGAGGAAAGATCCCAGATTTTCTATCCTTTTTTGCATGTTTGTTTTGGCTACCCTTTTGGATGAAATTTTAGGCGTGGCGGGTTGGGGTGGCGGGTGGGGCTGTGGATGGGGAGAGCCTTCATATGGGTGCAATAATTAGATGAGGTGTTAGCAACATCTCTTGTTCGATCATGCTTAATGTAGACGCATCCCTTACATCTGACAGGTCAATTTAGAGCATCTCCAGATAGGCTTTCTGCTGGTACAGCTAGTTTAACTCCTGGTGCAAATATATTACCCAGTGGAGCTTCACTTTCTGGTAATTTTTAAGGATTAGTAAGTTGATCTATTTACAGAGTCGTAAGTTTTCTTAATGTTTCCTGGACTTCTCAGGTTTTGATTACCACTAATTCTTGTTTTATTTTATCACAAGGTCCTGGAGCACCGCAAGTTATTGCTGGTAAACTGGACGTGTCTGCAGTCGGTTGGAGGCCTTCCTAGTAAACACCGACTCTTGCATACGCGATACGCTTTCCCTTGTTAATCGTTAAGGTATGCTTAATCTTAGTTTCTCCTCTCTTATCATCAAATCCGTTATCATATTCAGAGTGCAATGGATTCTTTTTTCGAAATTTGTATTGATGGACACATTATTGTGCTGGATTTATCTTCAACTATGTGCTAAACATGCTTTTAACCTCCACTATTTGTTTCTGCCCTTTCTAAATCTTTAAAATCATTTTACTGTGCATTATCATTGCATCCATTTTAGGCCTTCTGTACAAGTCAGTTGTACTTGTATGGATAAAGTGATCCCTGTCAAGTCTTATTTATCTTTTGCAGAATGGTGATTTTTGAGTTTCTTGCACCTATGGCCTTGCTAATTTGATTCTCTTTGGCTCTTTGTTCAGTTTGTTGGTTGACATATCAAGCTGAAATTGTTAGTGCAAGTTCAGAAGAGTACAAAGCTTTGCTTTCTAAAGCCAATTTTGATTGCAAAGAAGTGTTACCAAATGGGTTGTGCCGGCCATTTCAGGATTGTGTATATGTACTGCTCATTGTCGTCAAACTTGGAATTCTAATATATTGATTTACCAGTATACTGAGGTATGTAATTATGTTACACTGTACTTGAGATACACCCCTCCCACCCCCACCCGATCTGTTGTCTGGCATATATATATTTCTTTTCTACATAGTGACATTTTTTGTAACTTATTTCTCCATCTTTTTTATACATCCTGATTAGAAGAGGAGAGATGGAAGTAATATACAAATGGAAGTCTTCCTTTACTCCCCTTATTAATAAATATGGGTTAATGTCTTACTTTGTTGTGTTCCTTATTTATTAATTTGTATTGTTATGGGCCTATGGTAGAAGTTTTACTTGCTGTTGACGTTCAACCAACCTCTAGATAGTGTAAGAGAGATATATTTAAGGGCCTTTAGTGGCATCACATTATTTTTACTTGAAAATCCAAATTAGGCGGCATCACACATCCCCTTGCAAATGTAATGAGGCACCACACTGCTTTAAGATCCTTTTTTAGAGCCTTTAATGACACCGCGTATCTGATTACAAGTTTGTCATTGTAGAAAAGATGAGAAATTTAGAGAAGAGGTTGAAGGCCTTAATATTTCTTACTCACAAATAACACATGATGAGAACTCCTTAAATAGGAGTATACGTACGTTTCAGTTTCAATGTCTAGGCGCTTTTTTATTTTTATTTTTTATTTTATACTACTACAAAGACAGTTGTCTGACATAAGTCATACAGCACAAGCATCAAGGAAAGAGTCAAAAATACAAAAATACATAAGATTAACTTAAAGGATGTCTAAGAAGAACTTCACTTCAAGATTCAAGAGTCAAGAGTTTGCAAAGATAAAGTTTTAAAAAGATTTTTAAGGTTTCTAGGACATGGCCTAGTGGTAAAGGGCTTGGGTGTCTTAAAAAGGGCAGTTGGACCTGGAACTGGAGTGTGGAGGTTCGAACCCCTTAGAGGGGCGATGGTTTTCAATTGTTTGGTATAATAGCAAGCCCATGACTCTGAGCCACTAGGTTACCTGATTAACAACTCCACTCATACCGAGGGACATGGGGAGTGGGGAACCTTGTGGTTAGGGTTTAACCATTTTTACCCCCTCCGGTTATCTTATTGACCCTAATTGATCCCACACATTGCATTCAAGTTTCAACATGAACGTCTTAGGCCATGTAAAGATTATTGCAATTTAACAATATGCATGTGGTACTTCTAAAAAAAAAACAATATGCATGTGTGATTTTCATTTTCTTCATTTGTAAAATCAATTTGGGATTTTCATATAAATGTCCATGTCTGGTGACCCGTAAATATGTGTTCATGACATTTATTAATTGCACATAAAAAATTATAGTTGTTGTATGATGAGATATTAAGTAGAAGAACATAATGTTATCCATAATGAGAATATAATTGATCAAAATCAATATTTGGTCTGTGCGTATGTGTATACCACAGTGCCAAAAAACATTTGTTTAGCAAGTGAACTTTAACCTCATTTGCTTGTTTCATTTTTTTCATATGATTGTCCCATATGACCTCACACATTAATTAATTTGGGTTTTGTCTTCAGGACAAATCTTTTCAAGAGTTTTTGAAAGTAATTAAGTAATCTTTACTGAATTTTTACTCTCCACGGATTTTGTTGTCTTTGACACTCATCGGTCTCCTACGGTTCTGGCTTCGAGGAGTATCATTTATAAAATGTTTATTTCTTCACTTCATGTCATGTCTTGGAGCATCATGTCCTTTCATGTGGATTTTGGGTCTTTATTTATTTCTATGAATTGCATATTCACTTTATAAGTCTTTCAGGGCATTTGATGGGCTTAGGGGGTCCTTCTATATTAGGAGAAATTATCACCTTCATGTGATCAAATCTTATAATAAAATGAGTTTATAGCGTATTGGGGTTATACCAATGTTTTTTCATTACAATGTCATCAACCCACTTCTGGTGGGATTTGTTGTGATGACTTTCACTTAAAACCAATGATAATGTAATATTTTATTTTGTCGCATTCATTTCTGTGAATACCATGTTGGGAGTGGTGCCTGAATTTTTTTTTAATTTTTTAACTGTAATAAATGTAATAATTTTTTGATTAATCCTTTCATTTACTTATAGTATGCGTCTAAGGGTTCTTTGTGTAAAACATAAACTTAGTACATAAGAGTTGTACATGATTGAGTTTATTGAGAACTATCTTAAACAGTGAGCCAGTGGTGAAATTCACTGAAACTCGAGATCTTACCGCCAGACCACCATTAGTGTCTAATATCACTTTGTGACCGCATAATACGGCCCGTCGGTGTTGGACACCTTAGTGGATACACTTATATGTGATAAGATCACATAAGACTGGACCGATTCTATTTGATTATTTCATGCTAAGTCCGTAACGTGAGAATCTAATTGAATCATTAGATGGTCATTTATGGGTTTAATCATAATCTTGATGTGATTATAGCCTAATTACTTTTTAAGGGTGACGTTTGATTTGGCGCTACGGTTAGCTCTTCGATGCTTTATGAATCCCGACCATTTTGACATCACTCAGGGATCGGTATTCGGAAATTTATGTCACGAAGATGGGGTCCACTCTTTCCTCGAAAGGAGTAGAAATATGGTTCCCTCGTTTGTAACTTCTAGAATTGATTGATCGTGCGAATCTTTGATATGATCATAGATACCGGTTACTAGTGAATTAATGGTTGTTGATGATAAGATGTTATGGAGTAGTCTTACAGACAATATCTTGCTTAATATACGGATATTCTGTAGCGGGTTATCCATTAGTAAGATCACTCGCATCTGATACTTTTAAAGAATACTATATTATACAGTTTTAAAACTACGTTTTTCTAGTTTACAGAATCTTTATTTGAGATGAAATGCATCAGACTCTTTATTTTATAGAATGCGGAAGATATAAAGGAAAATTTACAAAATCTGGATGAATGCGGGCAGATGTAAAGGAAATTTTACTGAATCTTAGTTTACAGTAAAAAATAGAGTATCTGTTGCAGTGTTATTTTTTCAGTTGAAATATATACAATAGAGTTTTTAAATGATTTACAATATTTACTGTAAGTGCTCTAAGGGTAATATAGGTGAGTTCGGTAACTAAAAGGATAGTAAAGTAAATATGTTTAGGTGGGTTCTATTTGGACCCCCCTTTTTACTACTTGCACCACATTAATGAATATTTTTTCGGGTGAAAAAAGCGTCACTCACTTGTTGGTGTTCTACAGTAGTGGCATACCAACGTCGATGTCACACCGACGTTGGTATGCCACTGTGACTACCAATGAAAAATGGGCGGTGACGTTAAGATTTAACACTTTTTTATATAGAAGCGTCGGTAGCGGCACAGTATTCGCTTGTTGAACACCAACGTCATCGCTGATCGACGTTGGTGTTCCACAAGGAACACCATGTGACCGACTTTCCTATATAAAAATCATGTGTAGCCCAAGTAATTTTTGTGCAGATACAGTAGTAAATGAGTGCAGTAGTAAATAGAAAGTCCGAAATAAAACCCTATGTTTAATGTTTGAGAAGAGTGCAGGCTCGGCTTTATGGTGACATGCAGGGGCGGACCTATGACCACCACCAATTTTGAAAAAAAAACAAACAAAAGATAATATATATATATATATATATATATATATATATATATATGTGTATATATATATATATATATATTTATTATATTAATATGAGTAATTGTATATATGTATTAGATTGTCTAACCATCAATAGAAAGGTTAAGTGGCTTGGTGGCTATGTAGTACGGACACGTTGCCTGACACTGCTAATTCTAAAATATAAGGATACAAAACACCATTCGACATATATATATATATATATATATATATATATATATATATATATATATATATATATAAACATTATATGATGTAAATAAAACTTATCAAAAAAATATTCGTAAAAATCTTAAAACTAGACAAAATAAGATATGTAATACGTAAACTTTGAATATCTAAAATAAATATTCGATCTTTATACAATATCAAAAGTAAAAACGAAATTGTGATTGTCCTTCCAAATTTACAAAGTGTAAAAATTATTGTTTATCAATAAAAAAAACATATAAACTTAATTCGGCGTGGTATTTGTTAAATCATAATCAAGATGAAAATTATGTATTTTAATGTTTCCGTTGAAAAAAAATAAATAAAGTAAAAATAAAATTGAAAAAATTGGGTTCAAGAATGTCTGGGAGGGTCGACAGCGTGTCGGAGGTGTGTCGAATATTAAAATTTTAAATAATATTACTTTAATCAGCCGACACGTGTCGGACACTTGTCAGAGACGCGTCGGTTGTGTGTCGTGTCGGAAATGTGTCGGACCTTTGTTACGCACGTCCCGAGATTGAGTGTCTGTCTTCATAGGCAGTGGTATAGGTGGAACTTTAAAAATAGTCTTCTTACACCACAAAACAAACTCCGGGTGAATTTATATTTTGTTTACCTTATACGATCTAAATCTAATAATAAAATTTAAACACCACTAAAACAAACCTCATTTTTCTTTTTACCTTAGACCATCTATTTTTTTCTATATCATCTAAATCTAATTTTAAATAAACACCTAAAAAACAAACTCCATTTTTTTTTTCACCTTGTACCATCTAAATCTTAATATAAAACATTAAACACACAAAACTAACTCCAGCTTCTCTTGTTATGTGTATAAATGGATAAAATTAACTACATATTTATGAGTATATGTATATATTATCTTTTGATAAATTTAATTATTTCGTATTGAATAATATATATATTAATTTGGAAAATGAAACTAAGATCACCTCATTATTATTTATTGGGTCCGCTTCGTGTGACATGACACTAAGAATACTGAGGCGAGTGATTCGACTGAAGAGTTTGGTCGGTCATCCGAATCATTGGAGTTTTCTAGGTATAGGCTTATGGTCCATGGCTTCTCTACTCGTAAACCATACTGGTAGCACTCCTAAATAAATGGGAAAAGAGTTTTCCCAGTATAAGCTAAAGAACCCTGTGTGATAAATGCAAAGTGAGGAATTTTTTTTTCCTAAATCCAAGTATTAAAGTATATTAACTGAAAAATACTTTTTCAATTAATATGCTAGTCATTGATTTTTTTGTTTTTTGTGTGGCACGAAACGAAAGATTTTAATTAAACTACGGGGGGAGGGGGAGAGAATCGAACAGGTCCTTCCACTGGGGGCCAGGGTAAACCCCCTAGCGGTGAATGTAATTTTCTTATTATTTATGTGATAATTATTGGGTAAATTAAGTGAATGTAATTTTCTTATTTTATGTGACAAGCACATGATTAGGTAAAGCTTTTCTTTAATGGACTACCCATTTAATATGATTAAATGAGGGACTACCCCTTAATGGACTACCCATTTAAAGGGCCTATTATGTAACGGGATTGAGGAAAGCCTATTGTCTTCTTTGAACCGGCATAGGTTCAAAACCTTGTAGAAGAAATTTTTTTAGTATCTACACCACAAAACAAACTCAGGGTGAATTTACATTTTATTTATCTTATACCATCTAAATCTAATAATAAAATTGAAACACCATTAAAACAAACCTCATTTTTCTTTTTTACCTTATTCCATCTATTTTATCTACCATATATCATGTGAATCTATTTAAAAAAATTTAAACACCTCAAAAACAAACTCCATTTTTTTTTTTTTATCTTGTACCATCTAAATCTGAACATAAAACATAAAACACCACAACACTAATTCCAACTTCTCTTATTATGTGTACAAAATGACAATTTACCGAATGTTTATGAGTATATGTATATTATCTTTTGATAAATTAAATTATTTTGTATTGAATATTTTTATGAGATATATATATATATATATATATATATATATATATATATATATATATATATATATATATATATATATATTTTTTTTTTTTGGAAAATGAAACTAAGACCACCCTATAATTATTTTTTGGGTCCGTTTCTGGTGACACGACACTCAGATTACTGAAGCAGGTAATTTGACTGAAGAGTTTGGTCGGTCATCCGAATAATTGGAGCTTCTCGGTATACGCCTATGGTCCCCGGCTTCTCTACTCGTAAACCGTACTAATAGCACTCCCAAATAAATAGGGAAGAGTTTTCCGGGATAAGCTAAAGAACATTTATGTGATAAATGCAAGGTGAGGATTTTTTCCCTAAATCTAAAATTAAAGTATATTACGTTTTTCAATTTATATACTAGTCATTGATTATTTATGTGATAAATAATGGGTAAAATTAAGTGAATGTGAATTCTTATTTTATTTGACAATCAATGTCACAAGAATTAATTAATCAGGAAAAAGGTTTTCTACATGGGCTAATTACTTAATATGATTAAATAAGACTTTTCCTTAAGTAAGACCATCATTTCACACTTGATCTTGTAAGGTTTTCTAAGTGTTGTAGTAAGGAAATTTAAAAAGGGGAGATTTGTCTTCCAATCATTCAACACCTCCCCTCTGATTGCTTAAGCATGCAAAAGATTCTCAACAAACTCTTCGTTGTTCGTTTGAACAAAGACTAAAATTCTCAGACTCAATTACCAAAGTAAATATTTATCATTTTACTAAAATACTCGGTCTGTTAGACCAACTTAATGTAATAAACTTTTGAATTAGTGTATGTTTCATCTTGACACAACACCCTATAATCTATCACTTATGATTATTTAGTACATTGACAGAAGTATCCACTTCTTACACTAGCTTCTCTAAGAACTATATTGGACTTCTTATTTAACACTTCAAAAGTATGCTTATCAAGCCTAGCTAACCCAAATATATGTATTAAGAATTCTACCGTTTCAACTTAATTCCCAAGTATCCCAACCTTGGGCTCTGATACCAAATATAATGACCCGGCCCAGATTTTATCCAATCACCCGATCTGAATCGTCGGTAATGATCTGAAACTAAAATTAAAATCATGAAGCATTCTCTTGAAAAATAAGAAACTAAAAATCATGATAACATTAATAATAGCAAATCACATTAATCAATTTTTGTTGTGGTACATGCCCTAGTTATTACATCATCAAAGAACTCAAAATAAATAATTAATTGTTCACATTCCTGAAAACATGTAGCCTAATCCCACCAGCGCTCTGTTGTGGAAGATAAAGATCAGTTCTCTCTTTTAGGAATACGTGAGCCCACACGTCTTCTCTAACAAAACTAGCTTGACTAGTGGGCTAGACAGTCCTGCTCCACCTTCCCAATACTCTGATTGTCATCTGAAAAAACATATAAACTAATGAAGTGAGCATGTATGCCCCATAAGCAGTGACTAAGTATCCAGAGGAAACTAAAGAAGCCACTAAACAAGCCTTTAGAATTCATTATTGGGTTAGTCTGAACATAATTATATGCGTACTGATAAATAGTGCATGCTCTTTGTACTAAAATGTATAACTGAAAATAAAGCTGATATCGTAGGAAATATCAGGTTTGCGGTAACTGTAATATAAAGTGAATATGTGGATGATTACGGATGATTTCTCAAGTGAGAAGTGGTGGATATAATGAACCACGGTGGTCGGACTTGTGCTAATGAACAAGATGGCGTGTGAGTCGACAAATTGACAGAATAGCTCTGTGTATACTACTTTTTGGATCTCCTTTCCATTACATTATGACCCAATATATATAGGCAAACGCTAAGATGGTTTAGCTACAAGACATTAAAAGTGTATAACTAAGTGTAGTTATGCATAAGTCGGCAAGACAGCTGTCAAAGGAAGAGTGGCGGAGTGCGGACTCGACGAGCGGTCGGACTCATTTCTGCCTTTGTCTTGTAGTCATCAGTTTGAAGCTGACTGGCCTGATAATATGGGTAACATCCACCGTGTCCGAGATGTCGGGGTATGGATGATCACCGACGTCCGAGGCCGGCATTCATCTTGGTCCGGCTTACTGATGCGGACTAGCAGGATGAAGGCCCAATATCTGTTTTGGACCTAGATTCAGACCCAATTTAGATGCTCGGGTTATAATCCGAATCGCGTATATCAATGGCCCCCTACTCTAAGCCTTGCGTATCCGTCATGGCGGAGAGTAAAGTTGTCGCCGTAGAATACCAAACCCTATTGTTGTTGTTTGTGACCGAGAGATGCCGATATAAGCTATCGGGTTTGAATCAGTGTTGATATCACGCATTGTAGCGATAGACTTAGATACCGCGCTATGAAGTGGACGGGTTTAGGACAGCTTTATGTCATAAAGAGACTCGCTGTGAGGTGCCGCGCTATGGAGCAAACGGGCTTAAGATGCCGATTTTCATGATTATCGGGCTTACATACCGCGCTATGAAGCAGACGGGTTCAAGAGGCCGTAAGCCGCTTTATGAGAGGAAGGCCGTAAGCCTTTACATGAAGAAAAGGCCATTAGCCGTTTGCCAGCTGTCTCGGTCAGTGATGTACGCGGGGGGTTGTATTGGTTCGCGAAGCGTTACTTCGGTTCCATTAATGATATGACGTTTGATGCGAAACATCCTTTGCTCTGATTGGCTGAGGGGTTTCGTGTACGGTGCCCTTCCATTATTATGTTCAAATTTCGACGCCTCGCCTATTGTCCCTTTCTATATAAAGGGGTTCCTGATAACGCTCTAAATGCACCGTTAAATTAACATTTATTTATCCCGAATTCTGCTCTAGAGAGTGTAGATAAACCCATTATTGTGAAGGAATATATGTTAAAGACCGAGTGCATGTTCCTAAGTTCATGATTCTGCATCTATGTTATTATCCCGAAGATTTGGTACTGTTTTGCCTTGTTTTATGTATTTTACAGGATGTGTCAGATCTGGAGCACTTAAGGACGGATCTAGATAAAGGAAAGAATGTTGGGCAGAGTGGAATAAGTCCATGAAGAGATCTGCGGAAAGAAGGGAAGAAAGTCAGGCTCGGTTTACCGTGGGCTAGGCCCGATAAACCGAGGGTCTTGGGGAACACGAAACTGAATCTGCCACATATACTAGGTCGGTTAGGGTTTTTGAGAGTCATAAGTCGGCCAATGTATCTATATAAGGCCGCATAAACTAATTATTACATACTCCTCAATTATGTTAGGAAAATTATTATTATTTCATTATACAATTTTGATGCGATAAAGTTCTTCTAAGATTTTGGAGTTTATTTTCTGGTTTCCTTCCCTTCATTTCCATCTCTAGCTTGAGTGGATCAAGCTAGATCTCCATTGTTGAATGTATGAAGCTTTGAACGTTCATTTATGTCTTTAATGCGGTAGATCTTCTTGTATTTACGTGTTTTAGTTGATCTGCATGTTTAACAACCCCATAATTTACTTAGATTAATCTGAATTGAGCAATGTAGATCCAGAAATAGGAAAAGCCGCCCCCGGTAAATCGGCGGTCTATACCGGTTTACCGAGGCGAAATTTAGAAAACCTTAATCTGGGATTCAGTGTCAGCTACGTTGATCGACAGAAATAATTAAAACGAGTAATAGGCCTGGTGATATGATTCAAGAACGTGATTTGCCCTAGGACCTTCTAAAGGAATCAATGGGGAGCTCGAAACAACGATCTTAGATAATCCAATCTAAGAACGTTGGCAAGAACGCCACAACGCTTGTTCAAGGCGCTGATAAGTTCTCTAAGGGGTGGAACTCTACAACGAAGAGATCCTCACTGGCAAGTGATCACAAGTTAGAAGACTTAATAAAATTTCACTCAAAATTTTAACTGTTTGTAAATAAACCACCTAGGTGCCTTATATAGGCTACATACTCCAAGACCAATTGCTAATTTGGCAATTTGGGACTAAATAACAATAAATAAAAATAATAACAAAAATAAAATAGAATCTACCCAATGTGGGATAACAAAGACTATCTAACCAATAACATAAATAATTTCGCCTCTTTTGCGTCACCATGGATTTCTGTTTTTTCTTCCTTTTGACGCCCACCATGGATCGCATCATTCCCTGCCGGTTGGAAATGATTCGTCCTCGAAATCAAAAGGATGTCATAGAGCTGATCAATATGCACGAAGTCCAGAGAAGCCACAAAACACACCAATGATATGCCGGGATCAAATATAAAGCGTAGAGACAACTTCAAATGAATGGCATGGTGATATGGCGATCCATGCTTGACCAATAAAAAATTAGAAAAGTCTTCCGTCATGATAGAAATATGGATAAAGCCCTGGAAAGTAGCAATATAATCATAGAAATTCCAATACGGATAGCCAGCAACATGTTCAACAAATGGATCAATGAAAGAGGGTTCCGGTTTTCCACAAACTTGAATTGGATCCAGAAAATCCATATGCACTAGAGGTGCTGCATTGAGAACATCCAATAAATCGGTTTTCTCCTCAAGTGTATGCTCGTCATGTACCTGTAAAGAAGAAAAGATAGAACTCGAACATGTGGTCGGTGAAGTAGGTCCAACTTTCTCATTTGCCTCGGTTTTCTCATCCACCAATTTAAGAGTATGCACACCATCAATATCCTCCACATTATCATTTCCTTCTGTGATTGTTTCTTCCGCAATTGATTCTTCAACTGACTCCACTAATTCTTCTCCATTGACATCACCCAAGAATTCTCCCATGGATTCAAGAGGAGAAATGATTTCACATTCCTCTTTCTTCTCGACTACCTTCTTCACGGTTTTACTACTCACCTTACCAAACAAAAGAAATTCTTCATATTCGGGGGTTAAAGATTCCAGGACTAAATTCTCACCTACACGCGGATTTAGAGCCATTTTCACCCTCTTATCACGTCGGCCACCACCTTTTTTTGGCGGAATGCCCAAATGATAATCCAAAGTGTCAAGTTGCGCCCACAACCTATCCAATTTCTCATTTATACGTGTGTTTTCCCGTTGTTGAGCAGCCATAAACAAACCAAAATCGCATGGGAAAACCCCTTGTGAACCACTCTCCTCTTCCGCCATTATGCAACATTCAAAACTTCACAACTCTCTTGTTTACACTCACTCTCTCTCCAAGGTGTAAAGATAACCCTTTTTCAAACAAATCAGAAAATCGAGCAATACGTAGCAAACGAAACCAACAATCCTAAAAAGAAAGGAGTTACCCAGAATTTAGCCCTGCACTTATTGGTACATGCAGCCCAAACGATGTGGAAATTTAGCCCAGCACTTATTGGCACATGCAGCCCTGCACCAATCTGTCAAAAAATTCCTGAATGATAACAAATGATGAATTTGCACATTGTGATCAATCCATAATGAATCAGCCAAAACTCAAAAGATGAAAGTTGTAGAGCAGACACTTTTACGTAACACCACAAAATATTAGGTAATTTGGAGTTTTATACGCACTGAAATCTAATTCGAATGACGATTTACTGCTGCAGTTTTTTGGGACAGATTGTTTGTATTGATCTGCCGTTTTCGTCAAGATTTACTTCGAATTTAGATTTTATGTAAAGAGACAAAATGTAGAAAGGGCTATGTTTGAGATGTGGTAAAAATTTCAGAATTTTTTGAGATGTTTAAAGTATAAACCGAACAGTTAAACAAACGTGTGTCAGATCAGAAAAATAAGAGATATGCAGGATTAAGGTTGTTCTAGATTAGGGTTCTTGATCAAGATTGGGATTAGGGACGATTTTTTTTGTTTTTTTTTTGAATATATAAATGCAATAAAGGAAAATTGAAAAAAAACAAGAAACGAAAATGGATATTTGATTACCTTTAGTCAACCGAAGGCTCTGCTACCAAATGATATGATTCCGGAACGTGATTTGCCCTAGGACCTTCTAAAGGAATCAATGGGGAGCTCGAAACAACGATCTTAGATAATCCAATCTAAGAACGTTGGCCAACGCTTGCTCAAGGCATTGATAAGTTCTCTAAAGGGTGGAACTCTACAACGAAGAGATCCTCACTGGCAAGTGATCACAAGTCAGAAGAAGACTTAATAAAATTTCACTCAAAATTTTAACTGTTTGTAAATAAACCACCTAGGTGCCTTATATAGGCTACAGACTCTAAGGCCAATTGTTAATTTGGCAATATGGGACAAAATAACAATAAATAAAAATAATAACAAAAATAAAAGAGAATCTACCCAATGTGGGATAACAAAGACTATCTTACCAATAACATAAATAATTTGACTTTTTTTGCATCACCATAGATTTCTGTTTTTTCTTCCTTTTGACGCCCACCATGGATCACGTCACCTTGCCAATATAGTATTCGTAATTCGTAAATTAACATGAAGTACTGATAGTGAAGTGTTAAATAGGACATTGTCTTGATGGACCCTAGGAACGTGCTAATCAGTGTCGATAGCTGCCTAGGCGGGTTAGCGGTATGAGTTATCGTTCAATACTGGCAATTCTAGTTCGTTATACGTATGGACTATTACGGACCAATTAAGGAATGTAGCTGGCGTATAGATTATCTACTACTATGGTCGGAGTAGATAGAGTTAGGAATTGTATCCGTAGCTTTATAACTGAATTAAAAGCTTGCTCGATTAGTTTAAGGAAATCATGTGGGGAAGTAAACATAAGGATTAACTAAACCAAGTTAGTAGATAGAAGGGATGTGGAAGGAATACCACGTTTCTTTTATGTTCATTGTTGGTCAATGACCACTAATGTCTTGATTAGATTAGAATTTTTTACGCTTAAGTTGCATTGTCTCTGTGGGATCGACCTTGATTCGCCCTTGCTATACTACGATTGACCTAGTACTCTTGCTAGTAAAATCGGCGTAAGGCCCGCGACGAGATCAGTTCCAACTAGAGCTGTTAAACGAACATAGCCGCTCGTGAACAAGTTCGTGTTCGGCTCGTTAGTGTTCGTGATCGTTTGTTCGTTTAGCTTAACGAGCCGAGCTCGAACATTATTGTAGGCTCGTTTGCTTAACGAGCAGAGCTCGAGCTTGGTTCGCGAACGTTCGATTATGTTCGCGAACATGCTTATATAATGTTCGCGAACATGCTTATATGCTTATAATATATGTAATTTTAATGTCTAACATGTTATTTTTACATTAGCACTTTGTGTTTTATATCTTAACGAACCGAGCTCGAGCTGAATTCGAGCCAAAAGACAAAAAAATATGTTTAACGAGCCGAGCTCGAACGAGCTCGAACATTTTATCTTTTAAACGAGCCGAGCTCGAACAAAATTTTTTGTTCGTTTAACAAACGAACGAGCTCGAACGAGCTCATGAGCTTAACGAGCTCATGAGCTTAACGAGCTCGAGTTCGAACCACCAATACTCGGCTCGTTAACAGCTCTAGTTCCAACCCTCATTTATACACTTCACCAATTTCGGAAAAAAATTCCGGCAAGCAGTTTCAGGCGTTATCAGTTGCTATTTCCGGCCATCGTTCAAGTTCAGTCCAGATTCTTCCAATCTTTCCAGGTATGGCCCTGTTTTTTTCCTTAAATTCGAGGGATCTTATGTCCCAATGTTGCACGCAGCATGTGTTTAGGACCTTTTGAATGCCCATGTTTGATTTATTGCATTTAGCTAGGCCTTGATATGCATTAGAGTCTCTATGTCTTGCCCAGATCTTCATCATTTACCAGAGATAGATGGCCTTAGGGTTTATTCATTGTTCATAGAATGGAGGGGCGAGGTGTCGGGGTGTGATCATGCTCACCTCGGCCCAACTTCCATGTCTAGGTGACTAACTGCTCTTCCTCGCCGTGTGTTTTTCCAGATGTCTTCAGAATCATATACCCAATCGAATGAAGAAGATCGAGCGATTGCGGGTTATGGCCCGGATGAGGAAGTCGATATGAGCGAGCAAGAGGTAGCCGATGTCAGTGAATCCGGCTCAAGTGAAGAGGATATCAGTGAATATGGCGTTGAGATTATCGGTGAGGCTAGCAGCGTGCCTAGCGATCGGGATGACGCGACCCTGAGTAGCCTTATCAACAAAACCTGCGGGGTGGTAACTCGAGGTGCTGCGATCCGTGGAGTGACGATTCTGAGTGCGGGCTCGAAGAAAACCACGAGGATTCCGAGTGTGGGCTCAAAGAAAACCGTGAGGGGCGAGCCGAAGAAAAGAGTTTCTAAAAAGCAGTGTCCTGAGGCTACCCGAGAACTGGCCGAGCAAAAGCGTTTTGATAATGATGTTGGACTTCTATGGAGAGAATTCCGAAGTCAGACGGATTACACCACATCGTTGATGGCCTATGAGATTCTGAACGACTATCGGTTCGCCAGTTTTGGCATGACAAATGTGGCCTGCATTTGTGGCCGAGATAAGGAAGATTATTTGTGGCTGCACTACGATCATCTTGTTGCCGGACTTCGCCCACCCTTGACCCATTTTTCATTAGGTTTATGGAGGAGCTCCAGGTCATGCCGTGCGACCTTACGCTAGGGACTGTCAGAGTGGTGATGGCCTTCATCGTGATAAGCCGGCTGTGCAGACGGGAGCCATCACTGCCGGTTTTGTTTCATTTCTATGGTTTCAACAAAAAGGCCGGAGATGGTCAGATCCAACCTCGTAGCGGGGCGAGTCATGCGCACTCCGGGCTTCTATTCGACCTTCCTGATAAGGTATCGGCCAGGAATGAGATGTGTATGAAGGTGGAGTCACGAATAGGTTGGCCTTTCCTAAAATTCCCTGCGAACTCGGGCATAACTGACCATCTGACGAAAGTGAAGATGCAGGACAATGATGACGAATTCATAGCCGAGCTTAAGGAGTTTCTCGGGTATGTTCGGAGGCCGTAGAGTCAGGAACGGGTCTTTAACTGAAGGCTTCTCCTAGATGTCGGACCATTCGCCAGGATGGCCGGACTCCCTGGGGTGGAGGTTGGCGAGCCCTTGGTTATGATTGAACCGCTACCCTGTGATCCCGATTGGTACGTGGAGTTTCACTTTGGCAGATGCATGCCTTTTATGTGCCGGGTGTGCCTAGGCGATTCCTCAGAATGGACTCCGAGTAAAGCTTTACTTGTTTTGATTTGCTTGTTCTCATTTTTGTTTCTTTATATTCTTGATTGCATATTGATAAACATTGTCCTTTTGTAGGTACCATGAATACATTAAGACAACGCAATCTGATCGCCACCAGGAAGACATCCGGCGAGGTGAAGAGGGGCCAAGAGCTCAAAGGGGTTAAGGTCGACTTTCCCATGGTCGACGTCCGTACTGACTTAGACGCATCCTCTGGATCTAAAGCCGTGAAAGTGACCTCGCCATCAGATAAACAAGCTGCGGGGAAAAAGCTATAGGAAAGTAACTCAAGCAAGCCGTCTTGGCAAAAACTCCGGCTCGTGAGAAGAGACATAGGGTTTCTGAAGCCGTTGGTTTGGATGAGCTTGACCCAGCTCGCATTTCCAAAAAATCAAAAGTGATACTCAACCGAGTCAACCGAGGCTCGATGCCTCTCTTCAAGAGAAGTCCCAGTCTAAGGACGCCGGTCTTCGCAAAGAGTCCGATGTTCCTGCTTCTGCTAAAAGCAAAAGTCCTGCCGGCAAGTCGAGCTCGGTAGACGCAACTGCAATGATGCATTTCTCTGGGTTGCCCATAGGGCCTCGTGGTACCCCTGCAATATGGCTGGACAAGGATTTTATACGTCAACAACCCATCGACTTGTCTAGAGCGACCATGATCTCTATGGCGATAGCAGACGTTGCTCCATTGAGGCATCTGAGGTTGAGCCTTCCCAATCCCGTTCAGTTTGAGATTGGTCGTGGAATTGTGGATCGGATCGTGTTGTCTGATCAAGTCGACCCCTGTCGCGCCTTTCTGCAAAACATTGAGGATTTGATGGGTTTGTTTGGGGCTACAGTGAGCATGGTAAATCTTTGTTCGTCTTACTATTATTTCCTTTGTGTTTTGATCTTTTGACTTGCTTTGTTATTCAACTGACTTGTTTGATTTGCTTTCCTTTTTTCATTTTTCCAGGTCGGTACCGGAATGAGGCAGTTTGTTGAGGAGTATAAAGAGGACACCTCGTCAAGGTTGGCTATTGATAAGGAGTTACAGGCTGCAAATGTTGTTGCGGCCGACCTGCTTGTGTTGCTTAGTGCTTCTGAGGCCGAAAATGTTGATTTAAGGAAGTAGCTTGCTGAGGCACAGAGGATGCAGCTCGAGGCTCAGGCGAATTCCGAGCGTCTTGAGAACCTTAACCGCGAGTTAATGAAGATGGATAATGAGGCAGCCCGGTCTATAAAAGAGATGCAGAAGCGAGTTGATCAAGCTGGAAACCTCTGGAAAGCTGAACAAGAGTTGACTGTTGATCTGAAGCATAAGCTGAACAAGTTAGAGGTCGCGAGGAAGGAAGCCGTGGAGACGTATAAAGCCTCTGCGGCCGCTAAGGAGATAGCCGGCCAGAACTTTTTGATGGGGTATGACCAAGGCATTTACCATCTCACTAGGTGTTTATGGGCTCAAGGCGGCAATGTTCCTAGTCTAGAGACCTTGCGAGATTGGATCGTTACCCCACCTTTATCCTAATCATCTTTCCATCCCTTATACTGAGGTCGAGCTGAACGGTTATGCTGAGGATCGGACAACTGAAGGGAAAGAGGTTTGGGATCCGCCCCAGATTGAAGCCGTCAACCTCCGAGAGCTAGTATATTAGATCACCCAGGTTGATGATGAAGGAGAGGCTGAGGTCGATGATCAAGAGGCTGATCAAGAGGCGGATGAAGCTGATGCCAATGCTGAGAACCTACTGCATCTTTCTCTCAGTGCTGAGAATGTTGGCAATGCCGAGATGCGGCTTGATAATGTATGAAGTTGTAGTAACTTTTTCTTGATTCAGTACTGTAGAAATTTGATAGCATTTCTTTGATAAATTGTAATAACATTATGGTTCTCTGAATGTATATCGACAAGTATCTTCTGTTTTTGAATGTGTTTTGCTTGAAATTATTGTATCTATCGGGTCCAGTTTAGTGGTATCCGAACCTCTTGTTTTAGATAAGACTCGAAGTCGTAAACTTGAGGGCTTATCTGAAATAACTATCCGACCTTGGGCTTGAAATTTTTCTAGAGTATAGCCCTCATTTTCAATAAAGTTCGGGATTGTCGATCTGAGACCGTTGTTGAAAATCACATTCAACACCGATAGCGAGCACACTTCAATGATATGTACTAAATGAGAGAATGTAAAATCAGGCTTTTATTAAGTTCGCTTCACCGTGTTTGGTGAGTGAAAATTACCAGCAAGAAAGTTTAACCACTCAGCCAATTATTACATGTACCTTTTGAGGTTGTCTGCATGCCATGGTCTGTCAAGCTCGGAGCCGTGTTGATCCTTGAGAACATAAGTCCTTTTTTTTTAATCTCTCTGGTGACCTGATAAGGACCTTCCCAGTTCTCCGTGAGTTTGTCCCTATCGGGCTGAAGACCAGTGGTCTTTCTATTTCGAAGAACAAAATTGCCGACTTTAAATGAGTGGTCTCGGATTCGCTTGTTGTGATGTCATTTAGCGATTTGCTTATAATTCACGAGCCGATGGTATGCCGCTAACATTTTTTCCTCTGCTAGGTCGAGGTCGATCTGTCTATTGAACAGGTTTTCAGTCGGATTGTACTTAGCGACCCTGATACTGGGGAGCGCCATTTCAATATGAGTCATGGCCTCCGATCCGTACGTTAGTGCAAATGGCGTTTCTCCAGTGGGTGTTTTGATCGTGGTGCGGAGTGCCCATAATATGACGGGCAGCTCATCGACCCATCCGCCTGCGATTGCCTTCTCGCACACACTATTTTTAAGCATTTTGATTATTTGCTTATTGCCGGCCTTGGCTTGGCCATTACCCTGGGGATAAGCTATGGATGATTGCCAATGTTTGAGGTTATACTCTCTGCAGAAGTTTGAGAACTCATCTCTAAACTGTGGTCCGTGGTCTGTCACCACCGCTCGCGGGATGCGGAACCGAGACCATATATGGTCGTGTAAGAAATAAACTGCATCCTTTGCTCCTATCTTGGCTAAGGGTTTAGCCTCAATCCACTTCGTGAAATAGTCCACGGCCATTATGATAACCTTGCATCCACCCCTTCCCGTAGGGAAGGGCCCGATGAGTTCGAGCCCCCACATGTCGAAAGGCCAGGGTGAGACCACAACACTTTGTTCTACAGATGGTGGTCTTGGGATGTCCACATGTTTCTGACACTCCGGACATTCTCTAACCAATGTTTCCGAGTCTTTTATGATTGACGGCTAGCGCACTACCCCTTGATTCTGACCTTTTGAGCTAAAGAGCGACTGGCGGGGTGGCCCCCACACACTCCTTAGTGAAGCTCTGTGAGGATTTTCTTTCTTTATTGACCTTTACATCTCAATAAAGGTTTAGAGGCAGATCTTCTGTAAAGTACTCCGTCTTCTATGATGTACCTCGCTGCTCTCATTCTGAGGGCGCAGGCTTTATCTTTGTCCGCAGGCAAGGTCCCCGTTTCTACATAAGCTTGCATCTCATCAATCCAGCATGGAGTTGGTGTTGGTGCATCTATATCCATGATTTCTGATTTTTCAATTGTTGGGACAAAGAGATATTCAACCATTATTGACGGATCCGAGATTTCTTCCTCAACAGATAACTTGGAGAGGTAATCTGCTCGCTCGTTATCCTCCCTGCCAATTCTGATGAATTCACAATAGTTGAAGTCGGATCTTAATCGTCTGACAATCTCACCATATTTTTCTAGGATGCAACAATGTGTTCCATAATCCCCTAAGATTTGTTTGACGATGGGCTGGGAATCATAATAGACTTCAACGCTTTCTACTCTTATCTCCTTTGCGACCTTAAGATAGCTATGACTGCCTCATCAGCTTGATTGTTTGTGGCCGGGAATTCGAACCTTAGAGCTTTTTCGATTTCTTTCGTTGTTCCTAGCTCTACTAGAATAACACCAGCTCTGCATCCATTCCGATTCGATGCCCCTTCAACATATAGCCGCCAACAGTGATAAGGTTTGTTTGAAGCCGGAGCGGACTCGGGTTGTCTGAGAGAGCTCGGTCAGATTGAATCGAAACTCGTTTCAACAATGAAATCTGGTAACAACTAGGCTTTGACAGCCTTCCTGGGTTGATATTGAATATTGAACTCGGTAATCTCAATTGCCTATCGAAGCAAACGACCTGAAAGGTCGGGTTTGTGTAGTATTTGGCGCATTGGGCTGTCTCTTAAGACAACAATTGTGTGTGAAGTAAAATAGCCCCTGAGTTTGCGGGCAGCAATAACAAGCGAGTAGGCCAACTTTTCAACATTAAAATAACGACTCTCCACCGGACTGAGAGCCTTGCTTACATAATAGACAGGATTTTGTAGGGATCCGGCCTCCTTGACAAGAACGGCGGCTACAGCCCGATCTGAGGCCGCCAAATACAAAAACAAAATGTCCCATTCTACGGGGCTAACCAAGAGAGGGTTTCCTAGATATATTCATATGACTTGGAAAGTTTGGGAACATTCTTTGCTCCATGAGAAATTTTTATCACCTTTGAGTATTTTGAAGAAGGTAAGACACTTTTCTGCGGATTTCGAGCTGAATCAAATCAGGTTGTGGTAGGCTCCTGCATGTCGAGCAGTGCTTGATTTTTTTCCAGATTAGCTTCGAACCCTCGGCGACTAACCATAAACCCAAGAAACTTGCCTGCCTGGACACAAAATGTACATTTGGCCGGATTGAGCTTCGTTGAGGGTCTCCGAACGTTGTCGAAGGTTTCTTGGAGGTTGACGGCGTGACCGTCACCTGTAGATTTGACAACCATATCGTCTATGTAAGCCTCCATGTTCTTCCCGATTTGCTAGCTGAAAACTTTGTTGACCATCCTCTGATAGGTCAAACCCGCATTTTTCAACCCGAAAGGCATCATCTTGTAATAGTATAGACCCCCAGCGGCTCTGAAGGCCGTTTTTTACTTGTCGGATTCAGCTATTCTTACTTGATGATATCCCAAATATGCATCCAGAAAGCTGAGAGTTTCAAAACCGGCGATGGAATCAACTAGTCGATCGATTCGGGGAAGTTTATAAGGATCCTTTGGACAAGCTAGGCATTTCCAGGATCATTCAGCCAAGTTCTAGTTGATAAAGGGATGTTGGTTACAAAAGGATGTGTAGGTTGATTCATGTATCACTCTCAGATTGATGGGGTTTTACAATATATGGATAAAGGAATGTTGACACAAGAGGATGTGCTCAACTGAACAGTTCCGCTCATAGAAGCAGTCAACTCGGCTCAACTGAGGCAGTCAGCTAAACTGAATACGTAGCAGTCAGGTCAACTTAGCTGAGTAGTATAGATAGGCAGTTATTCTGTTATAACAATATTGTAACTTCCTTTTAATTGATTCATGATGTGTATACTCTATAAATACCCCATGATCACCAATATTGTAACTTAACTCATTCATTATTCTGAGTAATACGAATTCCGCATTATAATTTGTTGTGTTTTTTTTTTGTTTGAGGGAATTTGCTGTGTTTTGAATTTCAACAAATTGAGATTATCAGACATGCTTAATTTGATTCTTTTTATGATTGTCACATGAAGAGTTGTTCACATACACGTCCGTTCTACTCCGAGATACTGCTTAATGAGTTACTTATGGATGCTGGTTGATTCACATCTTGTCTTGACTTCACAAGTTTTGTTTGTCGTTGATTACTTTGATTTGTTTGTCTTTGGTTAATTTGATTTGTTTCGGGAGTTTATTTCGCTTAGTTTTGCTCGGGACGATCAAAAGCTATGTGGATGGTAGTTGATGTGAATCAAATTTATGATCTTTTTACCTCAATTTACCTCGTGTTAAGAGCATATTTGTATGATCTTGGGTAAGATTTTCGAGCTAAATGCGTTAATTTGATATTTTGTAGCTCGTAGTCCTGATATTGCATTTTATTCATTATTTAACGCGAAAAGGGTCTACTTTCATTGTTTTTTCATCTTTGGCAGATAATGAGGATGGTGGAGCGTTGGGAGAAGTTTCATGAACGAGAGAACGGGTGAAGTGGCAAAGTGGCAGGAAGATCGAGTCGAGTTATGGTTTGGGAGTTAATTAAATCAGAACAATTCAAACCAAGAGCTGAATTGAAGAATTAGTGGATTATAATGGTCCTAAATAGAGGAGAAGCTGGAGATTTGGGTCCAGAAGCTGCCGGCCCTACGGCACAACAGATCTAGCGGTTAGACGCCAGCCAGTATGACAAATTAAGCCCTAAGTTGGCTAAACGCATTTTGCATCTCCTAATTATACACTAGGCTGGTTTAGGCATTATATAAGGAAATTTTACAGCATTGTAATCATACGTTCTAATACTTTGAGTTAATTTATATTACAATTTACTTTGCATTCATACTTGGAGCAATTTCTTGTACTTCGTATTTCAATTCGAGAAGTGTTTGCTTGTTTGTTGAAGAATTAAATAGCAAGGTATCTATTCTTACTTTAATTATGGTTTCGTATACCTTCTATGCCATGATTATTCATTTAGCATCTAAATCGATGCTAGGCTAAACGTTCTATTAATCGAATCATGTAGGAATAATTTGAACCCAGTCTATGTAGTATAGTGATTGATAACGTGGAAATTATCTAGGGTGTTCAGCGGATGATCTGTGGTGGATATCTGGCTGTGATTTGTGTATGAGAGTAGTGGTGTGGGATGGAGCTAAGGAACTCCGGCGGTGGTGAGTGGCGATACAACGTAAGTAAAGAGAGAGCAATTAAATGGGCAGAGTTTTGCCTTGTTTTGCATATATTTCCCCTTTTTAATGAATGTTATGTGGAGCCCTATTTATAGGGTGAGAACCGACTTATATTCAGCATAATTACAACTAAGGACATAGTACGACTAAATCTGTGGTGGATAGTTGGGCCGCGGCAAACGGGAAGCGATGCGGATCCTTGAGTTTTCATCACATGTCCTTAGCGGGCTCGCTGGGTAGTCGGTCTGTGTTCTCCAAATGTTGGAGATGAAGGACCTCTGGCGGATCCCTCCCCCTAATGCTCATCATGGGCCTGTTTTCGAAGCCCATTTCCAAGGGGATTATGTTCAGATGGCAAGGGCCTGGCCGCACCACCTCTCTCCGGGCCCCCTTCGCTAGTATTCGGCGGTTGACGGGCCGGGAAGCGGTGTCGGCCTATCAATGGCCCCTCTACTGCCGTACCCATGACATCTCGAGGTGTCGGGTGGGAGTAGCCTTCTTATTCTTTTGAAATGGCTCACGAGGCGGATAATCGTAACCGCCGGAGGTCGTCTTAGACGAGTATCCTTGACTCCATAGGACCTTCTTTATGCGGACCTTTGGCCTTGAGCCGATGGAAGTTGCAAAGGCGTATAGCCTTAACTTCGCTGGATTTGGCTTATTTGGGTTCTTAACCTCAAGCCAATTTGAAGTTATAATTGACAGATGGCCTTAACCGTGGTAGATTTGGCTTACTTGGGCTCTTTGGCCCTAGCCGATTTTGAAGTTATAATTGGGCGGATAGCCTTAACCGTAGGATTTGGCATTTTAGGACCTTTGGCCCCTAGCCGATTTGAAGTTATAATTGGGCGGATAGCCTTAACTTCAGAGGATTTGGCTTACTTGGGCTCTTTGGACCCTAGCCGATTTTGAAGTTATAATTGGGCGAGATAGCCTTAACCCGTGCGATTTGGCATTCGGGACCTTTGGCCCCACCGATTTGAAGTTATAATTGGGCGGATAGCCTTAACCCGTAGGATTTGGCATTTCATGACCTTTGGCCTTGAGCCGATGGAAATTGCAAAGGGGCGTATGGCCTTAACTTTGCTGGATTTGGCTTATTTGGGTTCTTAACCTCTAGCCGATTTGAAGTTATAATTTGGCAGATGGCCTTAACTTCGTAGGATTTGGCTTACTTGGGCTCTTTGTCCCCTGGCCGATTTGGAGGTAGTCGTCCGGGGCCGGCCCTCTTGCTAACGTGTCGTTAATCGGGTCAGTTTCACACGGTTTCTTTTCACCCTTATTTGACATGACAACTGGTACGGCATGCATGCCGCCTGCTCTGATTGGCTAGTCCTTTCGATCCCTGTGCCGCAATGATGGCAGCTTCGAATTTTGAAACTTGAAACTCCTGCCCTTGATCTCATCCGTTAGATCAGTGACGTCGTGGCCATTGGATCCGCATCCCCCAGCCTATATAAAGGAAGATGATCCTTGACCTAAACATTTTCTAAATCTCCAGTTTTCTCCGGTGGCGATTCGCAAGCAATTCGGTGGTGAAGGCGTTCCGGCGAGACAGCTTCCGGCAAATATCTCGACAGCACGTTCCATCTTTCTTCATTTCCCTCGCGTTTTCTCCCGATTACCAGGTAAACCATCCTCTATCTCCGGTTTCTTATGCTTTTGTAAATAATTCCATGTTTTTGCTGTTTTCGATGGTGGTGTGTGTTCTGTGTTCTTGCCGAGTTTAAGTTTGTGGTTATTCCGGTTGCTCTCGGTCTTTGTCTGAGTTTTCCAGAATTCAGCCTCCCGTTTCGTTTCCACTTGCTTCTTGCCCTCATGTTAATGTTTGGCTTTGAGTATTTTCTTTCAGTGCCTATTGACGATGCTGGATCTCATCTAGTAATAATCCGGGTCGTTTAATCTAGGGTAATATGAACGAGGATGGTTTTTTGGGTGATTTTAGACTGAGCTTGAGAGTCTCTCTCAAGTTGCCTACGTATCCTGTTATGTTTCAGGAATCAAGTCTCCGTAGTTCCTTAGGGTTGTTTATATAGGGAACGATCTATCCCTTTCCTTGTCCTGCAAGGAATTACATTATTATTATTATTATTTATTATTTCCCCTAAGGATTAACACACATAAATCCCCCTAATTTAGAGATAATTATAGACATATCTAATGTCAAGATTACAGTCATTATGACCTATGATTCTTTCCTTCTTTATCGATATTATTAAGCATGTGTGTCAAATCTGAATAAGGAAGGCTCACGGCCGACTGTGTGTCGAGCCCTCCGGGCCATCTCGACTGATCTTGCATTACCCGGCCTCCACTCTTACCGAGCCGACCTGCGGTGGTAAGTTAAGAAGGGCCGAGCTAACCTCCCCCGTGGGGTTCAGGTCCCTTTTTGCAGTTAAACTCTAGGGCTCCTAGCCTTTAGTAGCTATTAATTCTCTGTTTTCCATTAATGGTCAATCGATATAAAGATGACACGTGGCGAGGGCTAGTCCGACCCTCGTCATAAGCCCCCCAGATCTGACTGAACCACTCGTTGTGAGGTCGGATCTGATTAGAAAATGTTGTTCGGCCACTATCATCTAGACTTGTAGAACTTTATAATGGCCTTCTCGCCAGGTGGCACGATTCTTTATTATGGCATTGTCATTCGTGCCCACATCTTACGAAGTGGAGCGGTTTTGAGAACGTTCTTGCAATTCCTTGTTTAGTGCCTTCTGCGGCCGCTTTTATATGCTAACGGCTCCCGCCGAGCTGCCCTAGGTCAATGCTTATGTGGAGAATTTACTCATGCTACAGAGTCTGGGCAGAACTCAACCCTTAATGCTTCTTAAGTTTTGAACTTGCATTTCGTTTATGCCTCGTTGTATTTTTACGAGCCCAACCTGCATAGCTTAGCTCGGGTCCCTTTGGGGACTTAGGAAGTTTACTTCGCAATGTTTGCGAGAGTCCGTCTTGCAGACTGATTTTATGACGAGTCCGGCCTGTGGAGCTCGGCTTTGAATTCATCTACGAACTAAAGAAGTTTGGTCTATGAAATTTTACGGAGGCTGAGCTAGAGAGCTCATACTTTTGATTGTCGTGCTGACTTGGTGAGTCCGATCCGAGGAGCTCAATCCGATGAGTTTGGCCTGCAAACTTTGTTGAGTCCGACCTGTGGAGTTCTGAAGTTGATGTCTGTCAAGCAGACTTAAGAAAACTTTTCGGGTCCGGCCTTCGGAGCTGAAGCTTTAGAGTCCTACCTGCGGAGCTCAAACTTTGGAGTCTGTTTTGTAATACTTTGGAGAAATGCTTCCAATTTTTTCATGTACAATGTTTTAATATATGCAAACTTTTGCAAGTTCTCTTGCCTAATTTTATTTTCAAAGCACTTACAAGTACTTTGATCCGCCGTGGGGTGTCTTGCCCCAAGTATGCCATGCACTAACTTACGATTTTTGGATGGCATACTTAGTAAGCGTGTGTAGATTTTTGCCTCTGGACTTTACTGTAGAGCTTTGCAATTCGTTTTACATCTGCAGACTTAGAAAGTTTGATTATTACAAACTTTCTTAGTTTATAATGCATCTTAGCTCGATTGTCATCCTGCGCAGACTTATTGAGTTTGTCCTTAGCAAACTTTTCCGAGTCGACTGCGATTACTCGGTTAAATCGATCCCCGTGAACTTGTGAAATTTTCTTGAAGTCGACTGCGGAGAAGTCGGCTTCGTCGATCTTCTTGACTTATGAGATTTTTCTCGAGTTTTAAGAATGTTGCTAGAGTTCCTTAGTGCGGCGAGACTAATCGGGGCTCGAGAGAGGACGAACGCGTTGATCTGCGAGCGACCCGATCAGTGGGTACCGTCCCCAATTCCTCTTGGCTCGGCATTTATCCGAGCTTCTGTCGGCGTGCACAGGTCACCCTCCGTGCGAAGGGTTGATCTTATAGAAGTGGATGCGGATCACGAGAGAAAGGAGATGAGGAGTGAAGGAAGTTGGCCTTCAAAGGAAGAGCGGGTTATAAGCTTCTTGCTACCCCACAAAGAGGTAGATCCAAGCGAGAGGAGGCTTGAGGCTCATCCGGATGACTATATCGAGGACTGACCGAGGATAGACCTTCCTCGAGTTAGGGCGCCTTCGACCACAACTTTGGCGGCGATGGTATCTACTCTTCCTTTTGCTTGACCACCGATTGGGAGAGTTTAAGGAAGGAGAGGACATTGGGGCTAAGCATATTAAACGCCACCCTGTTTCTCAGAGCACTGAGCGCTGGCTCCTTCCTCAGTGAGACAAAATCCACAGTGCCCGAATTGATTGCCCTTTCTCCTATTGTCAAGACATGTTTGTTTTATGAAATTTCTTTAAAAAAAAACTTGTATGCTTTCTAGATGTTTGTAGTACTCTGCCCACTGTACTTTTATTTTGAAATTTATTTTGAGGTTTGAGTACTTACCTGGTACCATGTGCACCCCCAGTGTGGCATGCATTACTTATTGTAGTGGATGGCATACTTTGTTTTTGATTTTGAGCTCTGTATACTCTTTCTGATTTGGTTTTAGCTTTGATTTGCGGACTCGGGGATTTTTTCCATTGTATGCTTTACGAGTCGGCTGCGATACTCATTTTTCATCCGTCTGCGGGCTTAATAAATATTGGCGACATATGTTTGCTTTGAGTCCGACCGGCGGAGCTCGGATGTCGATTTTAATGATTTGGCGGAGTCCGTTCTTGGAGCTCGGCTTGTCATCTTCTGAGACTTAATTTTTAGAGTCTGCTCAGCGACTTAATTATTTGGGCTCTGCTCGAGGCGGACTTGAATTTTTATGTCGACTTGCGGACTTAGTTTTAGTCATATCAAAGCGTAGAAGTTAAAAATTATAGCACATGAATTTTTTTGCAACTTACCTTGCCACTTTCCGGTTGTTTTCCTTGCAAATTTTCCGGTATCTGTTCATCATATCTCGCTCTTCCGACCCTTCATGGTATGCCACGCAATAGCTTAATAGTTTTGGATGGCATACTAAATTTAAAGTTTGTCCTTTCTGAACTTTACGAGTCGACTGCGATGCTTAGTTAAAAATTTAGCTTTGACCTTCTGGACTTAGGAAGTTTGTACTTTGCAAACTTTTGAGTCGACTGCGCATGACTCGATTAAAACCCGTCGACTGAGGACTCGGGAGCTTGTGGTATTCAAGCTATCGAGTCGACTGCATGACTCGATTAAAATTCTAGCGACTGCGGTGAGGAAGTTTGTCCTTTGCAAACTTTACGAGTATGACTGACTCGATTAATACCCGACCTGGCACGAGGACTCGGGGAGCTGTGGTATTCAAGCTATCCGAGTCGACCTTCAAGACTCGATTAAAATTCTAGCGACTGCAGAGGTGAGGAAGTTTGTCTTTTGCAAACTTTCTAAGTATGACCTGACTCAGTTAATACCCCGACCTGGCCTGAGGACTCGGGGAGCTTGTGGTATTCAAGCTATCTCGAGTCGACTGCGGAGACTCGATTAAAATTCTAGCATGACTGCGGTGAGGAAGTTTGTCCTTTACAAACTTTCTGAGTATGACCTGACTCAGTTAATACCCCGACCTGGCCTGAGGACTCAGGGAGCTTGTGGTATTCAAGCTATCTGAGATTTCTAGCCCTCGCCACCTATACCTAAGATTTCTAAGGTTTTGCACGTCTAGATGTGAGACAAAATACGGGGTGTCAGGATGATAATGATTCATCTTGGCCTGACTTTAACCGTCGTTGGTGATGCTTATCCGCCTCGTCCTTTTGTTTTGTAGGATGTCTCAGAGCGGCGATGATGAAAACGATGGTGTCCACGGTTATGCCTCCGGGGCCGACGGTGTGGCGAGCTCTAGACCGACGGCTAGCGTCAGCGAGGAAATGGTTTTGATTCAGCCCGACTCGTCTCAGGGTGGCCGCCAAAAGGCCGTTGTTCATAAAATGATTACTGAGCGAGCCAAACCTAAGAAGGCCGCGTCCAGGACTATTAAGGGCGATGTTAGGACCCGGAGTTCAACGTCTGGGGTAGCGGCCAGAAAGGTCGGAGATGAGGAGGGTAAGCGGAATAAGACGCCCAGGCCCAACAATCTTGAGGCTATAGAGGAGGAAAAGTCTATAGCCGCCATGGATAAAGAAATCGAGAATCAGTGGCCTGATATCCGTAGAAGTCTTGCTGCATCGGGGACTTTCATCAGCCATAATGTCTCCCCCGACTACCTTTTTACTACTTTCCCTGATAGTATGACCGTCGTTTCTGGCCAGACGAGGGAAAACTCTGAGCCGGGTGATGTTGCCGTGGACGTCGATCGAGTTGGCCTCCGTCTCGAGACGGATGGCCTCATATTATTTTATGACCATTTCGTATCGGGGTTGCACCCGCCCTTCGATCCTTTTTTCATGGAAGTAATGGAGAGGCTGGCTGCCCTTCCCTGTGACTTCATCCCGGGGTGGTGAAGGTAATCTCAAACTTCATTATTTTATGCCGAATGTTGAAGCATGATCCTACCCTCCATGTGTTCTTGAGGTTTTATACTTTTAGGAAGGCGCGACGAATATTCCGGCGACACTGCAATTTATTCTTGGTCGGAGTAAAGTCAAGGTTTGCCGATTATTCTATTGGCTCCTTGCGAAAGTGAAGGGCCGGAACAGCAGCGGCTTAATTGTTGAGTCCACTGTGGGTTGGCCTTTTCCTAAGTTTGAAGTGCGGCCCGAGAAAGGGACGAAGTCGATCCACGGTGTCTAAGATTCTTGAGACGGGTGAACAGGAGCTGATCGACAAGATTTACGATCTTCTCGGATGGGATGGAATGAGTGATGTATTATTTTTATATGATTAAATATACGTTATATTATTATGTTTTATCAACGAATTCTATATAAAATATATGAAATTATGATATAAATGATATAAAATGTTAATCTTTATAATTTAGAGTAGTTAATAGTAATAATAGTAAAAAGTTGTAATTTTGTACCGATTTTAGTAAATCGGAGTGTAATAGTGTCGATTTACGTGGGTATTTGTGATGTTTTATTGCGATTTATAAACCAAGACCCGAGAATCGACATTTTGAAGTTTAATCATATCTACGGAATGATTTAGAGAGTGCCACGAGTTTAAATGGTCAATTGAATAGCTTAAGTGGACAAGTGGCCAACCAATGCGGATAAGTAATAATAGAAATGTCTTCGACAAGCGAATGGCTCATCAAAACGACATTTTCAGAGAAAGTGTTCTTCACGAAAGTTGTAGATTTTTCGAGAGCTTTCCAATGCAATTTAAATTATGAAGATTGGAGGTCTACAACTTAAAAGATGATCAAGTGGCTAATCGATTTGGATTAAGAAAAATCCGTAAAAGCTTGGAGAACACGAGATCATCAAGAAAGCGTTATCTGGAGAAGAGTCCTTCATGAAAGTTGTAGAGTTTCTCGAGATCTTAATTTTGGCATTTCGTTTGCGATTTTGGAGGTCGAGAACTCGAGATATGAATTTTACAAGTTATATATAATTATATATATATAAATATCTCCTACCGCATACACATCTTGAGTTAATCATGGAAGTGGGGATCATCATTAGTCCGGACCGATCCGGCCTAATACCGGACGATCCGGCCTTTACCAATTTGTCTATATAAGGAAGCGACATCGAAAGCATTCGAGATGTACCCGTATATATATATAACGATCTATATATATATATATCTTCTCCTTCTTCTTTTCTTTCTTTTCTTTTTTAGTAGTAGTAGTAAATAAGGCCTTACGCCGTAATAATGTAATATCGTTGTAATGCTCGAAAAATCTCGGAAGTCGGTTTTGCTAAAGAAGTTGTAATGTCCGGAAAATACGATTTACGAATCAAGCTGCCGTATTCGGGTAACTTTTCTTAAGTATTTATGTTTGTTTTTGTATTTTTAGTTGTTATAATGTTTTTAGGCTAAATATAATCTTGGCCAAAACTATGTAATCGGTTTTATTTCGATCTTTTGTTAAAGAAATGTTGTTAAGTTAAAATGACTAAAATTGAGTTAATTGAATCTTTTTCTATTTTGATCATATTATTATTGACATATTTAATAGATCGAGAAATTCATAATCTAATTATGAATTGGCGCCTCGTAGTCGAGGATTTGAAATAAAAGATAGAAAAACCGGAGGGTAAAATTGGCCGTGTGAACAACGTGATAACGGAATCCGATTTCTAACGGGGTAAATTTGTTTTGGGAGAAATGAATTTTATTATAATTTGTACTCGAGATCGTAATAATGTTAAATCATCAGTTTAATTGAAACTTAAACCGGAAAGTTGAATCGTCCGGCTTTGACAACGGAGCCTTTAAAATAAAATTGACCGTTTGTGAGCGGAATGACTCCTTTTATCTAAAGGTAGATTTGTACTTTCGGGACTGTTTAGATTAATTAGTTTACCGTAACGATTGTGGATCTTGGGTGATGACAATGGACATAGGACAATTTCATACACTCGTGTGAGGAGGAATTGTTTACCTCGAGAGTGCACCGTTTCACTTACTCAATTGGACCTAAAATAAAAGGAGAGATCGAACACATTTCAATTAATCGAAAAGATCGTATAAACCAATTATATAAGTTTTGGCGATTCTAAAAATTATCTATTAATATCTTGGTACCTATATATTTATATCTATATATATATTTTGCAATTTATGTACATCTATATATATTTATATATCTATATATATTATATTAGAATAACTATTAAATTACATATTTATTTTATGTTAACTAGAATAGTAGTGATACGTGTGATAAAATTGCGATTTAGATCGAGTTAATAACGACTCTTTGGTGTTTAACCACACGTAAAATAAATTACCAAGTTCCACGAGGATTCGACACTTGACTCACCATACTAGCACTACTGATTTGACCCGATACACTTTGTCGGTTAAGGGTAGTATTAGCACTAGAAAAGGCCACGTCGACATTTTGGCGCCGTTGCGGGAGCGTCGCTAATTTCTTTTTATGTGTGTCTATGGTTACTACTTGTATTAGCTTAAAACTCTCGAGAATAAGTCAACACTTTTCTTATCTCATTTCTATTTTATTTTTAGTTGGTTGTTACCTTTTAGGAAAATTACCAATTTTACTACTATCAATTTCGTATTATTTTCTATTTTAGTTAGTTGATGACCGAGAAGTGGTAAGGCCCCTCTCGTTCCTTATAAGCCTGACATAAACACTTACGAAAGCGATTAAGAGTAGAGAGTAGCGCGTCATATACTAGTCGGGAAATCTGGCCAGAATCATCTTCAAGCAAAAATACGAGAATGGTTGAAATCGGTGATGAAACACCGAACAAGAATTTTGGAACATGCTCTAGGGCATGGACAAAACCACTGTTAACCCTAATAATAATAATAATCGAAATAATCAAAATCGGAACCGAATAATCGTAATAATCCACCAAACCCGAGACCTATATGTGATCAAGCATTAAGAAGAAACCGGACTAATAATCCCATACTTTTACCTAATGAAGGAAGCGAATAATTTGAAATTAAGTCTCATCTTTTGGTTTTAATTGACGCAAAGAGCCCAATTCCTAGGAGAGGATGATGAAGATCCACATCATCATCTCTATCTTTTTGAAGAAGCTGCACAATCTGACCAAAAGTCAAGGTGCTCATAAGGAATTAACGAGAATGACTATGTTTCCTTTTTCTTTAAAAGGGCGAGCCCGAGATTGGTTTATGTCTCTTCCACATCATTCACTTACTAGTTGGGAGGAGATTCAAACTGAATTTACGAAACAATATTTCACTCTGGGCGAAATTTGGAATTAAAAGTCGAGGTTGCTAATTTTAGACAAGGATCTGAAGAAACACTTGGGAATGCGTGGGAAAGGTTTAAAAAATTATTCTGAGCTTGTCCCGATCATGGTTATTCCTTAGATATGCAAATTCAACTCTTACATCAGTAAATTGAGAAAAGACTCACGTGCGGATGTAGATCATGCATGTGGTGGTTCGTTAATGATGAGTGAAGCTCAAGCGATTCACGATGCTATAGAAAAGATTTCCAAAAATAACGAATGTGGGAAACCGGTTCTAGCACCGAAAAAGTAGCTTTGCGGAGAGAATGTACGTCTAATCACGGAAGTTCTAGCACACTTGGAGAATTTGAGTAGGAAATTTGATGGTTTACAACGAATAAGAACCAAAATTGAAAAATAGTACACCAAATGAATACTCAAGTCATGATAATGTGGCATTAGGGGTGAAGAACCAACAGGATATTCAAGGGAGGAGGTGAGTTTTCTTGACCGACATAGGAATTTGAACAATGCATACTCAAACTCATTCAATGCTATTAGAAGAGATCATCCTACTTATCGATGATGCGAAAACCCTAGTAAGCCGGGACAACCGCCATATCCAGGTCCACTTATAGGAATAATAACCAAGTTTATCAAGAAAGTACATCTAATCGAGAATTTACAATCATTACCAAGATCCTATCCTCAACATACCACTCAAAGTATACCCATAACTCAGAGTTCAACTCAACTGCGAAGGAGTTGAAAAATGGGAAAAACTAATGGAAAATATGATGGGTGTGGTATCTACTCAAGCTAAGAATATGGAAACGATGATGACTTCTATTGGTACAGTCACTAAAGATATGAGTACAATAAAAACATCTATGAGTGGACATGATACGAAATGAGAACAATAGAAGCCTCGTTAAGGAATATGGAAGATCATTTGAGTAGGGAAGGTGAACGTAACAACGAGTGACCCCAGGGAGGATTACCAAGCAACAGCGATTAAACCCAAGAGAGGTAAATGTTGTAGTTACGAGAAGTAGGAAGCTCGAGTGGAAGCAATGGAGTAGAAAACTTTGGGAATAATGAAGTAGAAAATGATTTAGATGGAAAGAATGATGAAACTAAAGATAAAGATGAATTCAGCGAGAGGAAGAAGAAATTATAGATAATTTCTTGAAAAGGAATAAGTTTGGAACACGAAAATGAAGGTGAAAATTGGGTAAAAATCCTAGGATTTTGAAAGACCCTATGGATAAAGATTTAAGGAATTTATTCAAGGAACATGTTAGAATAAATGAGAAGCAGGAAGAACCGAAAAAATCAAGGCGAGATTGATTAGAGGGAACAATTTAAAAATTCGAGAACACGAAACATGGCGACTAAGTAATACTCAAAGGTTTAAGGAAAAGGAAAGAGAAATTGACTAAGGAGCCAAAGGTTATAGATTTAGAATCTTTACCTACCCTCACAAAGATCAAATCAAAAGCAAAAGCGATAAGAAGTATGCTCGGTTCCTTGATACCTTTTCGTCATCTTCATGTTAATATCC
This sequence comes from Gentiana macrophylla, assembly GCA_026214975.1. Taxonomy (NCBI): domain Eukaryota; kingdom Viridiplantae; phylum Streptophyta; class Magnoliopsida; order Gentianales; family Gentianaceae; genus Gentiana; species Gentiana macrophylla. The sequence goes on from CM047813.1 coordinate 31,001,720, forward strand.
TGTTATTGAAGCTCTAATTAATATACACGCCTATGGAAAGTTTACAGAAAGAGATACTATCAAATAAGAAAAAATTAGAGGAATACGAGAATATATGCCTAAATGAAGAATGTTACGCAGTGCACAGCATAAGTTACCACCTAAACGAAAGATCACGGAAGTTTTACGATTCCATGTGAAATTGGAGGATTTCTTTTTAAGAAAGTCTTATGTGATCTTGGAGCTAGTATAAATCTCATGTCTTATGAGGATTATAAAAAGCTAGGCATAGGAAAGCTTACTAAGATCGAAATGACTCTGCAAATGGCGGATAGATCGATTAAGTACCACTAAAGGAATGATTAAGGATGTCTTGGTTAAAGTAGACAAATTCTATTTTCAGTTAGATTTTGTAGTTATGGAAATGGAAGAAGGATATTCGGCGCCTCTTTATTCTAGGTCGTCCATTTCTAGCTACAGGAAGAACTTTAATCGATGTTCATAAAGGAGAATTAATTTTGAGAGTCAATGAAGATGAAGTTGCTTTCAATATTTTTAAAGCTATGAACCATCCATATACATCACGAGAATCATGTTCTTTTATAGAAGATATTCATTACATCTATGATAATCGATTACCAACTTTTGAAGACAGGTTAGAAGAATGCTTAACTCTGTCTATCTATAAAGAAGATGAGGAAGACATTGAAATGAAAGAGATAATCCTTTCTCTCTAGATAAAGGAAGCTTTACTTTTAAGCCACCATGGCATAAGTATTTGGAGTTAGAACTAGAAGGACCAGGTTCTTAAATCATCAATAGAAGATCCGCCAAGAATGCGGAATTGAAACCGTTACCTTTAAATCAAATATGCTTTTCTAGAAAGCGATAATCTATTACCGATTATTATATCATCTACTTTAAGCGAAAGCGACAAGAAGATCAATTAATAAGAATGTTAAGAAAGCATAAGAAAGCTTTTGGATGGGCGATTGCCGATATTCGAGGTATTAGCCACGAGATTTGTGTTCATAAGATAATTACGAAAGAGGATGCTAAACCTTGTATTCAACATAACGCCGCCTCAACCAATTCTGATTAATCGTCAAGAAAGAGGTCATTAAGCTATTAGAAATGGGAATAATCTTTCCATATATCGGATAGTGAATGGGTTAGTCCAACTCAAGTTGTACCAAAGAAAGGAGGTTTCACAGTGAAAGAGAATGATAAGAATGAATGGATTCCAACAAGGAAATTACGAGGATATCGAATGTGCATTGATTTTAGAAAACTAAATGATCATACTAAGAAAGATCATCATCCACTTCCATTTATAGTTCAAATGTTGGAGCGTTTAAGTGGTCATAAGTATTCTTGTTTCTTAGATGGTTATTCGGGTTATTCTGAGATCTTCATTGCGGCGGGAGATAGAGAAAAGACTACTTTCACATGTCCTTATGGAACTTTCGCGTATAAAAGAATGCCGTTTGGTTTATGTAATGCTCTGCTACGTTTCAAAGATGTATGATGTCTATATTTTTACGATATGGTTGAGAAATTCTTAGAAATTTTTATGGACGACTTTAGTGTTTATGGAGATTCTTTTGGTAAGTGTTTGTCGCACTTAGAAAGAGTTTTACAACGTTGTGAGGATACCAATTTAGTTCTAAAGCGGGAAAAATGTCATTTAATGGTATCGGAAAGAATTGTTTTAGGTCATAGAATCTACAAAATAGGAATTGAAGTTGATAAAGCTAAAGTCGAGGTGATTGAAAAATTACATACCAGTTAATCTAAGGACTCTAAGAGGATTTCTTGGACATGCGAGGATTTTATAGGAGATTTATTGCAGATTTTTCAAAAATAGCAAAGCCGTTAAGTCATTTGCTTGAAAAAGTATCTTTTAACTTTGATAGTAAATGTATGGAAGCATTTAAGACCACTGAGCGAAGTTGATTCTTGCACGAGTTTTGGTAGCACCAGGTGGAATTTACCTTTCAAATTATGTGTGATGCTAGTGATTTAGTTGTAGGAGCTGTTTTTAGGTCAAAGGTACAATAGAATTCTCAAAGCTATTTACTATGCATCCCACACATTAAGCGACTCAACTAAATTATGCAACTCTGAGAAAGGAAGCTGTGGCTGTAATTTTTGCCTTAGATAAGTTTAGATCATATATTGTCGGTTCTAAGGTAATAGTCTACCAGAGACCATTCGACTCTGAAGTATTTCTTGAGTAAGAAGGATGCGAAACCACGTCTTCTTAGATGGATTCTCCTACTACAAGAATTTGATATTGAAATTAAAGATAAAAGGAAGTGAAAGCGTAGTGTGAGATCATCTAAGTAGAATGGAGAGCGAGGAAGAGATAGGGAATGAAATTAAAGATTCATTTCTGATGAACAACTATTTAGAATAGATACTCCTTCAACCATGCAATTATTAAAAATAGGATTCCCTAAGAAATCTCACCTTGGTTTGGAGATATCATTAATTACTTAACTTTGTGATTATATTCCGTCTCATTGGACTTGGCAGCGAGAAAAAGAAATTCTTTTACGACTTAAAATTTTATTCTTGGGAGGAACGGACCTTTTCCGTAAATGTTCGGATGGGATAATTAGAAAATGTGTGCACGATAATGAAATTTTAAGTATTTTATCATTTTGTCATGATCGTGAGGCGGGAGGACATCATGGAGGATGGAAAAGCTGCTTTTAAAGTTTTACAATGTGGTTTTATTGGCCTACATTATATAAAGATGCTTATAAATCGTTAAATCTTGTGAATCTTGTCAAAAATGGGGAATGTATCTAAAAACATGAAATGCCTATACAACCTATTTTAGAATGTGAGTTATTTGATGTTTGGGGTATAGATTTCATGGGACCTTTTCCTATATCGTTTGGAAAAAGATTTATTCTTGTAATGGTAGATTATGTTTCAAAATGGGTAGAAAGTGAAGCTCTTCCCACTAATGATACCAAGGTTGTCATCGATTCCTTAAAAGAACATATTCACTAGATATGGCATTCGAAGCGATCATTAGCGATAGAGGTTCGCACTTTTGTAATAGACCATTTACTAAGTTAATTGAGAAATATGGTGTAACACATAAACTAAGAGCATACATCATCCATAAACCCGGTGGTCGTTAGGTAGAGGTGTCAAATAGAAATCAAAAGAATCGTGGAAAAAAGCAGTTGATTCAAATCGTAAAAAGCGGGCAATTAAATTAGATGATGCGTTATGGGCGTCTGAGCAGCGACTTTTAAAGCGCCAATTTGTTCTTCTCCTATAAGCTAGTCTTTGGTAAGTCTTGTCATCTCCCGGTTGAGTTAGAACACCGAGCCTTACGGGCTATTAGATTTTTAAATTTCGATCCTAAAGTTGTCGGTGATCATAGATTGCTTCAATTGAGCGAAACTAGAAGAATTTAGTCTCGATTCTTATAAAACGCTTCGAATCTACAAGGAACGCATACGAAGTCCTTCCATGATAAGAAAATCTTTAGCGTGAGTTCCATGTAGGTGATCGAGTGCTTTTGTACAATTCACGTTTAAAGTTGTTTCGAGTAAGCTTAAATCAAGATGGGCGAGTCCATTTAAAGTAACACGGGTTTACAAAGCTGGAGCTGTTGGACTAAGCGATGGAAATACAACTTTTATAGCCAATGGACATAGAGTAAAGTTATTTGTAGAAGGAGAAGGAATCCCAAGTGAAAGAAGAAATAATGCTCTTGATTGATCCCAGACAAATTGAACCAAAAAAAAAAAAAAAAAAATTGAAAGCGAGAAACTGGAATCGGCCAAATACCAGGTGCTATCTATCTTTACTCTACTTTTACGTAATTTTAATTATGTTTAAACTTTTTAAATCTTTTACCGGATAGACGTAAAAGAAGCTGGATGTCTTTTAGATAGAATAGGAGTTTTATTTTACTTTTGAAATTAGGCCTTGATAAAGATGTCGCGTTTTCTATAGAAGCTTTAGTTTTTGAACAAAACAAGAAATTGTTGAGAGATTAGATTAAAAGAAGTATGTAATGGAACATCAAGAAGTGCGATAAAAAAGGCGGGCAAAGTTTCTAATGAGATCTGAGAATCTGTGGAAAAAGTGAACATGTTGGGCCATTTGTGGGAAAAACACAACCAGATCCCCAGGGATGAGTGTTTGAATATTGTTAGGAAGGGAGCGATTAGGTGGTTATCCGAAAATCGATGGAATTCGAGAGATAATTCAAATGCCTCATTTTTAGGAGTTAGGTTGATCGGCGTTATATAAGAACTTTGGAGGATTTAGAAATCGAAGAATCGGGGACCCCTTAAGTTCGAGTCTTTTATTTTATAAAATTTTAGCATAACTTCTAAGAATTTTATAAAATTGGATCTTTATAAAATTTGAGGAGTTTTATAAAAGTTTTATAAAAGTTTTATAAGAGTTGATATAAATTTATTAAATTTTTATAAGCTTTTTATTAAAGTGTTATAAGGATTTTATTAAATTTTTATAAATTGTTATGAAATTATAAAAGTTCCTTCAAATTTTATTTTAAGAAAATTTTATAAACTTATTTTAAGACTTTAATTAAGATTTTGTATAAGTTTTATTCAAAATCACAAAAAAATCAAAAAAAGCAGAAAAAATTGTTCACGGACCGATCCGGCACATATACGGACCAGGTCAGGAGTCTAAAACATAAAGCAGACAGGGCCATTCTTTTCTTCTTCTTCTTCCTAATTTTTCTAACATGACCTTACCTTTAAACCCCACCTTACAATTTTTTAATTCCTTCCACAAAAATTCATCTCACACTACACCACTACTTGATTTCTTCTCATTATCATCTCCTCTTTCAACACAAAGTGGAAAATTCAAAAAGGGTCAAGAACAAGCTCCATTCATTCCGGCGACTTTAACACTTTTCCGGCCTATTTTTCAACGTTTTTACACTATAAGGTATAATCTAGTTTATTTAGTTGTTAATTTTGTATTTTCATAATTTTTAGATTAATTTCAACTGTTTTGATTTTTGAATGTGTTGTGACATTGTTATTTTTTTTGTTTTTGTTGTTGTTTTTGTTGATTGGCATTACCAATATCGTAGAATGGTGAGTCAGTACTAGAGTCTCTAGAAAGAGAAAATCAAAATTCCAATTTCAACTCTGTCGTAAGAGACATGATAATTTTATCACTGAAGAGGAATCGATAAGTTTTGAAAGAACCGCATCACTGAGGCTAAGAAAGCGTATGCAAAAATTATAGTAAGTGTGATGTTACGGTTGAAAAAGGTTTAGATTTGAATGACTTAGGTGATGAAGTCAAAAATATCTTTAGAAGGCATCAGTTGGTTAGATTTAGCGACCGAGAAGGGAAGGTGAGATTAACACGACTATAGTAGCTGAGTTTTATTCGGTTTTATCTACTATGTCGGAAGAACGACACTCGATCGAAAGCTGTGCCTTTCGAGCTAGAAATATTCCTTTTAACCACACCGTCATTAATGCAATTTTAGGAGTTGAGGTTTTCTGATGAGGAGGATTACAGGGTAGTCTATAATTTAGATGATCCTGCTAGTTTTGAAGCGATTGCCTGCCGAGAGCCTGGGATGTTTTTGACCCGACAGCGGTGTGGGTTGAAAATCGGTTTAATTACGGAGGCTTGTTTTAGAGGTTTAAGAGCGATTAAAGATTTATTAGCCATAATCTCTATCCTTCTCGTAAGCACACTGCTTTTGGAAAGGAGGATGTTTGTATTGCCTGGGCTATGGTAAATGATGTTAGAGTGGATGTTGGAAAGGTCATGTTTAAGAGGATTTTTGAGAGTATTGTCATCGCCAGACCAGGGAGTCATCTTTACTTCCCTTGTTTTATCTCTGATTTATGTCGTAGGTTGGGAGTACCATTCTGCTAATGACAAGTTATCTACGGCGATGGAAATCGATTGGACTGGTTTGACTAGTCTTCCGGATGGTAGTATTAGCTCTTTGCTTAGAAGACGTCAAACTCAGCCAGCTCCACCAGTTTTTACATCTTCTTCTTTTCCATCTTTTTCTAGTCAGCCTCAACAAACTCCTTTCTCCAACACTATCACATATGACATGTTTCAATCTTTAGTGACGAGATGTTGCGGCGTGGTCAAGCCAATGTGGCTTTATTCATTTGAAGTACTTAGCGATGGTGTGATGATATTCGTAGAGGTTTAGAAGGAGCGGCGATTGCTTCGTAATCCTACTTTGATGATCTGCTATCCACCTTGCCGATCCGATCCATATACCTTACCACAGTGGGAAACACCTATTCCACCACGATCGAGCTTTCATCCATCGTCTTATCCTTTTGGAAGCCAATCTAGTGGGGCGGTGTATTTTAAACAGGTGTCGAGAGACCCGGCGATGTCGAGTTGGGAGAGGATTCAGTTTGCACATGTTACATCGGCGCCAGTTCGATGGGTCTTGATAGTTGATCGGGACCACGACTTGACTTATCCATCGACTTCTCGATCGTTTCCAAGTTCGAGTTTTCAAGTTGATCCGGAGGAAGATTATGGTGAAGATTGAATTTTTAATGATTGATGAAACATGTTTACTACATTTTATTGCATTCGACTTTTGTCATTTAACTATCGGTTTGTTTTCAATTTTAGTTACAATAGATTTTATAAATTTATGGTTTGCATTTTAAATCGGTTTAGTTTTATGAAAACTATAAAGAAAAAACCAAAAATAATTTTAGTATAATTACTACGTCATTTTATAAAATATAATGTGTCGTTTTATCCGTTAAGTATCAAGTTAAATTAACCTTATAATGTATCTTGAGGAAAGAGCTAGTAAGAGGCACGTGAAAGTAAATAGCCAAAAATCAAATTGACTTTCACCTCGTCCTCGATAAAAGCGAGGATGTGGCGGACCGGTCCGGCCTATACTCGCCCGATCCGTGAAGAGAAACGACATGACTCATTTTTTGAGTCATCTCGTTCATCCACGTATGTATTACTTTCTATCTATATAAAGGAGGCCAGGGAATGAGGAAAGGATACCATTTCTTTCCTTTGCCTATCTACTTCAAGCTGTAATTTTATTTTTTATCAAGTTTTAAAAATGTCGAACCACTCCTCACCATCTCAGAAATTCTTACGAGCCTAATACACCGGATCATCCGGAATCGCAAACCTCTAATGAGAGTATAAATTTACACCTCGTTTTGCTAATTCTCCAATCCTATTGGAGAAAGGTTTGAATTTTGATAAAATTGATCGGTGGGGTAAAACTCTCATTAGGAGTTTCGGTTGGAAAAAATTTGTCGATACACCGAGAGGAAGGGTAAATGTCTCGATAGTGCGAAATTTTATTAAGCTAATGGCGACATCTATGATAGAGTCTACAGATTGTTACGGTAAGAGGAGTGGCTGTTCCACTTCTCTTCATCTATCATCAACCAAATTTTGAAATTCCACCAGTTTATGCCACATTTGAATTGCAATGGGGACTACAAAATCCTCTAATCATTTGAATAAAGTACACGAGTCTTTCCAATGTCTGTTCCACGCTTTTTGATACAAATCACGACATGTCAACACGAGCTTTACTTCCACATCTAAAGGCGTGGAAGCATTTTATAAATTCTCGAGTTTATCCACCTTGGGATTTTGGAAGTTTAACGAGAATGAAATGCTTTACTTTTTGCTTTGGCATTCGGTGTATTTGTTGATTGGGGTATATTGATTCAAAGGACAGTGTCAGACTTTGCAATAGCCAGAGGTAGTAGGGGGAAACCTATGCCTAATTCTTGGTTGATATCACGTTTGTGTATTCTTCTCAATGGAGTAGAAGAAGTTTGAGGCGGATGAGATTTTTCCGTCTAGAGATAGTCGGTTTGGATTTACTACCGGTTGATACACCGGGTTGTTCGTCTACTATCTAGAGAGTTGTTATAGTTTGTTGGTAATATTTAAGTTTTAATAAGTTAATTTAAGTTAAGTTTGCAGTCCTTTAGTTAAGTTTGTAATAATGTATCTTGTTTAATAAATATGTCTTAGTTTTTAAGTTCTTTGTTTTTATTTAATGATATAATTAGTATCTCGCTAAAATAAATTCGGAAAAATAACGTTGATAGATAATTTTAATTTTATTTTGAACCTACTTCTTTACTACTTATTGAACATCGGAACGATGCCACTTAAGTAAGTGGGAGTAGAGTTAGGTTAGAAAATTCATTAAAATTTTCAAAAAAAAAAAAAAAAAAAAAAAAATAATAAATAAATATATTTATATTATATGTCTAATTTAGATTTTAAGAAGATTTTAAGTTTATATAATGGATTAATTAATATTAGATATTGTTTTATAAAATTATATAAGTATGATTGATATTTATAAGTAAAATTTTAGAATCATTTTCAATCAATTATGAATTTGGAATTGGATTAAGTTTATTGATTTTTGGCACCACAAAAATATAACTATAATAAATAACCTACCTCAAATTATTGATTAGAGTGATCAAGACCTCACTCAAATTGTCAATTATGATTAAATAACCGAGCTTTAGCTATTTTGGTCTACATTTCCTTGAAATACATGAGTTTATGCGTCTTGATAAAAGAGATGGTGGCGTAAAAGCTAAACTTTGGTATATCTTTGAGATTGGAAAAATTAGATAAGTAGTAGTATATTCGATCTTACCTCATGACACTTGCAACATAGCGATTTTGGTAATAAGTTCGGATATATTAATTAAAACGAAGCACCATATTTACAAAAATTAATCAAATATCAATTATCTTCCTTATCTGTGATTAACAACTTAAAAATAAAAAAGAACAAATCGGATGTAGCTACCAATGATTGGAGTGAGTAGGGTATTATCACGAAATGTCTATATCACTATAAGGTAATTAAGCTCCCGATTGCCTGATGATAGTAGTCCAAGTTAGGGTATTATCACGAAATGTCCTATTGCTTTGGGAATGAAGGCACAAGATAAATTGAAAAGGAAAAGTTGAATCATAAGATCTCGTGAATTATTACAAGTTTAAGAAACCGGACTTGTAATTTTCGATCGAAAGAGTAGTACTCGATCAATCTTGATGAAGCAATGCACTGTAAGTTTGATTTTCTACACACACTCACGCTTTTAGTTCTTAATCTCTAAAAAAAAAAAAAAAAAAAAAAAAAAAAAAAAAGAGAAGAAAATCTGAAAAAGATGCTAAGAATATATTTTTTTCAAAAATATAAAAGATGTAGAATGCGTCATTTACATCTTTTCTCTTTTGATTTCTTTTCCGATTAACCAACATCTTGAACATAAACTCTATAAGCCATTTTGTCAATTACTTTCTTGAAATTTCCGATTCAGAATTTCATAATAGTTGCGATTAAAAATAATTCTGATATTTTATTTATACTTCTTAAGTATTACATATATAATTTTATCTAAATAATATTTAATGTTTAAGTTATTTCAGTTATATACTTTTTTTGTCTTCTTAAGATTTTAAATTAAGATAGATAATATATTTATAATATTGACAATATAAATTATAATCTGAAAAATTATACTATCTTTTATTACCGCTTATTTTTGCTCGAGGACGATCAAAAGCTAAGTGGGGAGTAATTTGATGTATTATTTTTATATGATTAAATATACGTTATATTATTATGTTTTATCAACGAATTCTATATAAAATATATGAAATTATGATATAAATGATATAAAATGTTAATCTTTATAATTTAGAGTAGTTAATAGTAATAATAGTAAAAAGTTGTAATTTTGTACCGATTTTAGTAAATCGGAGTGTCGTGTCAGATTTACGTGGGTATTTGTGAATTTTATTGCAGATTTATAAACCAAGACCCCGAGAATCGACATTTTGAAGTTTAATCATATCTCTGGAATGATTTAGAGAGTGCCACGAGTTTAAATGGTCGATTGAATAGCTTAAGTGAATGAGTGGCCAACCAATCTGGATAAGTAATAATGAAATGTCTTCGACAAACGAATGGCTCATCAAAACGACATTTTCAGAGAAAGTGTTCTTCACGAAAGTTGTAGATTTTCGAGAGCTTTCCAATGCAATTTAAATTATGAAGATTGGAGGTCTACAACTTAAACAGTGATCAAGTGGCTAATCGATTTGGATTAAGAAAAATCGTAAAAGCTTCGGGAGAACACGAGATCATCAAGAAAGCGTTATCTGGAGAAGAGTCCTTCATGAAAGTTGTAGAGTTTCTCGAGATCTTAATTTTGGCATTTAGTTTGCGATTTTGGAGGTCGAGAACTGAGATATGAATTTTACAAGTTATATATAATTATATATATATAAATATCTCCTACCGCACATGCTGAGTTAATCATGGAAGTGGGGATCATCATTAGTCCGGACCGATCCGGCCTAATACCGGACCGGTCCGGCCTTTACCAATTTGTCTATATAAGGAGCAGCATCAGAAAGCATTCGAGATGTACCAATATATATATATAACGATCTATATATATATATATCTTCTCCTTCTTCTTTTCTTTCTTTTCTTTTTTAGTAGTAGTAGTAAATAAGGCGCTTCTACGCCGTAATAATGTAATATCGTTGTAATGCTCGAGAAAATCTCGGAAGTCGGTTTTGCTAAAGAAGTTGTAATGTCCGGAAAATACGATTTAGATCAACTGCCGTATTCGGGTAACTTTTCTTAAGTATTTATGTTTGTTTTGTATTTTTCGTTGTTATAATGTTTTTAAATAAATATATATCTTGGCCAAAACTATGTAATCGGTTTTATTTGATCTTTTTGTTAAAGAAATGTTGTTAAGTTAAAATGACTAAAATTGAGTTAATTGAATCTTTTTCTATTTTGATCATATTAAGTATTGACATATTTAATAGATCTGAGGAATTCATAATCTAATTATGAATTGGCGCCTCGTAATCGATTTGAAATAAAAGATAGAAAAACCGGAGGGTAAAATTGGCCGTGTGAACAACGTGATAACGGAATCCGATTTCTAACCGGGGTAAATTTGTTTTGGGAGAAATGAATTTTATTATAATTTGTACTTTCGAGATCGTAATAATGTTAAATCATCGGTTTAATTGAAACTTAAACCGGAAAGTTGAATCGTCCGGCTTTGACAACGGAGCCTTTAAAAATAAAATTGACCGTTTAATGAAGCGGAATGACTCCTTTTATCTAAGGTAGATTTGTACTCGGGACTGTTTAGATTAATTAGTTTACCGTATGTGAGTTGTGGATCTTGGGTGATGACAATGGACATAGGACAATTTCATACACTCGTGTGAGGAGGAATTGTTTACCTCGGGAGTGCACCGTTTCACTTACTCAATTGGACCTAAAATAAAAGGAGAGATCGAACACATTTCAATTAATCGAAAGATCGTTATAAACCAATTATATAAGTTTTGTGATTCTCTAAAATTATCTATTAATATCTTGGTACCTATATATTTATATCTATATATATATTTTGCAATTTATGTACATCTATATATATTTATATATCTATATATATTATATTAGAATAACTATTAAATTACATATTTATTTTATGTTAACTAGAATAGTAGTGATACGTGTGATAAAATTGCGATTTAGATCGAGTTAATAATAACGACTCTTTGGTGTTTAACCACACGTAAAATAAATTACCAAGTTCCTGAGGATTCGACACTGACTCACCATACTAGCACTTCTGAGTTTGACC